>OW028717.1:6600000-6975000 GCA_932294345.1 Pandemis cinnamomeana
AGTTCAATACAAAGAAGCTTCCGGTAGGCACGAATTTTGTACTTTTAAAGTGAAACATCTTCCGGGTGAAACTGGTTATCTTGACTTATGTTGTCAAACAATAAAATCATGTCACTGGCCGTTTGGAATAAAAAAACCTATTCTTGTTGCTGGTTACCGAAAAATAAACGTAACTTTATTTTTAACCTAATGGAGTAATTAATGGCTTTTACATTTTATGTGGCCAGCCATAAAGAATTATTTAATAAAATAGCATATACATATAAATCACGTCTTTAACCCTTACGGGGTAGACAAAGCCCAAGGCAACAAGGCCCAAAGGCCACGTTCAGCATGGTTGTGGGCGTATAGGTGCAAAAGGGGAATCAAAATAGTGAAATTCTTAAGATTTCGCCCATTCCCTCGATGGGCTTTTACCATCTGCGCGGGAAGAGAAGCCACTGGTACATTCTATGTTTTTCCTTTGCTCCCAGACCAGCATCAAAACAAGCAAACAAGCAAGGAAGCAAAGCTTAATAAAATAGACCGAAACATATTTTAAGGTTATAAATAAATTTGGTACCGTGTTTATTTTATCCTTACCTGAGGTGTTTGTATTGGGACTATCGATCAAAAACCTCATTATAATTATTGATTGCAGAGCCTTGGCCTACGACGCCTCAGAAAGTGATCGTACCGGGAAGCGTGACGTCAGCAAATGTGCAGAACCTGCAGCCTGCGACCTCCTACCACCTCCGCATCATAGCCGAGAACAGGCTGGGCCAGAGTGAGCCTAGCCAACTTGTACAAGTTACTACCACAGAAGAGGGTAAGTGCTCATTTCTTGTGAAAGTAAATTGAATAATGGATAGAAATTGGTCATATTTATAGCATACTATCTGTTGCCCGGGTAATTTTTTTTCAGTATTTTATTTTATACTAGCTTCTGCCCGCGACTTCGACTGCATGGAATTACACATAAAAACCTTCCTCTTGAATCACTCTATCTATTAAAAAAACCGCATCAAAATCCGTTGTGTAGTTTTGAAGATATAAGCATACATAGGGACATAGGGACAGAGAAAGCGACTTTATTTTATACTATTTAGTGGTGACAAACCCTGTCCAAACAGTAACAAACACAACTAAAAAAGAATTGTCCAATTCGGTGCAGACGATTCTATATTTAAATACAATTTTTTATTTAATTACAATCTTGATCAATAACACCTACCTAGTATGCTTAAAAACGTAACCACCTAACTAACCACCATCAGGAATTGTTTGGTAGTGAGAAACTAAACCATTAGAAGTCGCGACCATGAAGCATAAAGGATACCAATAGAGTGGGAGTGCCGAAATATATACCACCGCCACCTTATAATGTTTTAACAGCCAAAATCTTATTGCTTTTTCATGTTTGGCACAGCGATGCCACTATGAAATGTTCGACTGCAGTGAGTCTCAATTTACCTGGCGATTGTATAAGTAACAGATTACCTTGCAATTGTATCTTCTATTGTTTGTTTGTAGTACCAAGCGGGCCGCCCTTGGACGTAAGGGTGGAAGCCAAGAGCTCCACAGAGTTGATTGTGAGCTGGGAGCCCCCACAGCGAGACCTCTGGAACGGGAACATTCTCGGCTACTATGTGGGATTTCAAGAGGTAAATAGTGAATAACTGGACTTTTGTACCATTTTTTTGAATATTATGTCCTTTTATTATACAACCCTTCTATTGTAGTAGGAACAGTTGGTGATTCAAGTTGCGATAGATGTCGGTACATACCAACCAAAAATGTGTCCCAAAATAAGCGTTGGTCGAAGTTACCAAACGCGTCTGGTAATTCATACGAGTACAGTCCGTGAGCTCTTAGAATGCCTTTCGCGTTCTCACTCACTCTTATGGGTTTGATCCTTAAATCGGCCGAGCGAGGAAGACAGCAAGACAAACCCGAATGGCACTCTGAGAGCTCACGGGCTGCGTTATTGATCTTTGGAAACTTTTGATGTATACAGAGTACAGATCTAGAACTAACCTGGGCAAATTCAATTTACCAAATTTCGAAGATTGTCATCTCCCCGCAATTGCATACCTAGCATACCCTTGCACGATACTGTATTACTACTGTCGTTCTCGTCTCAGCTGAATAGCAACAGCACAGTGTTGAGTGCCAGCGGTCCGGGCGGCGCGTCGTACACGGTCCGCACCGTGGAGGGGGCCGGCACGGCGCGCGCCCGGACCACGCTGTCCGGGCTGCAGAAGCACGCCGCGTACGCCGTCGTCGTGCAGGCCTACAACAGCCGCGGCGCCGGGCCTGCCTCGCCGCCCACCACCGCTACTACCATGGAGGACGGTGAGGGTTGTCTTTCGTCTACATCTCCAGCCTCAGGGCTATCAGGGATACCAGTATCCACCGGGCTCCACTATTTAGATCCCCTGATACAAAAATTATAAGCAGAAGAACCTCTCCAACTTATAAACGTGCCACTGCTATCCTTTCCAGGGTTATCCAATCATTTACCGGGGCTCCTTTCAAATACATTAATACACGATTCCAAATCCAACTGAAATCCTATACTGGAATTTTTAGACGATGTCAATGGTGCTCCGCTGTGCAAAGCTTCTGTTCCACGTAACTCTAACATAACCTAACCTACCTTATTTACTCTCAAAATTTGTTGGATCAAAATCTAATATAAGTGTAAATAATCCTGAGTGCAGTCTACTGATTACTGCGCTGCGTGAAAGTCGAACTTGCTATATGGCTGGCTAATTAGGATCGTATTATGAAAGTAATACCTATTAGCTACTTTGCCAATTTCGAGTATCTTAGCTGTTAAAGGAGCATGGTGTAATTTATTTTCTTAGGGAACCTGTGACATAGAACATATTTTTTTAAATTATAGTTATAGCACGCGAACAAGCGTTTTGCTGAACAGGAAAGCCAATGACAGGTGCATAAATTTCCAGCTAATGCGGATGTGTTTTGTTTTAATATCAACTAGCTTTAGTCCATATCTAGCTACCCATTGATCTTGGATTGTTGTTGCAGTGCCAAGCTTGCCGCCGGGCGCGCTGTCTTGTGCGGCGCTGAGCTCGCAATCAGTGCGTGTGGCGTGGGAACCGCCACCGACGCGCGGCCGCAACGGCGTGCTGCAAGGCTACCGTGTCACGTATGCGCCCGTCACTGACTGGTATGGTGAGTACCTTCTGTTCCTGCATGATTCTCTGCCTCAGGGATTACTTGCGAGTGTGGGTTACCTGCGCACTCGTGATCAACTGGAGTGGTAAAAAGGTGGTATTGTTTCATGTCTGTTTATAAACAAAAGTTCTTCTGTGTAACAGGAAGCGAAGACGCAGTCACTAAGCAGATTTCTGGCATGCACACTACCCTGTCAGGGCTGCGTCGGTACACGAACTATTCTGTCACTGTGTGCGCTTTTACTGCGGCTGGGGACGGAGTGAGAGCTGCACCAGTCTATTGCCACACTGAGGAAGATGGTGAGATCACTAGTAATATTTTAAGCTAGCGTCCAATCAAACGTATCTGTGCTCATAAGCAATCAAAGTTCAACGAGAGAAGACTCTAAAATATGAAAGCAAATTGAACATCATTTTTGTTTTCCTAATTTTAGTGCCTTCAGCACCAGCGGACATTAAGGCCGCGGTATCTTCGCGGAACAAAATTTTGGTGTCGTGGCTGCCACCAGCCTCTCCCAATGGAGTACTTGTGGGGTACACACTCTACATGAGCGTCATTGAAGATGGACGAGAGGTACGCTATAAGTATTTCTAAGTGTGTACATTAGTTTCACAACCATGTGAAAATTCTTTTTTTTCTATTTGTTACTAATTGGCTAGTGTGTGGTTTAAGTGCTGGATGATGTCTTAAAACATCGGTACATTTCTTCCACGTTTTCGTCTATTTCAGGAGGGTACTCACAAGCGTATGCTGTCCCCGAGCACACTTTCGCACGAAACCTCTCGCTCCCCGCCGCGTGCCACGCACCAGTTTTGGGTGTCGGCGTCAACCAGGCTCGGAGAGGGAGAGGCCACTAGAGTTGCTACTGTCTCGCCTTCGGAGTCTGGTAAATAACATAACAGTTGAATAACCTATGTTCAAAACGACTAACCCTTATTCAGGATGACATAAGGCACACAGTACGTAAGCACTCTACTTACGTGCATATTAGATCCTGAATTTGAACTGCACTGGATTGATGACGGACCTAAAACTTTAAAATATTTGGTAATTTTAGAAACTGGAACTTTAATTATGTAAGTAATTTAGGTGTGAAGCTTTTTCTTGAAGCATAATGATTTTGAATACTCTAAATATACTTTAAAATTATAAGCTAAGTCTTTATCTCTTAACTGTTTCAGTACCAGCCAGAATAACTTCGTTCAGCCGCAGCATAGTGACACCATGGAAGGAGAACATATCGCTATCTTGCAACAAAGTTGGAATCCCCACGCCTACAACAACTTGGAGTATGAATGGTGCCACGTTAGAATCCACACTGAGAAAGAATGTTACCAGTGATGGTACACTTATCATCAGGTAAATACTATGCTGAAGATTTAAATCTAAATCAAAGAGTACCTATTGGGAAAGGGCCAAAAACTGTGCGCTGCTGAACATGTTTTTTTTTGACGTTAAAATTTTGAACGGCAAAAAGCGCCCTTAAGTTTGCTGCTCTCTCGCTCTCGTCGTCTCAGATATCTATTTTTTTTATACAGCATGAGCCAATACGCGGACAGCGGCAACTACACATGCGCGGTAGAAAATGTACACGGGCGAGACGAAGTGACATACGGCGTAGAAGTGAAGGTGCCGCCGCAGCCGCCCGTGCTAGCCGTCGTCGACTCTTACGCCGACTCGCTGCATCTGCAGTGGAGCGATCAAGGCGACGGCGGCAGTCCTATACTAGGTAAAAACTTTAAACATCGCCGTTAGTTAAATTATGAACTCAAGAACACGACGAGGAAAATCTGGAACACCTGCCTTTTACAGATTTTAGCTAAGTATGTATAACGGCGAGTTCAGCTAGACCAGTGACGACTGGCTTCAAAAAATGAAGGTAGACGGGAGAAGTAAATATCGATCACGTGTTGGAGACGATACGCAAAAGTTTGCAAGGGCGAGTGAATTCGCGACGGAGTAGCAGCTCGCACTTCATAGCTTGAACTATTGACACTCAGCGCGCTGCGCCCGTGCGTAGACTGAGGGGAGAGTACATACCTACTGTATCGATGATGTTGTAAAAATAATAATACTACAACTACCTTATTTATCTCCAGGCTACGTCATCAACTATAAACGCGAACATGGCGACTGGGAGGAGCTGCAAGTGGAAGCTGGCACGACGGAACACGTGCTGCCCAACCTGTGGTGCGGCACGCGCTACCAGCTCTACATCACAGCGTTCAACCGCATTGGCACCGGCCTGCCTTGCGATATCGTGCATGCTTTCACTAAAGGCACCGGTAAGATATAACTTATAATTTTACCGGTGCCTTACAATCTATATGTCTCTATAGTAATCCATACATATCCATACTGTACCATATTGTTTTAATTTTATTTTAATTTTTTATTTTATATTAATTTTATCTTAATATTTTATTGTTTGTAATTATTTGACATTTGTTCCTTGATTGTATTATTGGATTTCTGATTTCTAGTTTTTGTATTAATTATTTATTGTATGTACCTTATTGTTTTTATTTTGTTTACAATTGACGATCTTTTTGTGACTTTCTTATGTTTTGACATAAAAATATAATGTAATTTACAAATATAAATAAATGAATCTAATCTAATCTACTCTGTAGGGGGGGGGGATATACGGAACTACTGTATCGATTAAAGAGACTAACGACTAATTTAACAAATTCAATGCGATCCAAACATCTTAAATAGACACTAATATGTCAGCAGTGATGCACACTATTAGATTTTGTGACGATGTCAATCCATTATTTCCCATTTTCAGTACCGGTGAAGCCGAAGCACTCACAAATGATAACGCTAAACACGACCACAGTGACTGTGTGGCTGGATTCGTGGGGTGATGGTGGCTGTGGTATACTCTACTTCGTTATAGAGTATCGAGAGATCAGCCAATCGCAGGTATCACCTATTCGAGTATTTAAAGTTTAGAAAATATTTGGTCCCATTTTGGGCGCCATTGTTTCTTCAGTACGATGTCATTGTTTTTGCTTTATTCCAGTGGCGGTTAGTATCGAACAGCGTGCAAGCAACAGAACGAGTGTTCAGCGTGCCGGGGCTGACGCCTGCCACGCAGTACCAGTTGCGAATAACTGCCCATAACAATGCTGGGCATGCCGTCGCACTCTATAACTTCACAACTCATTCGCTGAACGGAAGTACGTTTATTTAGATAACACAGTTATTATTTTTTATTATTGAAATAAGCCTTTATTTAATAAATGCTGCAAATTTTTATTAAGCCCCATATTGGGCGCCACTTGTAAAATTTTTGAAAATTCCGTGAAGTGAGTTTCTTCAGGCTTCTTATTTCCTTGAACACACGGACTTATGAATCTGGTTTTGGTTTACTTTTGAGACCTTATTATCTAACGCAGGGACGCTCGAGATTGCATTCACCATTCCTTTCTACCCGCATCCATTAGCGTTTGACAGAAAGGAATGATGAATGCAATTGTGATTCCAAATGCGTCTGACAACTCGTCTTCTTCTTCTTCTTTTTGTTATCATAAACAAGTACACTTGGGAACAAAATATGTTCTGTCGTCAGTGCTAGACGGGGAGCTGTCTCCGCCGGTGCCGGCGGCGGGCGCGCGCTCGCTGGGCGGCGCGCGCGTCATCCTGCCCGCGGCGCTGTCGCTGCTCGTGCTCGGCGCGCTCGTCGCCATCGTGCTGCTCGTACGGCGGAACAGTGAGTATCGGAACGCTCAGATAAAACTCTCTTCGCGCAAACACAGCGTAATGATTACTGACTCATTACGCTACACCATTGTTCAGTGGCGTAGCTTCTGAAGGGGTAGTCGGTGTCGTGCACCTGAGCCCCAAACTTATGATTTATTTATATATTACTAGCGACCCGCCCCGGCTTCGCACGGTATATTATGCATGTATTATACATACAAACCTTCCTCTTGAATCACTCTATCTATTAAAAAAACCCGCATCAATATCCGTTGTGTAGTTTTGAAGATATAAGCATACATACGGATTTGGGGACAGAAAAAGCGACTTTGTTTTATACTATGTAGTGATTTTGATTTCATTAAACATAAACAGTTAGGGGTCCTTAGTCACCTAGCTACACCACTGCCCTTGTCTCGGTGATAGATGCTGACGATCGTGCCAAATTCTGGCCTTTAGTTAATTTAAGTGTAAATTATACGTTTGTGGTGTTTCCAGAAGCCGGCGGCACGGAGACGGCGGCGACGGAGAGCGCGGCGGGAGAGTCGCCATCTGTCGCGCAGCTGCAGAACAAAGTGAACCGCGACCAGCAGTACCTGGCGGCGCGCGCGCAGCACCCCGCGCCGCCGCACCACTACAAACACGCCTCCAACGGTAACCATTTGCTTAAGATGCTTTGATCAGACGTTCCTAGTCGACGAAACAGTGGTCGACCTATTAGGCCACCTACTTGGCCGTTCTACCTATAGGTCTATACGCATCGAGTACTCGGCCGAAGGCACCATCGTCCACTCGTAAGTGCGCGAAGCGAGTGGTATTATAAATAAGATTTTACCATCCATCTGCTGCTGAGCCGTATGGTATAAGTCCACCTCACTAGGTGCAGCAGTTAAGTCACATCGTTAAAGTATAACCTTCGTTACAGAATACATCGAAGACATCTGTCCATACGCGACTTTTCAACTGACCAAGCCCACGTACAGCGAGAGCAGCTACAGCGGGAACGTGTACAGCGGTCCTTATCACTCCGTGCGCGGCTCATTCGTGTATCACGATCTTAAGCAGAATGACAAGTATAAGGTCAGCGAAACAAATGACAAACAATAACAGTAAAGTATTCATAGTCAAAGTACCGACTTCGCAAGTTGGAAAACCTGTTTACCTACTGTGAGAATAAACTTGTGATGTGAATTCCCTATTTATTTGCAACTTCACGCCGCCGATCCACATTTTTTCGTGCATCACGATCAAGTAATCAAGTCGATCGATAGTATTATTTAATCTTTTGTTAGACATGATTTATATAAAGTACTAGTTCATCGGCTTAACTCAAGTTTTATAAGTCAGATAGCATCTTGCTAGCTCCGATCTTTTCTGAAGACCTTCTTCAAGGGTTCTTCTTCAACTTTTTTTATACAGTTCGATCCTCTCTCTATCCGTCGTTTTTTTTTAAATATCTTGTGGTAATCTTATCCGCTGCCTCTAAACCGACGTGACCACCTTTTACCACTCGAGGGTGTAATGTGTTTCATTTCCTATTGGATACCTACGTTAATGTCATTGAAGTACCGCTCAATTTCTTAATTAATTTTTGGGAATGTATTTATTAACAAGTTAGTAAATAAAATGTTTGCACAGGGCAAGGAGCCAGAATACACGAAAGTGAGAAGAAAAGGCAACCGCCTTCGCGACCCGCACTCCGAAAGTCAAGGTACGCCATCGCAAATACAACGCTAGATCGCTAACAAATCTTAAACAGAGCTTATCTACATATAAGTAGTTAGACTATTAATTTTATTTTACGTAGACCGCACCTTCTATTGGCGTTAATTTGAACCCGTTTTAATTTAAGTATTGAGATTTGAATTTGACAAAATGATCGCCTTTTATGCAACCTGATGGGAGCGTAACTGGTATTGTAATTATAAAGGTAAGCATGCACAAAGTATGTATCGTAACATACCTATTGGACTTTTATTTCTTACATACATTAACTTAGGTATTGGTTGGTTGTCTCGTTGTACCTATCCGAATGTTTGTAGAGTTGGTTTAACATGTCCTATTATTTGTTGCGCTATTTAAAATTCTAAGGTTTTTATTGACTCATTTATGAATATTCACGAGTGACGTTTTCCAGACAGCATTTAATGTCTAAATAGACTCTTTGGGCTGTTTCTTATAACTTTCATCTAAAAACGCAAAATATTGCATCATTTTACTGTAAGGAGCCTGTCCGATACAGATTCGACTCTGAAAATATAGACAACTGTGTAACTGCAATAAAGAAAACGGATTTCTGTTCAACTGTACCAACTTATGCATATTTACCCCTGACTCAGGCATTGTATTCGGCCCGAATAATTCGGGTACAGTTTTATGAAGTCTTTTCAGTGTTGACATTATTCTCAGTTCTGGTACTTGATTGCATGACTTTTTTCGTACGTGTCAGTAAATGCGTGTGATTTTACTTTCATAATCATCACACATTCATTATCATATAATAACACGTACCATTTTTAAATTGGCCCCATATTGGTCACGTGAAACTTTATTCGTTCCAGTATGAACTTTAAATATTTGGTGGCAAATCATGAGCGTTTCTCTTTATTATGTTGCTCATCATTTTATAAACTGTTGTGTTCTTACGTTACCGGGAAAGATATGATTTGATGGCACTAAAAATCCCCTTTAACAGTGTTCTGAGAGAGAGAAAATATCATAAACAGTAGGTAAGGTAACTCCTTATATTTTTTGTGATTCCACACGTAGGTACGTAAACTGTAAAACGCGAGCAATTAAAATTAAACATCCTGAAACGCAGTATCCTAATTTAAAGCACTGTTATCCCCCGAGTTCGAGAAATTTAGAATATCTCAATTACCAAACCAGTCATTTATTCACACATATTCTATAAGCTACATATAAAAAGATACATTGGAAAGTAATAACAGAAAAAGAATGGTAGACTAAAGTATTAACTATAAAAAAATATATTGAATATCTCAATTATGCTCTCTGCGATAAAAGCTATGAGCTACAGCGTACAAAATCTAGACAATTTGACATCACAAGCCGTCATATCTTCCCCGGCGCTCCGGCGCGTCACGCCGCCGCAACCGACACGTTTCTCACATTGCAGAGTCGGACAACCTGGGGTCAACGGACTCGGAGGTGAAGAAGATACTAACGCTGCACCTGCCCATTACAGAGTACGAGGACGACGCCAGCGACGACGCTAGCGCGCCGCACTCCGACAGCGAACCCGCCCGGCTCAGGCCTGCGCACCCCACCTCATGTAGGGCTTCCGTGCCGACGCACAAAGATAATACGAGTCGAGTAGTGAGAGATTGTCTCGCTACTTGACACAGGAATTCTGTAACGAAGACCAGGGTGTAATATCCGAAGGTCCTGTATAAAGGCTTTACAATTTAGAAAGCAGTGGACAGTGGTAGCAGAGACCAATAAATCGGTAGCAATCCGACGTCAAAAGCACACCTCAAATAACACCTTTTTTGCACAAAACATGATATCTGAAAAATTACAACAGAGTTTTCTTGAATTTATCCAGCACAGGCTTTCTGCTAGTTCTGTACTAGGAGGTGAAGCTAGAAAATAAGCCAAAAACAAAAAAACTTGTCTCTAGCCACTGAGCTTAAAGCTTACCTGGAAACTCCAAAACCTCCTGGCCCGTTTGTATCCGCATCTATCACAGAGTAAATTGACCGTTGTAAATTATATCCGCATCTATCACAGATCCAAGCGTAGAGCGCGAAGAGTCGTCATCTTCGTCGGAGAACAGCGTGGGCGGCGTCGTGCGCAAAGCGTTCCCCTCGCGGAAGGGCAAAGCCGGCGCGCTGGGGAAGCGGCACGTGCGCAGCTCCAGCGGGTACTCCAGCCACAACGACGAAACCACCTTCAGGTGACCACCGACATTGCTGTAGGAAGCTGTTACGGGTAGGGCCTTGTGCAAGGTCCGGCCCCACCGCTGCCACCATGTTGCTCGCTGCTCCCGTGTTCCGGCGTGGAGAGCAAGACAGCCGGTAAAATTACTGGCACATGTGAAGTTATCAAGGGCGGATCCAGGGGGGGGGGTCATGGGGGTCATGATCCCCCCTGGGCTGGTTCCAGGACTTAGGTAGACCACTAATTGAACATAATGATTTTATTTATATATTTTGTTCTTGACTTGACCACGACTATGTGACCCCCTCCTGGCGCCAAAGCTGGATCCGCCCTTGGAAGTTATCGAATCTAAATCAATACGTTTATTCTGTAAGGTAGACCAAGGGCTCTTTCCAGATGCGCTGGTAGTTTCGGAGATACCGTGGTTGCCTATAATGCACCGCAATAATCTCGGCTACGAAAACAGCGGTTACATAATTGTGCCACCACGAGTTGTGCGTAGTCGCTGCTCCGCTGTTAGATTCAGCGGCTGTAAAAGCAATTATTTGGCTTCGACCGTACCTATTGCATTGCAAGCCGCCCGCCATAGAACTAAATCGTGAAACATTCCAGCATATCCAACTACCCGTCGTTCAACGACCACATCCATCCGCCGTCGCGCTTCTCAGACGACACCGAGTGCGAGGGGCACCACCGGCGCAAGCGGCACGAGAAAGTGCCGCGGGAGGCCTTTCAGATTAACGTGTAATAACGTAAGCGATGTTGTGCGCGTACGCTGCCCGCTCCATAACCATTAGTTTTCATACCAAACGTATTGTTTATTGCTGACTGCTGACTGCCTTCGGCACGCGTTCAACTTTCCGTTTACAGATTTATTCGAGAATTATTTATTCGTGGTCGCTCTGTGTCACAGTGTGTCTGGTCACAGTCAACGGCTAGCGGTACGTTTGATGTGAACACAAAGCATACAAATTTTCAAGAAAATGCGGCGTTTCCCGTACCTACCGACAAACCATAAATGGAAAATTTTGTGTGGTCGGCCCGGTAAATTGTGAAAGTTTCAAGCAAATTTTTGGGTCGTGGGTCTTTCATAAAAATAAAAACGCAAATGTTCAAACCTAACAATGCGTGGCGGTGTATGCACGATCCCATGGCCGAATAGTCTACCGGCCATGCCGCAGCTTGAATCTTTGTTTCTATTCAAAAGTCTACTGTGCCATAATTTTATGCGATCTAGGGCCTGTTTCACCACTCTCTGTAAAGTTCCTGTTATCTTAAGTGTCAGTTATCTATGATTCCCTCTCTATTTTTTACTACGAAACAGACAGAGACGACATCATAGTTAACTGACACTTGAGATATCAGGAGCTATACAGAGAGTGGTGAGACAGGCCCTTAATGTGAGACAACTAGGCAGCGGCACTACACCGCGCTTAACCTTCTGTCAATTGAGTTTTATTATGGCACAGTTACATCGCAATACCGACCATAAGCAGTCCCCACCCACGCCGTCCCAATTTTTTAACTCATGTTAGTCAAATTAACACCTTTGAAGTTCATAAGCAATTTGTAGGTTCTCGAAACACTGAATAATTGTTCGTCCAGAATGGGTTTTCAGAACTTTACTGGCACATCTTTTTCATTATTTACGAACTGCAACGCCACGATTCATGTTTGGCAATAATTTGACTAATACTAAAAAGTTACATGTTCTAGTCTAGTGTCATTGAACCGATACACTGCCTCCATAACCGCACATGCACTAGCTTGTAATTTGTTTGCACTTAGCTTCAATGCGTGCACTCTACACTTAAAAATTAGGCATGCTCAAATTGCTCAATGTTTTGGATGTCACATAATCACCATAATCATTATCCGACAAAAGTTCATATGTTCACATCTGATATGAGGATGGCTCATCGATTGCTGTGAAGCTGTTTTTTTTTTGAAGATAGATCAAGCAAGAGTACCTACCTCGAGAGGCTAGGAATTAAAAAAATGCAGTGAAGAATCTCATCAAATTGAGGTAGCGTTTGAAGATTTAACTTTATCATTTCAGTGGAATTCAGGAGAGGTATAGTGAGCAATCCTTCGCGCGCTACAGCCGCTCGCCGCGCCTCACGACGCCATACCAATGAATACCCGCGACTCCCATTGTTAAAATGTTTACTCCAAGCGTTCCCATTCTTACGGGACTGAAACTATACCTAATAGTGTTGTTGTTGAATATTAGGGATATTACAAAATGTTGTTAAATGAAACAATTTGCTGAACAGTTGCCAAATTTCAATACTTCCGTACCTACTTCTAGTGGTGTACATACGATTGTAGATAGATAGGTAGGTATAGTAAATGACTACTCCTAGTGCCACTGACGATCGGGTTCGTGCAGACACGGCCCCACGATCCTGGCTCTATCGCTGTGTAAATATTAATGTAATTAATGTGTACTTTTTATCGAATGTAAACATAAGAAGAACAATAATTAAAATAAAAATATATATTTAAACTTAATGCCTTATTGACCAAAGTCTTAAAACTAGTTATGGATGTAATTGTGAAATTATATCCCAAAGGTATTTTCATTATAATTGTTTATTGTTGTAAAGTTTATGAAAGTGTTTGTTTCCATTGGCAAGTCTTATCAGCGTCTATAAAGTAAGATGTCTCGCCTACTACTTAACATTAACATGTTACTCGGCTCTTTGTCATAGCGTAATGGAAGTACTTAATGAACGATCAACACACAACGTATAACCCGTGGTGGTTCCTTCGCACAAAAAAATTACAAATATAATAATCAATTAAATAGCTTCCGACCTACATACCTACACACGACACCACCCCACCATGAACTGGCCCCACATAAAGCAAACCTGTTGTAAATTAGTTGAACATAACATATTTTGCTACCCAATACCCACTAAGTTTCTTGTAAAGTGGATAAAGCTATGTAAAGCGCATCGTACCAATATCTTACTTAAACTTAGTAAAATGTTAGTAAATAAACAATCCTCAGTAAACGGTAACACAAGACAATACACTTACCTATAGTTTTTTGGTGAATACGGCAGGAAGTTAACTTTAAATGTACATTCGAACTGTATCAGTAGCGTTAGTTTGCGAGTGTTGGACACTTAACACGTTTTGTAATCGATATGATATTTTTTAAATGGATTGTGTGAATTTTTACTGTTTTACAATCGTTTGCGTTGACTCTTTCGTAATTCCAACGAAGACTGCCCTATATTTAATTGAGATCTATTTTATATATATACTAATCACAAAACCTAATGCTAGTCAGTCGGGATAAAGTAGAATATAAGAGTCATCATGAGGTTTAACGATTTTAAACTGTTGTTCCGATTGTTACGCAATAAACTAATATGCGACTTATAAATCTATCTGTATTTACTTCATTCAGTAAAAGTGACTGTTAATCGAATGGAATATTTATAGATGGTCTCAGTAGGACTGATTTGATCACGACATCGGATATAAAACGAACTAGATCTTTGTAAGAACCTAACTTATTTAATTTCTTTAGATTTTCGAATAATTTTAATATTAGACCTCGAAAAAGTCATTTGAATTCTAGTCAATGAACCATATCATTTTTGAAACTTATGTTACCCGCATTACTTTGGTACAAGTACACGTAAGGGTTAGTTATTCATGTTGTTACAAATATGTTTTTATAAAGCAAACAAAATGAGTTATTAGGACAGTATGATGTGAACGAAAATAAAAATTCATTTACTTGAAAAATATGTATATTATTTACACTCAAAAAGTTACAATAGGACCTGATGCGTAATGCAAGAGACACCTTAAGATACCTATTTTGATTATATTTCGGCATTTATATTTTATTTTTTACTTTTTATCTAACCGAGGCCAAACAGCAAGGATCCAGATTAAGTTGAGAAAATGAAACGTTTAACAGTTTTTTCTTAAAACACACTAAAACACTCACATTTGATTCAATCGCTATCGCTTCCCTCGTCTGCGGTGAAGTCGAACGGTCTAAACTGCTGCCTGAAATCCGCCACATACTGGTCTTCTTGCTCGCGACTGAGGAGGCACTGCCGCCAGTCTGCTTTGTCCTCGCAGTTCAGAATGTCCGGGCTTGACAGCACATCTCTGGAAAAGGAATGTTATCTTCAGCAAGATTTTGAAGTACTATAAAATAAGGAATGACACTACAAGCTTTACGTTGATTAATTTAACGCAGATAAATCGAAGCCAAGGGCCAAAAGCAATGAAAAGAAGTAGGTAAATGTTCCAACTGAACACCAGAATTGCCTTATGAGCCCATAAAATCTCGTAATAAATGCGGACCTTGTAAATATGAGTATATTTGAACAGAAACGGGAGAACTCTTGTCCTGTAACACCGAATTTCAAGGGTTACGATTGTGATAAGGTAAGAGGGGGCGAAACGCGCCGATGTAGTCTGACTAAGTCAATGCATCTAAGTATTTTACTACCAAATAGACGTTAAATACGCTTCTAAACATCCTAGGTCATCTCAAGATATCTACCGATATGTGGAGGCGAACTTTCCCTACAGACACACCTCACCCTCACTTTATATAACCGTCGTCTATGTTCGATCATACCTTCCAAACTGCAGCGGGAAGTGCTGCTTCGTCTTTGCGAATATCTGTTCGCCGGAGGGCAGCTCCGCGTGGAAGTACGGCGCACCGGGGAGCGTCACCTGCTTTATATCCGAGTACGGGGGCAGCACTTCTATCTGCACGCTGTGGATACCGGCCTCGTCCTGTCAAAGAAAGGTAACATTGTTGCTAGCAAATTCTATCACTCTTACCTGGGTAAAGAACGACCGACGACCAAACGACCTAGGCATACGACATATTATTTAAAACAATACTATAATGTGTCCTAGGTACCTACGGATCTGTTTGAAGTCGGTGCCAAGCCAACACTAACAACAATACAGTCTATGTGATGTAGCCGGGCGGACGTACGTTTTTTTTTTATATTAAAACCGACAAACGGGCATGCGGTGCACCTGATGGTAAGTGATCACCGCTGCCCATGGACACCAATGGGACTGCTAGCGCGTTGCCGGTCTTGCAAGAAATGGTACACTCGCCTCTTGAAGGTACCCATATCGTAGCCAGTTGGAAAAACCCCAGTCGTCAGCCCATTCCAAATTTTGCACGTACGGGGCAAGAAAGACCGCTAAATCGCACGGTGTTGGAGCACCAACTATCGAGGTGATGTTGGTGGAAACTACTTTTGCGTCGAGTAGTACGGTGATGGAACTTGGCAGCTGGGATAAGGTTAAAAAGTTCAACGGAGCACTCCCCATTATAAATCCTGTTACTTATCGAATACCTATTTGGCTTGGCACCAACTTCAAACAGATCCGTAGGAACCTAGACACACCCTACAGCATAAATAAATGGTTTAAAATATACAATACAGGTACATATACGGCTTTACCAAATTTGAAGTCAATCTCACAACTAGACATAATATGAACAATTTTATTGGTTGTCTTACTTGAAAAACTTCTAGTATCTGGGCATCACAAGCCTTGGGCACGGGTACGCATTGTATTTGCATGTGGGAGGTGCGGTAGTTCCTCTCAAAGAAAACCACCAGCTTCCCCAAAGAAGAGTACATCTTGCGCAGAACATCTTTGAACTTCTTTATCTCGGCAGCCACTTCCTCAGGTGCCTGCAATAGTTGTTAACAAGTCAATTTATCCCTTTTTATCTCACAAAAATAGATACAAAAACGTAAAAAAAATATCTTCAAGTTTTGCTGATTGACCAAACAAGTCTGTGAAAAATTACACACTTTTTCTTGGCAGTAGTTACTACTTGGTTATTGCAATCTTGTTTTACAGAATGAATTGTGTTTACTTTGCGACATATCTGTTAAACATGCAATCCCTCCCTCCACTGCTGCCAATAAAACACATATAAATCCCACAAACTTAATTATCCCTTACACCACACAAACACTGACGCGTTTCGATCCCTCTACGGGATCATTATCAAAGTTTAATGAGCACAACCGTTACACATGCAAACCAACGTCATACCGATTGATTTGCATGTGTAACAGTTGTGCTCATTAAACTTTGATAATGATCCCGTAGAGGGATCGAAACGCGTCAATGTTTGTGTGGTGTAAGGGATAATTAAGTTTGTGGGATTTATGTATCTGTTTAATTTTTTTTTTACTAAACCTAAACATCAAGCTTTACATAAAAAGCTATTTTATTTAAACAACAAATTACTCTTGTCAATGATTGGTGATGCGTGATGGGCAGTATCAGCACATGGTCGGGGGTCAACGGCCCTTTCGGCAGCGCGAGGTAGCAGTGGCTCCCCACGCATATCACGAGGTGCTTCTCCACCGTCGGAGACGACAGGCAGAACCAACAGGAATCTGAAAACGAAATGTATCAGGATCAACTACGTTTGGTGTTATTTAGCGAAGATCCATAATTAATGTAGGTCTAAAACTAGATTAACATATTACTACAAAAGCTATCTAAAAAATTATGTGCTTAAAATCTTGAAGTCGCAGATTACATACATAATATTGATCATGTACGGGGTATACAGATAACAAGACCTAAAGGCCACGTTTAGCATGATTGTACCATCTGATACCATCTGCGCGGGAAGAGTAGCATCTAGTACATTCTATGTTTTTTCTTTGCTCCCAGACCAGCATGGAAGAGTAGGAATGTGGTTTTAGTCATCAAGAGTTATAAGCTACTATCACGCGGGCGTGAGTTCCGGGGAACTTATTACCCTGATGTATCAGCCGCGATGTAGCGGCCGTGGTCACGACTAGACTAACGGGAGTGATAGACTGATGGTATTTAAGAGCGAAACTCGCAGAAGTTCAAAACATTACATCAAGCGTAATTCTTTCACCAATACAAAATATATATTACACAGGCAACAACATTGTGTAGCAAACCTGGGTCAAATTCTTTCCGTTTTTTCTCTGGATGGTCACCAGATTTCCTTTTCCGTTTGCCATGATCGTCATCCTGTGCGTCCATGTTGTAAAAGAACTGACCATTGCCGGAAAACTGAAATGACAAGCATGCATTGAACTGCAAAAAAAGCCTTGGTAGTGGTTTCACTATAAGCCTCTCAAACAAAGGATGGGTTCAAACCCGGGCTTTTCTGGGTCTGAATTTCACTCATTTCAAATTTACTAGGAGGGTACATCTGAGAAGTATAGTCCGACAATTCATTCACTGCAGTAGAATGACAGTTTTCGGTTAATTAAACTGAATCATTTATGTTGTAGGTAAATTGAATTTCCAGGGTGGTTGGTTGGTTCCAAAGTTTGAGATACCTGAACAAATAAACCGAATATTCATTAAGACAAGTTTGAGGATAAAAATTAAAGTTATTTTTATGTATTTAAATACCTTCACAACTTTACCAGGCTGATGCTGTCGCAATAGCTCGGCGTCAAACGGACAGGTTGTTTCATCTGTGGTAGCTTGCAGTAAATCTGTCATGCGCATTTTGCTGATAGGTTGCAGCGAGCAGGCATAAATCCATTTTTCCTTGTTCTTGTTGCCTACAGGAGCCAGTCCTAGGAACCTTGTGGGGCCCTCTCTGTAGTCTTGATGGACACCCAAATTTCTGAAAAGATAAAAATAACTGAATCTCTTTGTCCATTGTAATGAGGTCACATATGGTCAGAGTTTTGGTTTTTGGTATTTAATATCAAATCAAATTATAAAAGACTGATACTATAACTTAATATGTAGTTACCTGTAAGGTTGCCTCTCATAATATTTATTTGGGGAAGGTACTAAATGATACCTAGGTTTTATGTGTATGGCCAACCAAGCTATCAAATCAGACAACTTGTCTTGTTCTATATCTACCTGAAAAAAAAAAGTTTTTAATTAACGTTAAACAAGTTTTTGAAAAACCAATGTATCATCAATACATAGTATAAAACAAAGTCTCTTTCGCCATCTGTCTGTGTATTCTTAAATCTTTAAAACTATGCAATTTATTTGATGTGTTTTTTTTAAATAGATACTGCTTCAAGAGAAAGGTTTATATGTACAATTCTATGCAGACAAAGTCGAGGGCTGAAGCCAGTTTTATATAAATAAAAATGCAACTTGCAGCAATAAATAGTTTGTAATTACCTTTTGATTTTCATCTTCTTGTATTCCAGAGGGCCACAGGGTAGTAATCAGTACATCCACCCCTCGGTACTCACTCTGGGACCTGAAGCATGAGTCTCTTATGGAACTGCAGTCGCTGGGTTCAAAAGTGCACATGGGCAACTCTTTGCCAAGTTCTCGACGGGACAGACCACTTAAGTAGGCAATTTTAACATCGGCACTTGTTGTAAAAATACCTCTTTTACCTTAAAACAACATCATATTATAAATACAAGTTCAACATAAATATTACTGTTGCAAGATAAAAGTTGGATTTTAGAGACAATACAAGAAACAATAAAATTACCCATATAGACAACATTTGGAACGATCTCAGCGCCTTCTTCACAGTAGTATTGACAGTGTTCACTATTGCTTGGTCCAAAAACATAGGTAGTTACAGGAACTGAAAATATAAATAAAAAATTTAGTGTATAATTTTTGTATGATAGTGATAAAGAGATGTAGCCGTAGAATATATTATGTTGAAATATAAGTCTTGGGCTTACCTTTTCTGTATCCCATTTTGTATGCATCCAGTTGTGAATTATCATCACCAAAGAAGTTTCCGACACACAATAATACATCAAACGGACCAGATTTCTTCACAATCGTTTCAACGCGAGAAAACAGGCTAAGAAAATTCCCATTTACGTCTCCGCAAAACAATCTGTAAATTTAGTAGATAGTATTAAACTAAAAATCCATAAAGTGTATGAATAAAGTATGTATAAATAAAGAAAGCACTTACGATTTCTGTTTGTCAGTCATCCTAAAATAAGTGCTAGGCACGATTTAAATCCCTATGTTGTGCACTAAATAGAACGGAGATGTTTCTCAAAAGGTTAGGACCAATGTTATGTATTAAGTTTTACACAATACCAAGCCCAATTTAGATTGTAACATTTATGGTGGGATACGCAACGTTATAATATGTTCAATTTATGAATTAATAAAACAAAACAGTTAGTATTTGGGTTAATAAACCAAAAACTAAACAAACAGCTCAAACGACAACTTTTTTTTTAAAGCCTTCATTTGACATTGACATCCAGATCAGCTCAACGTCAGCCTAACTTTGTACAATTTTGTCAGCGTTTTTTTCATTTGCTTGAATAAGTTTTGTTTTGGCTAAACTGATTTTTACACCAAATACGGAAAGGAATCCAGAAATGAGTTATCTTATCTGTGCTGTCACTGTCAGTCTGTGACAGTGAAAGAAGCTATTTGCTGTGCTTGTGGGCTTTTTTGTTTGTTTAGTTTATTATTAGTTAATATAACTAATATTAAGTTTTATTAATAAAATCTGAAGCAAATAGATATGGCATCATCTAGTAAATTGCCCGGTACAGGCCTAGAAGATGTAGGGGTTCCCGGTCAAGCTTACTTGCGAGACGCTCTCACGAGTTGCACAGATCCTTTGAAAGCTATTGAAGAATTTCAACTAGAAAATGGTATCCTGCTACCTTCACTAAGACCTATGCTGCCGCTGCTTGATCTTCATGGAGTTCGCAGACTGGACTTTCACACATCAGTTCTAGAAGAGTTGAGGGAGAAACTCATATCTCACATTAATGAACTAGGCTCTAAGGAAAACAAGGAGCATGACAAGAAGCTTAAAGAACTGCTCAATAAAAGTTTCTCAGTCGTAAGAGTAAAGGCTCTAAGACCTGTTATAATGAGTATTCTTAAAAATACACCTCATATTGATGACAAATTTCTGCGAGTTCTTGTTAGGGATAGAGAACTGTATAATGACACAGATACAGAAGTCAAGCGGCAAATATGGCAAGACAACCAGTCCCTGTTCGGCGATGAAGTATCCCCATTGCTAAGTCAATACATAAGAGAAAAGGAAAATGTTTTATTTGACCATGAAAATCTCAATAACCTGTTTTTTTCACCATCACCAAAAGTAAGACGACAGGGAGCAGTTGTACAAAAACTAGCCCACATGATTGGAACTAGTGTCAAGTTGTATGACATGGTTCTACAGTTTCTTCGGACACTGTTTCTAAGAACAAGGAATGTTCATTACTGTACTTTGAGGGCGGAACTATTGATGGCACTGCATGACCTGGAAATCCAAGATATCATTTCCGTTGACCCATGCCACAAATTCACTTGGTGTTTAGATGCATGCATTAGAGAAAGGAATGTAGATATAAAAAGATCCAGAGAGCTGCAAGGATTCTTGGACAGCATCAAACGAGGGCAAGAACAAGTGCTTGGTGATCTGTCCATGACATTATGCGACCCCTATGCTATAAACTTTTTGGCCACATCAGGAATAAAAATCCTCCAGCATCTAATAAACACTGAAGGTCTCCCAAGGGATAATACAATTCTGATTCTTCTATTAAGGATGTTGGCCCTGGGTCTCAGTGCCTGGGTGATGATTGATTCCCAAGAGTTCAAAGAGCCTAAATTGGACAGTCAAGTAGTCACTAAATACCTGCCAGCTTTGATGTCTCTAATGGTGGATGACCAAGTTCGAGCAACTCATAATAAACTTCCTCCAGATGAGAGAGAGTCTGCAATTACTACTATTGAACACTCTGGCCCGCCCCCAGATGCTTGCGAGGCCTATATGCGTGAGAGCTCAGTTTGTGGAGTCCTAGCTATGTACTACACACTGCATGCTGCCAAATTGCGTGACCGTGGAGCGTTGCTAAGAATCCTGAGCATTTTGGGCAGTTGTAAAGATGGTAGAGCATATGAAGACCCATTCCTACATGCTCTTGTGGCCTTACTCATCCAGTTGCCTGATGAATTTCAAGGAGAGGATTTCAGCACAGTGTTGTTTGATGAGTTCTTTTTCGCTGGTCTATCCAAAGATAATGTCACCAGACATTTATTGAAACTGCTTTGGTACATACATCCTAAACTTCCTGAGACCAGGACCCAGACGCTTATGAAAGCCTTACAGCCTGGCACACAGCACAATGAATCTGTGCACAAGCTGTATGAAACTTTACAGCAGAAAATGACTGTAGTGGTTGAACCTGTTGGACCAGCCGCTACTGAAATGGAGTACCTAGACTCCCCACTCATGAGTGTACCCACCCCAGCGCCTTATCACATGTAGCGTTTTTACTGCATGCAAATAAATCATATACTTTAAGACTGTTCAGAAGATTGTTTTTTTTCTTAATCCTAGGACTGCTGGGAGCATAATTCCTACTAATTATTATGAATGTGAAAGTAACTCGTCTGTCTGTTACTCTTTCACGCCTAAACCACTTTACCGATTTCATTGATATTTGGTAAAGATATGGTTTCAGTCCCGGAGAAGGACTTAGGATAGGTTTTATACCGAAAAATTGCATAGTTCCCGCGGGATAGCGATAAGCGAATTTTGCGCTGAAGTAGTCGCGGGCAACCGCTAGTTTGTAAATAAAACAAATACCTAAAATCTCTGTAAATATTTATTAGTATTGACTTACAACAATTGTTTTATAATTAAAGTACATTAATGGACGTTATTATTACTATTTTACACGGACGGATGTCTGAGCACATTCATGGCAGTTGATATTTCGAGAAATGGGTACCTTGAAATACCATGCTCAATTTGCTATTTTAGTAAATTATGCATAGAAAAGTGAGATTGCGTGTTCACAAAATCCTTGATAAGGTTTGATAAAGAAAATCTCTGTTATTTTGCGGGCGACTTAAAAAGATTCACGATCAGTGGTCGCGTCGTTCGGGTTTCAAGTCCAGAGAATGCAGAGATCGGAGCGAGCGTGAGCGTTCAAAAAGAGAGGGGTCCGTGTAGATTGGTTCGCTGCCGTCGTCAAATGCGTTTGCCAACCGCCCTGATGAGCCTGCTTCCTCGCCTACGTCAGCAAAGTTCCTTCCCAGGCCACTGAAAATAGCAAAGTTTATGTTATTACACAGCGGTTATTGCTACGCGTATTGCATCAGGCGCTAGTTACTAGAGTTACAATACAACGGCGCAGTTAGTACTGTTGGCCCATTGCCGGCAACTGGCAGCGAATAGAATTTTTTTACCATTTCAAAAAGGCAACTTTTCCTATACCTAGTGTAAACGCTAATATCTATCACTAGGTAGGCAGGTAACATTCAGTCCAACGGGCTAACCACTAACAGAAATATCCCAGAACAATTTTATTTTAAGACATCATTGTGTAGCTATACATTACTATGGTCGTTGCCATACTTAATAATAATATATTGTACAGTAAACTGAAACTTGTTCGTACTTCAATCTCGATACTGTCCGTACCTTAGCGAGAAAGGTTTGTGCAAGTGGGAGGCCGAGAAGAGCGAGGGTCTGGTGGGCCGCGGGCCCGGTGTCACTGGCCGCAGCGCCGGAGCCGCGCTGGAGGCTTGGATGTTCTTGCGCAGCACGCGCCAGTAGCGTCTGTTGTGGGACATTACAAAGGCAATGAGGCAAGAGTAGGGTCATGAACATCAACACTATTGATTAGGTAACTTGTTGTAGCTCCTGTGATAATTTCTTATTATACTTATGTGTTAACTATGAGACAGTAATATAATGCCTACTTTTAAAAAAAGCCGTGGTAGCCTAGCTAGTGGTTTGACCTGTGGCCCCTCAAGCAGAGCGTCGTGGATTCAAATCCCGGGCTCGCACCTCCGAGTTTTTCGGAATTTATGTGCGAAAATTACATTTGAAATTTGCCATGAGCTTTTCGGTGAAGGAAAACATCGCGAGGAAACCTGCACACATCTGCGAAGAAATTCAATGGTGTGTGTTACGTTCCCAATCCGCACCGGGCGCGCGTGGGAACTATAGCCCGAACCCTCCAATACACGGAGGAGGCCTATGCCATGAGGCACGCCGAATTACGCGACAATTTAATAATAAAACAACAACATACTTACTGAAATTGTAACGAATTCGGAATAAAATAATAAAAAAAAGGTTATATATATTTAATGCTTCGTAGTTTCAGAGTACCTACATGCTCAAAACTAGAACCCAATACATATCTGTGGTACGTATGACCCTTGGTCACTAAGATAAATTATTCAAGCTTGCTCATCATTTTCTGTCATTATAGTTACTAAAACAGTAGTTCTACCTAACGCTCTAGTATAATAACCCGTCCTCTAGGCTGGGTAGGTAGGTACATCTTTAGTTAAATCTCCAGGCGCAATGTTAGTTCCTTTTCACACCAAGCCCATACCTGAGTATACTTTGGGTTATATTCACACGCACCTGTATATATACAGCGCTGCCAACATCATAGCTAGAAGCAAGGACAGCAGCACGCACAGCGCCACCAGCAGCGCGCGGTAGTGGTAGGGCGACACACAAACGCCCACCGCCGATACCACCGGCGAAGAATCCGCTGGACCGTTCTCCTCTAGCAGCTCGTTCCGGTTGTCGAATACCTGAGGAAGAAAACGGTATCACGGTTGACGAGGGTTAAGGGGACAGTAAGGGAGGGAGTAACTCAATGTGCCAGTTATTTTACCGATGGCCTTATGCCTTCGGGACACAGCAGCGCAAGCACTGTTGCTTAGTGGTAGGATTGACAAGTAAGCTGGTAGCTGGTTTGTAGCGATCTAGTCTAGTCTACCAGTTCTACCACCCTCAATGACCTTAACTTGGAACGTTAACACAATCAATCAATAAAAAAGTAACGAGCAGTGTTGGTACCTAGCTACTTAGGTACTAGTTAACTACTAAATAATATGTAAATATATGAAATCTGAAAAGTGTGTCATAGCAGAAATTCTGATTTAGGTATACTTTATCCACTTTTAGACTTTACCTCTATCATTTTCCTGACGTGACTCGGAGTCTCAACTTCTTCCTTCAGATACTTATCGACGCTCGCGTTCTCGAACGACACCTTGTACACAGCGTCCCCGTTCGACTCCTCGGATTTCTCTGTCTTGTCGTCACTGGACTTTGTTGCATCATCGTTTGACTCCGCTTGAGCTGTGTCATTGGTGATCAAGAGTGTCCCGTTCACGTCTCGCCTCCGACGCCCGAACGAAGGCTCCGACCTTCCTGTATGGCTCGGGCAGTAAGCCTACAAAACAAATGACAATGAAGTCCCTAAATGATGATGAATGAATGGACGCATTTAGATATGAACAGGGTGAAGGTTCGGGTTAGCTAGGTCAGACAGTCACGCGACTATCATTCAGAAGAAAGTTTTATCAGTCATGTGAATGTCGCATGTTAGTGATAGTACGGACGATAGTATGTAAGTATATAACGTAGGTACGTGGTAGCCTAGTGGTTTGATCTGTGGCCTCTCAAGCAGAGGGGTGTGGGTTCGAATCCTGCGCTCGCACCTCTGAGTTTTTCGGAATGTATGTGCGAAATTACATTTGGAATTTACCATGAGCTTTTCGGTGAAGGAAAACATCTAGAGGAAACCTGCACACAACTGCGAAGCAATTCAATGATGTGTGTGTAGTTCCCAATCTGCACCGGACTCGCATGGGAACTATAGCCCAAGCCCTCTCACTGTGAGAGGAGGTCTGTGCTCAGCAGTGGGTCGTATATAGACTGGAGATGAGGTACGTAGGGAGTAGGTATAACGCTACATCTGGTTGCTATGACAACTACGTTGTTCATTTCTTTTTACATAAACACAGTGGGATGCACCACGGACGTATAATTAAAGACTTTTACTTAGGTATATGTGTAGGTATAAATAAGTAAGTAAGGTACAATAATTCGTTCATCGGACAACGGTCGATAGTAGGGAAGCCTTACTTATGAATTTGTACATAATAAATAGGTACCCTGGTCGAATGAAAATTTTATACAGGATCATTTTTAGCTACCCATTCCTGAACTTAAGTAGTACCCATAAGTAAGTACTGTTTAAAAGTCTGACGCACACACTTCGGTCCCTTCACAAGTTGCATAAAGCGTAAGTAATCTATTATTTTGCAGTCATGTTAGGATCGCCACACAGATAACCTTTGGCTAAGTATCTCTCGATAACCCCCTGCCCTGTGACTGGATGAGGCCAGATAGAGGCCTGAATGTAGACAATATCACTATCGCATAGCCATTGACGTAATTCAGGCTGTTTACCATTCGCAGCGTCGCACTGTTAAAAACAAAGTACTTTAGAAAAATCTAGGCATGCCAAACAGTTTGGGAATATTATCATTCTTTTTTCTTGACAATATTTTCCAATGCAGTATTCTGCCTGCAATTAATAAATGCGATTGGAAGGTGGCTGAAGCTACGTCTTATCCGAAGCAGAAGTATTTAAGTATCTCAACGTTCGATCATTTCGATGCATCCGGATATGTTCTCAATAAATTCTTGCTATCAAAACTTTCCCTGTAATTTGAACGTTCAATGAACAAAAAATATTCACCTTGCTACTCCGCTACTCAAATACACTATACGCTATTTTATTGAAATGGACCTCTGCAAAGTAACGCCTGATTCAATAAAATAAAATATGAACGATAACAATCATGTTTGTTTCTAAATAGTACTACCTATACTTAATTAATTTCATTTTTAAGTTTTTTGTTAGTAGGTAAGTAGGTAATTGAAGATACCGTAAACTGGTGCGATTTACTAAAATAATCTTGTTTTTGTACAGGTACCTGCCTATAATTATAAATCTGTTGTCCATTGTAGAAAACTAAAGGAGTTCCTTCCATTATTTAGGTGACTATAGTCAACCGAAAAAAATAAGGAGACGTAGGACATTTTAATAGTGTCACTTGTTTGCATTTTGACTGCCTCCACCTACAGCGTTTGGTAGGTAGGTAAGGCCAAAATTGCCAAAATTAGGGTAAATAAAATAAGTTTTTAATACTATTTAAATCTCTACCTAGTACTGTAACGTATCCTAAAAGAGCCATCTACTTTACCACCTTTTGCATCCCGACTGTTTCTCGTTTAGACTTGAGAGCCATACATACCGGCTGACAACCTTCACGGCAAGTCCTGACCGTGGCTTCGAACACCAAGAAGTTGGACTCCGGAATCTTGAACGCGTTGAAACGGGCCTCAAGGGAATCCCCGCTGCGACCCTTGTCCAGCTCAGGGAACACGTCTGGATCGACTGGGCACCTGAAGCGACAATTATCTGTATGGTCTTTTGAAAGTGTCAAAACAGAGAGGATGGTTAGTGTATAAGACGAACAGTCTAAAAAGAACGAACTCGTTAGTGACGGATTATAATTTTGTTGGGCGTAGCAAAAACTGGGCAGCCTATGCTCACAGAAAAACAGCGTTGTGGTTCCCTACCACAGCACAGGTGAGCTGATAGCTCATTTTTCATTTCTCTGAAACAGCTGTATCTACCTACTGCGTTTATTTTTTTTAATATTTCATTCACTTTTGTTAGTAGATATGTAGATAACTACCTCTGGAATTAAATAAACCTCAAATGAATATTTTCTAATTGAATCACGTACGTTACGATACCAGCATCATTATTTTATAATATTTTCAGTTATCGCAGGTGCCAACAATAGGTGCTTATTCATATTTAGGTGTACTCATTTATATATATTTTCATAGCTGGTATAATAAAAACCATTGTCTCAGTGTTTCAATTTACAAGCACTGAAATAAGACGCCACATCCGGAGTTTGTTTATAAAATTAATTACGAGGATAATTAAGGATATCACTCATCTGGGTTGTTAATAATTAACACATAACGAGTAGGTATAAATAATGATGCATAACAAGTCTTGTTTTGTTTATAACTTGGGTACCTAGCTAACTTATTATTTTGTCTAATGATAAATGTAACAAAAGGTTAGGTATATTATTAGATCGTAGGTACTAAATGCTGAAATAAGTACCAACTATTAACAAATATAAATAAACTTGTTTTCGATGACGTCTTCGGTACGATGTTTTAAAATAATCACAATTCAAACACTACGTGCATGTAAATATATATTTGCGCTATTTATAAATGTTCTGCGCTGTACTGTGCTCGTAGTAGATAACGAATAGGCTAAACTTACCCTACTCTGTCGATTAACTGCACAGAACGTCCCGAATACGGGTCTCGTGCAACGACGTTGGTTGCAAATATATCCGTAGCGTAGTTGTACCCGTCCTGTGCTTCCAATCTGAAGGTCAAGGGGTCTCCCACAGCAATGGTAGTGGTCGGCCGGCCTTGGTAGAGGATCATCAGGCGAACCTTCGAGTTGAGGGAGCTCTCCTCCGGGAGATACTCGATTGGTATGGGGCTGCCCGATCTGTCGATGAGATCGTACCCAAAACTACTGTTAGACATGATGCTGATTATTCAAATAATATTACACGCCGACTTTGAATGAACTCTCACACTACCCTAAAGAGGTTTTAGGCAGTTAAGAACGTATTCTGGTTACCTATTTTTATTGTTGGTGTCAATGGAACTCGTTCAAAGTCACTGGTTAGTAGCTGTTAGTGAAATAACAGCACTCAAATCAAAAAATCACAACCGCCAGTCCTAAGTAAAGCCATAGTAAGACAAAATATTTTCAAAAACAAAACAAACTTTTTTTTCTCCTCACAACAATCATCACACGAAAAAGCAAAAACAAGTTACAATAACGCTTACTAAAATTCAAACCCCCAAAAGAAAACCAATACACCGTTATTGTAAAATCCAAACATAACACTATCGTATTTCGTTTTAAGTTACAGTTAGGCATTTTAAAACGGATGTAACCATTCCTGTAAATTAACTAGAAGCGCTAACTTCAAGTCACGATGTTAACAGTTAAATCCACAATAGAAATCCGTGTCTATTTGAAAACATGGCATACCTGCCAATCAAGACGACGGCGCCATACTGCTTTAGTTTACAAACATTGACAAGCGGTTACACCAGCAACCTATCTCAGCCTGAGACGGTTTCGATTAATAAACTATTGTCGACACCCGTCCATTGCTTCTTTTACACAGACTATTAATTATATCCTGTCAAAAAGATAATGCCGAAATGCCATGTGTTCACATAGACACTATTCAAAGCATATAGTCTCACCCGGCTCCAATGTAGTTGGAAGTGACAACTGCTTCAGCGGGTCCACGAAATAGACATGTCAAATTGAAACGTTTATCTCGTGAAGTCTGCACATTGTCACTGAATTGCACGACCACAATATTTGTCATCGTGTCGCCATACTGCAACACAAAATTATGGTAAGCAACATCCGAGAAAAACTAACAAAATCACTTTAAAGTAAATTACTTACGCGCTGGGTGCCACATTCAGGATATCCGTGCGCTCCAGTGATCCTTAACACATTGGATACCCCACCATTACCCCTGAAGAAGCAACGATCATAGAACCCGTAGGTGTACATTCGACCGAAGAATCCTTCTGGCAATCGTAGCGTAAATTCCATGCCATCTTCGTTGCACACTTGAGATACTGAAAAATATTTTTTTAATCATAAATGGACTGTCTGCGACACATATATGAATTTTAATAAAGATATAAGGATAAGGATTTTGTCGAGTATTTATCTGTTGCTGAGCTGAACTCACCGTCTAAACAATCATCAGCGATACGTCCAAGAGCTCTCTCGTAAAAATCATACTCGTTAGCAGTATTATCGAAATGCGCTGGATTGGCGGCATCCAGTTCTCTCGTATCGCGGTCACTGAGCTCGCAGTTATCACGAGGCTCACTACCATAAGGAACATCCCTGAAGAATGAAACGACATTGAGTATATTTATTCCCTGAAGTCTAGTGATTTCCTAAGTCAAAGCTACTTGGGTATAAGTTTAAGTTTACCTGTAGTTGAACGCTCGACAAATGAAATCACGTGCTTCAATGCACTCCCTCTGGCAATGTGCTAAGGATTGAGCAGTTGTAAATCGTCGCACAAATCTTCGCTGCATGCGTTGCCTGCCGACTTGGCGGAAACTATCATCCTCACATCGTGAACCCTGCCAAGGTCTGTGACCCGTTGGCGGACCACCGATGGAACCACCAATAGGTGCACCTCCAAGTGGATTGCCGATAGGGATTCCTACTGGACCGATTGGTGCGCCGCCTGGTCCAATAGGGCCATCAGGATCATATCCTGGATAACCGCCTACAAAAACAAATGATATTCATAAGTACGTACCGTACTAAATACCGAAAGGCTTAAACAAGAAAGAAAGCACTAATCATTAATTACCAAGCGGCCGGTCGGCACCAGCAGATGGATAGCTACCACGATATCCTGAAGGCCTGTCTAACGGTCGTCTTACACCGTAACTTGGTCGTGGCTCTACTGGATACCTATGGCAAAATAATGGTAAATAAATGGTGTTAAAAATAAAGGCAATTATGAAATACTAGAGTTAATAAATAAACAACTTACCGATCTGCCCCAGGACGTGGTAATGGTGGGCTTCTGTCGGGGTAGCGGTTTGAGCCTGGATAATCAGAACCACCATAATAACCACCGCGTCCTATAAAACCATTTTGTTAATAGCATAATGTAAAAATTTTATACCTACAGCTTATGCACTGCTTGAGTGAAAGGAATTGTGCTTACCAGGATATGACGATCCGGTCGGCGGATATTTGTCATAAAGATCTGGGTAACGATCTCCGCCAAGTGAATTTGGATCCCGGTTTACGCCCACAGGGTATCGGCCACCATACGGATATCGTCCCCAATCACTAGTGCCAGGAGTTCTGTCCTGATCGTACCGGTCAGGATAACGGCTAGGAATCCACCCGGGTCTGGACGGGTATCTTCCACTACTGCCTCGCATCGGGTATCTGTCAGCTGGATATTGATCTATAGGATATCTGTCTGGGTAAACGTCAATGGGGTATCTACTAACAGGATAACGCTCTTGAGGGGGATATCTTCCAATATCGTTAGTGCTTGGATAGTCGAGGAATGGATATCTGTTAGGTCCAGGGATTCTATCGCTGGTCGGGTATCGGTCGACAGAAGGGTATCTATCAATTGGGTAACGATCGGCACCGAGTGGGTATCTGTCAACACTGGGAGGGTAACGATCGATTCCTGGTGGGTATCTATCGCTTGGGTATCTGTCAGAGGGATAGCGGTCTGGTCCGACTCCGGGAGGGTATCTGTCGTCAGGGTAGCGGTCGCCCGGTATGTATCGATCCGGGTAGTCGGATCCGGCCGGATAACGGTCGTCGGGGTACCGGTCCGGTCGTCCGCCGTACCGCTCGTCGTCGGAAGAATAGCGGTCGTCGTCAGGGTAGCGATCGACGCCGGCCGGGTAGCGGTCCCGGTCGCGGTCGCGGTCGCGGTCTCGGTCGCGATCGCCATTACCACCTGAATAGCCAAGAATATTAATTAGTGATGGGATTAGGTTAAGATTTTTAGTATATGAAATGAATTTGCATAAAGAAACATCTTTCTAACGTGGCTACTAGGAAATCATGCACTCAACTCAACACAAGCATTTTGTTTTGAATTTATACAATTTCAATATTTAAAATAGGAAACTACTTAATCATGTTTGCCATAAAACACAATTTAAACACCGCTAAGTACACATAAACAAACCGCAAACAGGCATGCGCGTTTAATTAAATGATCACAATAAAATAGGTACAGGATAAAATAACATAATACCACAATAACCCAAATGAAAACAATAATACTGAAAATATAAATGAGTTTGTATGAACAGTACACCTATAGATACAAACTGCTCGGCTACATGCTAAATACGGGATACTAAATAAACTTGATGACCACTGCTAGATACTCCCTACTGCAAAGTACTACTAACTAACTACTACTATTACTACAGCTACTAAGTAACATGGCTACGCGTATATGAAAATTCTAACTACAGATTCAAGAAACAACAAAGAACTTATTATCTAAAGACAGATTTATAATAATACGTTCTCGTCTGACTACACCATTCCATTGAATCAAACATAGAAGACGGTTTGTAATGGTATAAACAGAGCTTTCATTGTCCCGTTATAAATCTGTCATGCATGATGATACAAGAGTACTGAGAACTGATTTTGATTTATCAAGCGTCGTCTACCATGCACCGAACCTGTGGTAGAGGGTCGGCCCCACGGAGCCTGTGACCCGCCGCTCGCATCCGCCTCACCACTTACTAGCTGGTCTGCTTCCACACAAATCACAATGTAATAACTATCATTAAAAAAAAGAATAAACTATTGATAGATGTATGAGGAACAGAAGGTCGAACAACAAATCAATATCCCTGGACTAGTTTAAAGAGTGCAAGTACCTTATCTATTGATTATGATCTATTGTTATCAACTTTTTACCCAGATAACGCAGAAGCTTAAGGTAATTTTGCTATTATTTAATGTATCCGGGCCATGTAACTGATATAATATAGTGAACAGCGTTATCCTATTAAGCAATTGTCACAAATAGGACTGCTGTATTCTATTTCGGGATGGCGTATGAGTTCAATGGCGCAGGACTATGTCGAATGATCGGCCTACGGACCTTGTAGCGGTCTATCAAATGGATCACTTATACCTTTAAAGGACAGTGGCAGTTTGAAACTCGTACGTCACCACCCTCAGTTTTATTAGACTCCAATTGACACTGTTAACTGCACATTGAACTCTTCCGTTGTACAGACGAGGTAATTCAACATTGTTACTTACGCATCAGATTCTCGTAATAGTCAAAATCTGGGTCGTAGAGTAATCTCATGCCATCCTTCTGGTTGTATCTGCTGAGACGGCAGGTTCTCGCTCGATCGCTGTACACAGCAGATCTGCAACATATTTTTTATAAAAATAGAATTGTGTCATACAATATCGGGCAATGAACTTCAGCGCGTTATCGGGAAGTTTGAAGCGTATTCGTTTGACATAAAAACACTGCGTGTGTTGAAATGGATACTGTGTCAACAAACAATAGTGGGTGGTATGAAATAGCGATAGGTAGGTAATCTAGGAGTATTTTTTCAGGCCATGTTTAGAAAACAGTTAAGAGATTTCAGTTCATATACCTGCATTGAAAGCTGGTTTGTCTGAGGCATTCATCGAGGCACTCGCTGAGGGAGCGTCCGGTGATTTCGGAATGGAACTCGCCCGTGATCCGGCTGTTTCGGTACCGCTGGAAGGCCGTGTCCGGCCGCCGGCCCGGCGAGAACAAGTGTGACGTCACGCTGTTGTCCGGATACTCCGTGCCGCGAGCTGTCACCCGATGAGAGACTGATCATAATTGTGAGAAAAACCTTATTTTGACATCATGCTCTATTATGACAGTCACCTCAGCATTGAAGCAAATTATTATATTGTTAGCTTCGTCAGTTAATTAGTAGATTGATGTTCTACAATTATTTGCAATAATTGCCTTATTGTCTTAACATAGAAGTAAACGATTCGGTGAGTAAGTACCTTATTTAGTTTAGTTTTGTTAGCCTAAAAGCAAGTAAAGTGTTATGACGGGAAAACAAAAGAAACTCACGGTTGTCGAGACAAACAAGGTCATAAAAGTGATGGGTGGGCGATGCACTGACGGTCACGTCATCCTTTTGTGATACCGAATCTTCTTCGGAGAGAACGCACTGGCGCGTCATTGCGTCATGCTCAATTGACCGACAAAAGTATCTGAAAGAAACGTTGAATATTAATGCATTGAGTACCTCTACTGAAACCAATTTGTTTTATTAATTTCGAAACCCAAAGAGGCCACCTACTTTTCGGCACGGACGCACATAGATTGGCATTCGTCTAACGTCATGTTAGAGAAGACATCTGCCTCAAAAGGTCCTCCTAGGCGTTTATTTTCTTCTTTTATAAACACGGCTAGGCCATCACATCTCCTTTCAGCTGCAAATCAAATTAAAGTCGACATGGTTATTTTTTTACAACCTTACTCTGACATTCTGATTACACAATGTTAGTTTCGTACCATTTAAACAAGTATTTTCCAGGTAATCTGCGTTATGATCGTCTTCCAGCAACTCAGGGTGGGTTCTTCTGGTAAACCTGCTCAGCGAGCAAGTCCTCAGTGCTGAGTCATAAGTAGCAGACCGGCAGACAAAACTGAACTCTCCCAGGCATTTATCCTCACATTCAGTGCGGTTGGCAACCATTATTTCCTTGAGATCTGACGATGGGAGTTTTAGGCGCTTGCGGGCATGTCTCTCAAAAACGTAGCGACGGGATGGGCATTCACGCTCTGGACGGTTTGCTGGAAAATGATTTAACGTTAATACAATTCAAATAAAATAATCTCAGAAAGTAACAAAGTTGGTCGTTTTATTTCAGTACTTACAGGTAAGACAAATTTCGTTGAAATGGACACTATTTGGCACTATCATTAGAGTGCCAATGCCTTCCGGAGCGGCCTGTTCCCTGGTCAGGTAGCAGGTGGATTCTTCATATTCCGGCTCCGGACTGAAGGCAGCTATACGTGCTCCTGGTTGAAAGTCGATGGAGTTGCAGGTCCTAACCAAGCTGTTCCCGGATCGGTCACGTAAGCACAAGTCTTGACATTTTTCAAGAACACGAAAAGGCGGTGCCGTTTCACGTACCTATGCAAATTAATAACATCTTATCAGTAGGTATTGTTATTCTTTATTCAAGGTTTCATTTACCATTTGATTAGAATGTTACTGGCGGTAACAAACATTTATCTATCTCGTCAATACTTACAACGTCATCGTCGAATCCGTGCAGTTGTTGATTTGGAAGTCTTTCGTACATCACTCGTCCCATTCCCTGATTACATGTAGTTTGGGCTGAAACGTGATAATACTTGATAATTATCGAGTCTTTGAAAGAAGATTAACATTCTGCCCTGAGGTTAATCGCGTTACTATGCCAGAGTATCTCGTTCATCTAATGTGATAAGTTAATTATCAGAGTAAATATTATGCGTGATAGTGTGGGCTGACAATTACCTATACGGTAATTGAGGATGTTTACCGCAAATTCTGTTGCAAAATATTGACTGACAGTGCCACACCTTAACACCTCTACGTCACAGACCGCGGCCTGTCATAGGGAACTTAAATTACCACCTCTTTTAAGTATGCATAGAGAAACTTAGACGATTAGCTAGGAAAAATACGAGTAAGAAGATATTCAGCTTAAGTCCGCTGATTCACCGACGTTGCAGAACTTCCTATCCCATATGAATATCGCAAATCCCTCATTCATCGACCGGATAGCCTAGTGACGACCGGATAGCCTAGTGGTTAGTGACCCTGACTATGAAGCTAGAGGTCCTGGGTTCGAATCCCGGTAGGGGCAGACATTTTGTATGATGAATACGAATGTTTGTGCTCGAGTCATGGATGTTATATGTATATGTATGTATTTATCTACATTATATAAGTATGTTTATCCGTTGCCTGGTGCCCATAGTACAAGCTTTGCTTAGTTTGGGGCTGGGTTAATTTGTCCCAAGATATTTATTTATTATTTATTTATTATTTATATCCTTCTCATCTATTTATCCACCCCGAAAAGGAAAGCCTTGCTTACCATTAGCCATGGTGAGCATGGTGAGCGCGGTGAAGGCGTGCATGACGCTCGCCCCTCGCGGCTTCATCTTCCTGCTGTGCTGGCTCGCGTCACCGGCCACACATGTGGCCACCTGCAACCAGATAGACGGTCCTTGTCACTTATTTTTAGGGTCCCGTACTTTAAAAAAGGAACCGTTGTAGGATCACGTCGTTTTACATCTGTCTGTCAATGTATCTGTGTTTTTTACCAGCTTTTTATCAACTTGACCTGTTTGTTGTTGTTTGGGTCAAATCTTGCAAGTCAAATTTGACCCAGTCCTAGTGGTCGAATTGCCTTGACATTTGGCACTTATATGAAGGATGGATGATAAGAGAAGACAAGTATACAAAAAAATCAGTTAGCAAAACAAGCTTGGATTAAAAACGTTTTTTTTTTAAACTTACTCTCCGGAAAGAATAGCTGGAGGTCATATCAAGTTAAAATTAATATGAAGTAGGTACAGTCGCCATCAGATATATCGGAGCGGGCGAGGTCCTCAAATATTTCGGAGCAGCAGTAAATTTCAATAAATTCGTTACACTAGATAAGGTTAATAACATCAGAACACGCAATTCGTCATAAATATAAGAGCAGCGACTTTTCAATAAATTCGGAACGTTCAATGAGGTAAAAATATCAGGAAGCACAGATCGTCAAAAATATCGGAACATTTATGGAAAATAAACCTTACTTCTGTAATATACAGTTCCTTATCAATCTCACATTTAAAGTTGTCAAACACGATTTTGACAAGAGTAAGAGTAGGGTAAATCGTCAATTACTGGCCACCCTCCAATAACTGGCCACATTGTACAAAAATTATTAAATTAAGAATTTTACAATATAATTATATTTACACGCTTCAAGTAAATCACCAGATACCTAAGGGCAGCTATCTCAAGAATTAGTCGAGTAGATATTATTCTAAATATGATAGCAAAGACTATTAAGATATAAGACCAACACCGGAGATGACGACGCAGCGGAGCCACAACGTTTCGTCGCCTAAATAACATTTATTATGTTTTTTGAATTTTATAGCGCATTGGTTTTGACTGTAATGCTGTAATTTTTTTTTTTTTTTTATTGACTAAATAAATAAATATAAATAAATAAGCTATTTCCTGAGCTTTTCAACTAATTAAGTTCAATATTTTCAAAAAATAAAAAATAAAATTAATTGTCAGATTAGACGGATCCCTCCAGATAATCGTCAGATTATGAGTCAGCTCATTTAGGGCATAAAGGTGACCCTATATATATTAATCTGACGCGCTTGAGTATGTCAAAATGGCGATTTTTTTTGCATATTCTAATAATGGCCACGAGTTTGCGTCACATCCAAATCGTCAGATTATTATATAAGAGCTTTGTTTAAGTTCACTTAACATCCCCTTAGAAAATCTGACGCGCTCGAGTAAATTTTTTTTTTTTCATTTTCAAACCTTATATACGACCACCCCCATCACTGAAACAATCAGATTAACATACGTACAGCAAAAGAAAACAATAAAGAACAGTCAAAACTTAAAAATAACTTAAACCTACCTAAAACTATTATTAAAGATAAAAAATTTCTCCCAAATCGCCGCCAATGGGGAGGGTGCCCAGAAGGCTGGCAGCATTGCCACGTTGTATGGCAATGCTTATTCGCTGAGCGAAATATTGGCCAGCCCTCTGGTCACGGGAGGCCTCTATAAGGCGCGCCGATATATCTTTATAGACACGGCGCGCGCTTGGCCCCCATGGCCCCAGAGTTTCGACTCCAAACGCCTCGAAAATATAGCTGCCTCCAAGCGAGCTATACTTTCGGCGTTTGAAGTCCTCCGCTGAGGCCGCAGCAGAGCCAGCAACATTTTGGGTCCTTGAAAGATGGGTCGGAGCAAGAGTATCAACGCACGTTGCATCCCAAACTAAGGGCCGACCCATCCGCCAAGGAACCAGTGTCAGACCGTCGGGCCTCTTGCCATCATCTCTTGCCAAGCCGTTAGGTTCCAGAACGGCTGGCACTTTAACGCTGACGAGGGCCCTACGGATGACATCGTTGAGGCTGGCATGGCGTGGTATACGCCCCGCGCTTCTGCTGCAAGATAGGCCGTGGTGCCCGTAGCTATCGGTCATTTTCCCACATTGGCAGCGATGAGGGACGTTGGTTGGTGTCCCTACCCTAAGACTGGTGGCGAGGCGAAAGGTGGTATTGTCCAACAGGGTACCTACAGTTGGTGAGGGTAGGGCTTGAAGCCAGAGGCCTGACTCCCACTCCGCAGTAGCAAGGAGACGAGCGCGTTCTGTCGGACTAGATGCCGTATTTAAAAGATTGTTTCGAACCAATTGGCAGAGCGGCTCGTCCCACTGCCTCTGCGAGCAGGGATTGTCAGGCACAGCAGTTCCTGGGCAAGCTAAAAGCCATACATTTTTGGCCTCGGAACAGTGCGCAACCTCCAGGACTCCTAATGAAGGAGCTAAAATTTTACCTAGAAGTGGCTGCGCACTGTGCACGGAGGACAAAAAAGCAGGCAAAGAAACACTTGAAATTTTTCGGATACCCAGGCCACCATGCCTTATAGGAAGGCTAGCCTGGGTCCATGATTTATCTTCGAAAGGGATGTTAAGAATGCATGATAGTGTCTCTTCGATTAGTTGGTCCAACTGAAGCATCAAAGTGGGATATTTCCAAAAATGACAACCACGAAGTACATAAGTGAATTTAGGTACGAAGAGACAGTGCCGAATGATACTATACGCGGTATGCATATTAATTTTAAGCAAACGGTCTGAAACGGATGAAAAATTTTGAATTTTAGATTTAACGTACTCTTCAAACGACTGATCCAAGATTGGGCATCCGAGAAGGTGAAGCGTTTTACTATCCAAAATCCTTATACCCGGAGCCATACTCTTAAACCGGTCTATTATTGATATTTTATCAGGACAGGAATCCGAAACAAAAAGTTCGCATTTTGAAAAATTTAGAGAAAGGCCTATATTTCTGAGACTGGTGGTTAGGTTTTGCAAATCCTCAAAAACGACATCTGCTTCGCCTCCAAGGGTGCCGTCATCGAGGTACCATACATTTAATTTAGAATTTAGATTTTTGATGATTGGGTGGATGGCGAGACTAAAAATTGCTGGACCGAGAGGGTCGCCCTGTTGACAACCGACCGAAGATGCTAAAAGATTATTTTTGTACAACAATTTTGTAGGCGAACTGTAACATTGCCAAAGAAAGCTGTAGACCGAAGGAATTTTTTCTTGAATTTGTGTCAGCAGAGCACCCCTGTCAACGGAATTGAAGGCGTTAGTAATATCAACCTTCAGCAGCACCTCTCCCCCATTATGGTTCAAGTAGGTGCGCACAGCATGCACGGCGGCCTCGCACCCACTTTTAGAGCCGAAACCGACTTGAAGAGGTTGGAACTCGGCACTCAGTTGACTAGTGACCGAACGGCAGGCGAGTTTCGCAGACAATCTGCGATACGTGGTGCCAACAGCGATTGGACGAATGCCTCCGTCTTTTTTCACGAGAGCACATAAATTGGCACCATACAGGATATCCCTAATGCCATCAGGGACTTTGCCAGCTAACATGACATTTACTAGGTCAGTGATGTCCTTCAATAAGGCATCGCGGGTGTCGCTGCAAGCACAACAAAGCAGGTCTTTTAGATGTTGCGGCGTTAACCCGTCAAGACCACCTGCGGAACCATTAGGAAAGGACATGACAGCACCAAGGACATCCTGTGCAGTGACTTGGAGCGGAGTATCATCATTTGGTGGGGGTTCTGGGAGGTGGAGGTTAGCCGCTGAAGCAGGATGTTTATCGCGTAAAGATCTGAGGGTATTATAGTCGTTGGGAGCTATTGCGTCATTAGAAAAAAGAAGCCGCGAGGCACCCCTAATGTCACCGTACATACGTACATATTTAAAAATACGTAGGAAATGGATGCCAGCAATATCTGACACGCTGGAGTAGGTATGTCCATGCAACAGTTATTTTTACAATTTTGAAAATCTATAGCCGCTCCCCCTCCGATGAAAAGGTATATATTATATAATTTTTTTTTCTTTTTATCATCTAAGCTTCGCAACTCAATAGGTCTCTATGACGCTTGAGTAAATCCCGATTTAGCAGCGTCGGCTCCCCTACCATTATCATTTTGTAGAGGAGTAGATTCGAATTCCTAACAAAACAAAAATATGGCTAATACGTCATACAAAAATGAAAGATGTCACCTATATTTAGTACTCGTTTGCATGCATAATTCACTGTAATTTAAACTGTATATTACAGAAGTAAGGTTTATTTTCCATAAATGTTCCGATGTTAATGATCAGTCTGACTGCGTCGAAATTTTTGACGATCTGTGCTTCCTGATATTTTTACCTCATTGAACGTTCCGAATTTATTGAAAAGTCGCTGCTCTTATATTTATGACGAATTGCGTGTTCTGATGTTATTAACCTTATCTAGTGTAACGAATTTATTGAAATTTACTGCTGCTCCGAAATATTTGAGGACCTCGCCCGCTCCGATATATCTGATGGCGACTGTACTATTATGATACTATGCTTCGGTGGCTAATATGGAGTTTAGAGCTATGGGTGTAAGGAAATATCGTAAGTAAATGAAGTTTCTCATTTATTTTATAGGGTTAACTATGTAACTCCAAGTTAACTGCGAATCCAGGCGCTCGAATTACCTACTCGTGCATTAAATTTCAACTGGTTGGCAAGATTAATTACAGCTATAATTTTCTTCAATGAGAGGTACTCGTATTTCAAATTCAGCTAAATTTTCACCACTTTTCGAATGGTCCTTTCGAGTGATGTGCTTTCGAAAATCGGGGCCCAGAGCCAATTTTTAGCCCCAGGATCTGAGAGATATTTTACTTGATACAGCAGCTATTGTGTGTGGTATGCGTAGCATAGATAAAACACTAGTTTATGGGGGCAATTACGGTCAAATCAGATGAGTCACGAGCTCGAGGCTAATCATAGTGTTATGAAAATGTGGCTTTTGCAAAACGGTCACCGGTCCGTTGCACCGACTGAATTGCTGGGACTGGGACCATCAGGACCAAGGTTGCGTTTTAATAATACCTGCAGTGATTCAGTGATTTGTTGTATAACTGGCGAAGTTTATCCGATGAAAAGGTCTTTCGGACAAAAAAACCTGAAGCGAGCAAATAAATTCATAATACAGTTATTGAACCTGCTCACAGGATTCTTGTACGGTTGAGAATTGTAAACATAACAGCCGTGCAGTCGAACAGGCGCCCAAGCGAAAGCATTTTTTGCCAAAGTTAAAACGGAGACACTTCGCTCGCGCTTCGCACTCGCTCACGCTCACACTCACGTCGCTCGCGTGACATGCATGAGGACTTGCGTGCTATATATTATCTAGCTAAGACAGTGTACGGTTCTAAAATGTAATGTTTCATTAGTATATCTATCGGCCGTAAGATGCCGCTGTACCGGGCCGTCCCATTCCTACATCGCGGTAACGAAATGTTCTCCTGGAATGTATAAAAGGGGTTTTAAGTATAATAAAGTTGTCATTCATCCAAAAACCGTTGTCTCATTCGCATCGACGGTCAACATGGTCCTTCAGAGCTCGGATCTCCAGTAAACTGGAGTGACGAAGGGTGAAGCCAATTTTTCGGAGCCATCAAGCGGCGGTTCGAGCTGAGACAGCCGGACTTGCAGACGGAGCCACGGGACACGGCGACGTAGGGGCCCGAGGAAGCGGCGGCCATTACCTTCCGCGGCGAGGAAGGAGGAAGAGGGAGACGGAGCAGGAGCGGGAGAGTGCGCGCGCAGAGGATAAGAGTTGTGAGGTATAGCGCGGGAAGGAAAACTGTAAGTGTCAATTAACTTTGTACCGTAGTGTTGTGGATTGAAGAATCGGAATTCAGTGTAGAAGTAAACTCAAGCAAAATTGAACCTTATTTAAAATAGTGGAAAGACTTAGAAAATTAGTAAAAAAAATAGACTTATAAATATTTAGCAGCAAAAGTGGTTTCAACGGGGAATCCACGCCCGTTTTACGTCAGAGTCTAAAAACTCAAACACTTGTAAAATTTTGAGAATAATTTTGGGACTTAGGAAATTTTCGACTGATTGAAATTTAATTTGAGGTTTGGTTACAAGATGTCTATTAAAATGGAAGTACTAATTAAGATGCAAATAGAAGTATGCGATCGAATTACCAAGGATTTTAAAAACTATAAAAAGTCACCGAAAGAACGAATCACCAAACCTTACATTGAAATCAGACTTCAACGTTTGGAAGAACTGTGGAAGAAGTTCTGTGCAGGTCACGATCGTCTTATAGAGCTGCATTCTGAGGAGTACGACTCGAGCATTTACGCGGAAAAGGAGGTTTTTGATGTGACAAGTGAAATTTATATGGACTACAAAGAAAGACTATTGACGGCTGTAGAGATGTTTAGTTGTGTGTTTATGACCAAGGATTCAAAAGACGAATGTTTTAATTCTAAACATGTGGGTGTTAAACTGCCAAAGATTGTTATTCCAAATTTTTCGGGGAACTATTCGGAATGGGTTACATTTAAAGACTTGTTTGAATCGTTGGTACATAATAATGGTTCAATTACAGATGTGGAAAAACTGCACTATTTAAAGGGATATCTGACTGGCGAAGCGGAACTGTTACTTCGTCAGATACCAATTTCGAATGTAAATTACAATAAATGTTGGGAGCTTCTAAAGCAGCGTTATGACAATAAGAGATTTATATGTAATACGATTTTAAAACGGCTTTTAAGTCAGAAAAGTGCGGCTGTGGAGTCTTCATCATGTTTAAAGCAACTCATTGATACAAGCTCTGATTGTTTAAGCGCTCTAGGTAATATAGGCATAGATGTGAGCACATGGGATACTATCATAGTGCATTTACTTACTCTCAAATTAGATCAGGAAACTCGAAAGCAATGGGAATTGAGTGCAATCGGAGACATAGACAACAATAAATTTCCAAGTTTTCAAGAATTTAAAGATTTTATAACCAAAAGGTTCAGAGCCTTAGAGTTCGTGGAGACTAAGAAACCAGCAGTAACCAATCAGAACCCTCGGGTATTGCACGTCATCCACGCCACTCAATGTCCTTGTTGTTCAGAGATGCATAAAATTGTATATTGTAAGGAATTTGCCAATTTTAATGTAAGTGCTCGCCGAACTTTCGTTCAGGAGAAAGGGTTATGTTTTAACTGTTTAGGTGGCAATCATTCGGCCAGGTTCTGTCAGAACTCAACTACATGCAGGATTTGCAAGCGCCGCCACCATACCTTATTACACCCTAAGGATAACAAGCAGGTAGCTAGAACAGGCAATGTTAGAATGAGCAATTCGGATACAGTTCAGGCAAAAGAAACTGAAACGGTTAATAACTGTTTTGCGATGGGAACGGGACAAGTCTTACTTCCGACTGCGCTGGTTAAGGTAAAGGCTAAAAATGGAAATTCTGTGACGATTCGATCCTTGTTAGACCAAGGGTCGCAGACATCCTTTATAACGGAGGCTGTCACGCAACGTTTAGGGTTAAAAAAGAAACCACTCAATGGGAACATTTCTGGTCTTGGTGGAAATAATAATCTTATATCAAAGGCTATGGTTGAACTAAACCTGCAGTCTTTGGTATATCCAGAGACTAACATCTCTGTGAAGGCTTATGTGTTAGAAACGATCACGGCATCACTTCCAACGACGAGAGTTGAGGATTTAAATGGTCTAGAGACAAATAATTTAATGTTGGCAGATCCGAACTATCATACACCCGATAAAGTTGATGTTTTGTTAGGTGCTGAGGTGTTTGGTCAGGTAGTTCTGGATGGTGTCAAGAAGGATACACAGGGGAAACTTGTGGCTCAATCTACAAAATTGGGATGGGTAATTTCAGGACTTGTTTGTTCAAATAAAGATAAGTTAAGTAATGCAGTAACATTACACTCACAAGTTAAATTAAGCAGGAATAATAAATGTCTAGAAAAGTCTGATAGTTTAATACAAAATTGGCGTAATGACAATGACCACTATGTTAGCCGTAATCGGGTTTGGTTTCGGCATTCTTGTGTTCCTGTATGATATTTTAACTGGATCCTGATTGTATAAATGGAACAAAGTGACATTAAAACTGCATTGTATTCATGTATGATCCAAGGTTTTCTCATGGTGGGCGGTACTACTAATTATGGACATAGCTGTCCATGGTGGGCGGTATGTACGGTTCTAAAATGTAATGTTTCATTAGTATATCTATCGGCCGTAAGATGCCGCTGTACCGGGCCGTCCCATTCCTACATCGCGGTAACGAAATGTTCTCCTGGAATGTATAAAAGGGGTTTTAAGTATAATAAAGTTGTCATTCATCCAAAGACCGTTGTCTCATTCGCATCGACGGTCAACAGACAGTGTTCAGAGTTTAGTATCACTACTACATAGATGTCCTGAACAAAATTCAGTGTCTGACGCGCTCTCCTACGAGTATAATATAAAACTCAAGCATGACATGCACGGTAAAGATCTGGAACCAACTTCCTGCTGCAACATTCCCTGAGCGGTACAATTTAGGGATCTTTAAAAAGCGAGCCTTCCTGTTCCTCAAAGGGCCGGCAACACACTTATGATTCCACAGGTCTTGCAGTGTTCCTGGGCGACGGTGATTGCTTTCCATCAGGTGACACGTCTGCTCGTTTGCCCCCTCTTAGGTATATAAAAATAAATAAATAAATGACTCATGAATCATCCTGTCATGATATTTGTTATATGATGTATATTATGTACAGTCGCCATCAGATATATCGGAGCGGGCGAGGTCCTCAAATATTTCGGAGCAGCAGTAAATTTCAATAAATTCGTTACACTAGATAAGGTTAATAACATCAGAACACGCAATTCGTCATAAATATAAGAGCAGCGACTTTTCAATAAATTCGGAACGTTCAATGAGGTAAAAATATCAGGAAGCACAGATCGTCAAAAATTTCGACGCAGTCAGACTGATCATTAACATCGGAACATTTATGGAAAATAAACCTTACTTCTGTAATATACAGTTTAAATTACAGTGAATTATGCATGCAAACGAGTACTAAATATAGGTGACATCTTTCATTTTTGTATGACGTATTAGCCATATTTTTGTTTTGTTAGGAATTCGAATCTACTCCACTACAAAATGATAATGGTAGGGGAGCCGACGCTGCTAAATCGGGATTTACTCAAGCGTCTCAGAGACCTATTGAGTTGCGAAGCTTAGATGATAAAAAGAAAAAAATGTTATATAATATATACCTTTTCATCGGAGGGGGAGCGGCTATAGATTTTCAAAATTGTAAAAATAACTGTTGCATGGACATACTCCAGCGTGTCAGATATTGCTGGCATCCATTTCCTACGTATTTTTAAATATGTACGTATGTTAATTTGATTGTTTCAGTGATGGGGGTGGTCGTATATAAGGTTTGAAAATGAAAAAAAAAAATTTACTCGAGCGCGTCAGATTTTCTAAGGGGATGTTAAGTGAACTTAAACAAAGCTCTTATATAATAATCTGACGATTTGGATGTGACGCAAACTCGTGGCCATTATTAGAATAATGCAAAAAAAATCGCCATTTTGACATACTCAAGCGCGTCAGATTAATATATATAGGGTCACCTTTATGCCCTAAATGAGCTGACTCATAATCTGACGATTATCTGGAGGGATCCGTCTAATCTGACAATTAATTTTATTTTTTATTTTTTGAAAATATTGAACTTAATTAGTTGAAAAGCTCAGGAAATAGCTTATTTATTTATATTTATTTATTTAGTCAATAAAAAAAATAAAAAAAATTACAGCATTACAGTCGAAACCAATGCGCTATAAAATTCAAAAAACATAATAAATGTTATTTAGGCGACGAAACGTTGTGGCTCCGCTGCGTCGTCATCTCCGGTGTTGGTCTTATATCTTAATAGTCTTTGCTATCATATTTAGAATAATATCTACTCGACTAATACTTGAGATAGCTGCCCTTAGGTATCTGGTGATTTACTTGAAGCGTGTAAATATAATTATATTGTAAAATTCTTAATTTAATAATTTTTGTACAATGTGGCCAGTTATTGGAGGGTGGCCAGTAATTGACGATTTACCCTACTCTTACTCTTGTCAAAATCGTGTTTGACAACTTTAAATGTGAGATTGATAAGGAACTGTATATTACAGAAGTAAGGTTTATTTTCCATAAATGTTCCGATATTTTTGACGATCTGTGCTTCCTGATATTTTTACCTCATTGAACGTTCCGAATTTATTGAAAAGTCGCTGCTCTTATATTTATGACGAATTGCGTGTTCTGATGTTATTAACCTTATCTAGTGTAACGAATTTATTGAAATTTACTGCTGCTCCGAAATATTTGAGGACCTCGCCCGCTCCGATATATCTGATGGCGACTGTACTAACTATGGTACGTCAGAGCTTTCTATGTATTCTATTAATAAGAGTAACTTAACTATACACGCTCTTGCATTTAGGTTGCAATAGTTACACAAATTATCCATCTTTACGGCTTGCAACGCGGGAAAATTATGGCAGCCATTACCTACTTTCAGAAGGTCATAAGCTAGTACATCGTAAATATCAGTCCTACAATGCAACGGAAGCTGGGATTTATCGTACAGTTTACTCTGTCTTAACGGTTAGCTATTTGTATTCTTTATGTAGCTACCTACGATAACATTTTTCGGTTAAAATCATTAATAAATAGCTAACTCTCTTAGCTGTTCAAAGATACAAGCATTTTTCTGCTAAAACAATTAGTTAAAGCAAAATAGGAATGTACGTGAAGTATACTTTTCTCAAAATACCTTGAAATACCGATAAGCTCAACAGTAAACGAATACGTGCCTAGCCACTTACGCATCGCATTGTCATAAGCCTGGCTATCAATCCACAAGGAAGTTATTGTTTTGAAAGACAAACAACATTGAACGCCCTGTTTATCTTTGTCGACATTATCTATTGGTAGTACTTTCGTAGTACAGAACACTGACTTCCTACTTACTTACAACGTATATCATCATAATCATGCAATCTTACTTCGTTATGATTATGACACTGGTCAGAAAAAAGCAACGGGGCATAAAGAAATGACAATCAAGTAAGTTATTTTTTCCGATGCATCTATCAATACTGTTCTTCTATGTTTTTCGTCGCGGGTACTAGGTACATCTTCCTCTAGATGTGGCTGCATTTAAGTGTACAGGCGCAACTTTTAGATCTCACGCCATCTAAAAATGTTTATAGGAACGACACTACTTCCATTTAAGAGTATAAAGGACATAGTAAACGCAGAGGCGTGTCACAGGGTACCATTAGGACAAGTGTATTTTGCGTGTGCGTGCCATTGGAGCACAAAGCGGCTATTTAATTTATTTATAAAATAGAAACTGTGTACGGACATGGCATGGACACTGGACACTGTACTAATGTTACAATAACTGTACAGCTATTGATCGCAGCCGGCATTATTTGTAATGGATCCCACAGCCATCGATACCGTTACTTTGCGCAGACGCGTGAAATTAGGGTTGGAAAATTGCAAACATTGAATAGTTTGTTTCGACCTTTTACAGGAAGAGAATCGTCATATAAGGCAATAAACAAAGATTAAGTAATGCATTTATCCCCTTGTTCATAAAAAAATACAAACCTATTAGAGCATAATGTACCTACCTATGGCAACGACAAATGTCAATGCGACAGACACAGACAAAGGAATGTTAAATTAGCATCATCCAAGCGTTTACGAATGGGAGGAATTTTAGGCTGCTTATTGGCACTATCGGATAAAACAAGAACTTGATAGATACTATGTGTCAGTGGCGTGGCGTCCATAGGACTCGATTCCCACCGGCTTGCCTATTTTAAGGCATTCGGGCACTTTATTGTGCAGAATTAGGGGAAAAGGCTAGTTAAATTCCCTTCGGCTTGCCTTCTGATATACTTGACGCCATGCCACGTTATGTGTAATTTTTTTCTAGCTTTTTAGTGCAAAAATAATTAGTTTGATTGTTTCAAATTACCATCACGTAGTTATATGTGACTGCATCAATTGACAACTGACATAATGCATTCTGCTTTGTTACATCATACTCGTACATGCATCATACCATACCGTTTACATTTTCCGACATGCATGCAGGATTTTGCATATTTATCATGATTGTGACCATTAATACTGTAACATAATACTAATGTAATTTTGATTCTTACCACTGAAGTAGAGAAATCTATCAAAAAACCAGTGGCGTAGCTAGGTAACCAAGGGCCCTGGTGCAAATAAAAAAAATGGGGCCCCACTACTATCTAAACTGGTTACGTTTTAATAATAATAGTTCGATCGAGATTTTCTGGTAAGGTTTCGAGGGCTCTCTGGGCTTGAGCGCCCCGGGGCACTGCCCCGCCTAGTCCCTAGGTAGCTACGCCACTGCAAAAAACAAAATTGAGGTGAAAGATAGGTTCGCTTTGGGCAATTTAGGTCGAGTACTTAACTTCGCAAACAATTTGCCTTGAAACGCCCGCGATTGGTCGAAATATGGAAAATTTGAATGACAAAGCGGCTCGGAGGCCCGAAACTATGAAAATTTTGGCGCTTACCAAAATGTGCCGATGAAAAACGGATGTGGGCTTCCGGTGCATTGTGTACGAGCGATGTCCTCGCCGCGCCATTTCCATTTCCACTTAATGACGACCATCCAAATTTTGTACAGTTATCTGTATCGTGAAATCACAGTCTGGCGATGAATTCGCACTTTATCTCCCGCAGACAATTGATTTTAGTCAAATCTTTACAATAAAATTTATGGAAAAGGTAAAGTTATTTTAGCTTTTTTATTCGTGGGAGTGACCAAGCTTGGCATTATCAATGGCCTAATTATTAACGACACGGTTTTGATAATTTTGATTATCAGAAGTAGGTATTTGTGAGCTTAGGTAATCATTAAACGTGTTCCATTCCCATCAAAGGTGTTCCATTATTTGAATAACAATTTCAGATTGGTTCCTTAAACTTTTTGTTAAATGTTTCAAGTTTGACTTTAAATCCGTTTTAAGAAAAGAAAAGTTATTTAAAATACCTACTGTTTCTATGTTCATTTCAACTTTTCGTATTACTTTGCCACTAAGTGCCCATTATCCGAATGTTAAAGCACCATACTCTTGCACTTCGGCTGAATGGCTTCAGTTGTTAAAGTAAACAAGTGAATGTGGGTCACTCCCATCGTTCATCAATTAAAGAGAGCCATGCGGATGTCAGACATCGCGTAACTGTCACATCAGCTTTCATGCCAGCCGATCAGGCGTGTCGATACGGTGTGAAAACTGTTCGGCAAACTATTGTAGAAATGTGGGATGGGCTAGGACCGGTCGTGGGAAAGGCAGATCGGCACTTGCGACATCCAGAAGACACACCCTTTATTGTCAATGGGAACTATTGGGAACACTCCCTTGGAGCGGAGTTGTGGAATGTTGCGAAATACGAGCGGTGATGTGCAAGTTTAAAGCCTTGCATATAAACAGCCTTCCTTCATATATTAATGCTTTTTAAAGGTAAAATAAACGATCAGATATATCCAACATGCTCGCTATTAGCAGCAAGGTTTCTGTATATATTCAAACCTAAACTATTCCACTTCCACCTATACAGTATACTTATGTACTAGTATCTACACAACATTACTATATAGGTAATCGGATTAAACAAAGCAACTTAATTTAGCTTTTTCAACCTTTTTAAGTTTAATCAATATCATGACTTTTCAGATAATTGTCGAATTAGTAAAAGTACTAATTCATCGCAATTGGTACCAGTACCGTAGGTAGCTTCTACAAAATGTAAACACAAAACGTTTGTTGCCTAGTCGAAAGTCGTAAGATCGAGGCCGAAATAATATCAGTTTGACAGTGGAGCAAAAAATTTATCTAAAAGCACGCGACATTGTATCAACCAAGTTCGCAAAGTAAAAAGCAACATATCGGCCGTCGGCTGTATTTCACGAGCCACTTTTAACTATTATTCGTTACTTGCGCAGTGACCGAGCGTTTTTTCTTTTTAAATCAGGCTACGAGTAGGAGCTGCTACGAAGCTACGAAGATGAAATATTTGTATAAAGAGAATACATTTGAAGAGGTTTCCAACTGCAGACGATTACTTAAATCAATCTTAAAAATACATTTTTGAGATAAATTGCGAGCACATTATCAACAATTTGGTTTGACATACCTATGTTCAACATGCTCCTTTAGTATCCATTTTCGCAGCTCTTTCTTGTCGATCTGTGTGCTTGCTCTTATTTGACTTAATATATCAGTAAGGAAGCTATTAACAATCCATTTTCAATAGCTAATTGCTTTATACCAGCCAGATGAAGCTAAATTTAAACAAAAGTGAACCTTGAACCAGCCTATACATAATTATTCAGTCTACCTAGAATGAGTATAATCCTTAAATGTTGGCCGACCTTGAAGTTATCGTGAACCACCATTCTTTGCACGTGATAATAACGGTATAAAATTAGCAAATGTTTGCAAAGTTAATACTACTATTTGCTACTTCACCCGAAAGTTGTTACTCTAGTAAACATTTTACAAGTAGATAGGTATTAGGTACCGTAGGTTTACCTAACTTATCTTTGTGCTAATTATTTGCAAATAATTCCTAACATTGCGTTCAAGGGATGTCAACAAACAAGTTGTAGGTACCTATAGTGTCCCAAGATTGTTAAATACTCGTACGTACGTGGATAGATACTTTTGTAGTACCGAGAATCAAAGTTAGGGCCTTTCCTTGGGACACGACAACGTATCCTGAACATTCTGGAATAATCAGGACATATTTGAAGGATTAAGTTAAAGTATCACAACGAATGGGCCAGTCAAAACAACTTCGCACAAACTAGATTCAGCATCAATATAGGTAGTCATTTGTTTTCACAAAAAGTTAATAATGTATCCTTTGCACAGGATAATTGGTAGGTAATTCTTTGTGCGCTTGTGTACCTATTACGCCAGGGTTTCTTAACTGGGGTCCACGGACTATTTAGGGTCCGTAACATGTGTGCCAGGGGCCCGCAGCAACTCAGTAAACCCTTTTCATATTTGCTTATAAATAGTGATTAGGGGTGATAGGGGTCCATGGACATTTTGAAATTCTGACAGTGGTCGGTCAAAAAAATTAAGAAACACTGACCTACGCGTTCTAATAAGGTAGGTTTGACTTTGAGTTTGGTTTTTTATAACGTACTCATTGGTACAAACTGCACATAGTATGCATCCGTTCTATAAAACTGCACGCACGTGTTGCGCACGCGACGGTTGCATAATGCAGTCACAGCGCATGCGCCGGAGACGCCATTGCAACCATGCGGGAACGGGATGGACTGGTTTACGTAGGTATGTATGTACTATGTATTAGAACTCATAAGTTTAAATTAAGTATAAATTGTACATACCACTGTAAATATTAATAAATATTGAAACATTTATCACTACATATTATAAAACAAAGTTCTCCGCCCGCCGCGTTTATCTGTCTGTTCACGATAAACTCCAAAAGTAACTCAACGGATTTCATGCAGTTATCACAAATAGTAGCGTGGGGAAGTTTAACTTAGGTACCTACCTATATAATTTGTTACGGTTTAATAACTGCGGCAGCGCCGTGTTAGTTTAATAGTAGATATCTATACCTACACTGCACCCGTGCAATGCCGGGACGGGTCGCTAGTTTATTCCAGGGCCTTACCATGACGTCTTAATGATATTAAATTCCGATTCTTTAGCTGTCATTTTTGACACTTCTGGTATGGATCTGACCGCGATCTATCCAACTTTGGTTCAGAATCGATCTGAATCGGTTTGGTTCGACCAGAACACGTTCCATTTAAAAACATTATCTAGGTTTCATAACTGAAGAGAATCTACCACTGAAAGCCCAAAATAAGTAAAATTATAATGATACCGAACAACGTCTAGCCATTTTTAAACTTTTGACAAAAGAGTGTACCTAACTCAGGAACGAACTGGATAACCTAACCATTGTTGCTAACATTAAATAAAAAGAAAAAAAGAATAATATTGCATTTCATTACAACAATAACAATGGGTGCTCTTTATGGAGTTAAAATTATTCCAACTCTTAGAACAGTAGACAATTTATAATTAATTATTGACATCTTTTTCCGCATCAACCATAGATGTGTGGGAAGCGGAGCAATGTTCAAGGGAAAAAATCACCTATGGTTATACCAACTTTTATTTGTCTAGCTCCGCTAATAGCTGTTTTCCTATTGGTGGATTCTTATAAGCTTTTATTTAAATTTCACTGTTAGTATGCAAGTTGTCCGCTTCAAATTTTTGCAAGGCATTTTTGACAACTGCTATTGATTGGATTGACTTGAAATTTGGTACTTATTTACAAGGTGCCTTAAAATGATTCTGATGCATTTCAGGACGTGGTCAGGGCAGTTTGATCCATCACTCCTTTAAAGGTTTTTCGTTAACGTTTTATTCAAAATTTAGTTGCTCCTTTGAAGCCGCCGTACACTTCAATCGACTAATTTATCATAGCTCGGACAAAGCATCGCAAGAGCAGATACGGACATAGAACAAGATTCAATAGAGTCGTAATAGTCCAACTAAGATTTTGATTATGATTACCTAAACAGTATCGGTATTTTCGCAATTAAAATTATGACCGTTTTTATTCCATTTGATTCGTGACCCACCGTAGAACGTTTTCACAGTTAACGTAACATGATTTTCTTCGTCAATTGAATGTAACGTCACTATGATATTTATTGTGAGAGAGTTCCACAGTGGGTCAGGAATCAATTTGTTCTATGGTACATAGTTATTACTGCGTTGCGGTTTTTTTTGCGATGACCTGTCCGGCCTATGGCTATGCTAATTCAACCACATTTCAAAATCGTGAAAAACTCTTACAGGAATGTCTGCTTAAGTTTCTAATGATTGTCGTTTAGGAATAAATACCGCGAAAAAATTAGATCTGCTTAGTTTTTAGAAAAGAACAAAATAAATAATCATTACATAAAGATAATCTACTAATTTGTATTATAAAACGACACGTGGCCAATTTTTGTCTCGCGCGGTATTGTTAGGTAAGCCGCGACATGTAGGTAGATTGGATGTTAATGTACCGTCAGGAAAAAAATGTTTGATGAAAGTTTTAACAAAACCTCCTACTTTTAAAGCTTGTTTCACCACCTCTGTGTTAAGTTCCAGTTATATTAAGCGCCAGTTATCTACGATACGAAACAGACAGATCATAGATAACTGACACTTAAGATAACTGAAACTTAACAGAGAATGGTGAAACAGGTCCTTAGTCGTCGCGTTGAAAATGTGACGAGTGTTAAGTTAACATTAGTTTAATTATTATTTATGAACAAGGAGGTTATTTACCTACTTATATTTATCACTTTATACAAAACTATCCTTTCAGACATGTCTAGACGTGTTAAATTGCTCTTAGTGAGACCGCATTTTTCTTGAACCACAGTTTAAATAGCATTTGCTTAACAAATAAGTAAGTGAGAATATAAACCAAATCACCCACTAAGTCATTTGCAAGCCAGCGATACATTAAAACATAAAAGAACACCAAACAATAAAATGACGTGTTCGACATTTCACATACTTACAAAATATCCGTTTACACATCGTTGCCACTTTATAATCAAGTTGCGTAAACCCGCGTAGCTTCAGCCCGCTTTTCCGCTACGAAGGAGCACTTACTTGTAAAGTTTTCCTATAGCGAGCCTCTACGGTCGTAGCACGTAGCACAGACAGTCCAAGACAACACACGTAACCACTAAAGTTAATGTAACTCGCAAACCCCGGGAGCTGCGCGGGCACTCCACTGGACAGTCAAAAATAAATTGTGGACATTTCTACTCCATAATTCAGTTAAATCACATTTAGTGGGGGACGACAATGGGAGAGCATTGATGTGAGCGAATCACACCATCGACACGCATCGCTAATTTTCCATGGAGGCCCCGAGCTGACCGAACGAGCGATCTATGCCCGCCGGGATCATGTTAAAATACCTTTGTCATTGTTGGACAACGAATTCACTGTGCTCATTAAAACTAATAGGTATTGAACTATAACTGTTAGGTATTTTATTGGGGACAGCGCCGTTATGTTTGGGAAAATCGGTGAAAGGAATGTAAGCCATAAATCTAATGTAATGAAAAGTAATGAATGGCCTAGCCCTTTTTATTCAGCTGAGCTTGGGCAATAACTTGATTGTATTGAATTTATTTCGTCGTAATACGAAATGTGATACCGTACAAGCAGGCATTAAGGTCTAATTAGTAAATTGGTACCTATGTGGATTATGTACAAAAGTATACGCCCATCAGAATGTCTGGGTGAGTTGTTCTAATTAATTAAAAGAAAGGCAGATTAGATTACCTTACTCGCATGGAAAACCAACAGATATCAATTTTATCTGCGAATTGAATTATCCAACTGAAACCCTTAAGAAAGACAAGTCTTTTAAATTTCTTATGCAAGGGATTTATAGTTTGTGTATGGCAGATTTCGTAACTATAACAAATATCGGTACAGTAAGCGTTCAGAGCTAAATTTCAGTTTATTTAAAGATTAGAACTTAATTTTAAATTTATGCTTTAGAATGAGGTAACTAAGTACCCTTTTTTAGAATAAAATAATAAGTAGCCTGGATTGGGTGCTAGAACTAGTTTATAGTTCTAACAAGACGCGTCCAAGTTGATGTACACTCAGTGACCCCAAACCGTGCGCTTTTCCGGAAGCAGAGCACAATGGCTTCCAACATGGCCGCCGACCGGCGCGCGCGCCGCGGCCGCCGCGCGAAACTCGACGATAACCATCATTAAATCATTACAAATGATACAATTATAATTATTTTGTTTCACACCGACCTTGGCAGCGGTTACCTCGGTCATCTCACGCTGATCCAGCCAAGATTGCAGGTCGACATGTCGGTTCACAGAATTCGCCAAATTAGTTGTAATACCAACATAATGGGGGCGGATCTCCTGTCGTGTCTGACCACTTATCAATCATCACACTTTTGTGTATTGGCCTAATCTAATACATATCAATTATTTTTTAAACTACAATACGTATAATTAAGCTTCAACTTATTGTTTGTAACGATACCTTCTATACATTGTTACCTCTACCTACGAGTATATATATCTACTAGGTACACCATAATACGTCAGTTTCTAATTTATATGCATTGCATTTTGTATTTTTGTATCCATTGTTTATGACTGTAGTTAGTTCGCAGAAGATATTAAGCAACGTGCTTTATTTTATTGTTATTATCTACGTCTTTACATAAAAAAAACACGTTACAAGGAGCTGTACGCTGTAGCTCATGTGAAATACATAGGTACAGTAAAATCTTATTAAAATTAAACACACGGCTGCACTTTAAAATTTTCGCTGTGATTAGAGTTTGTGTTTGTAGTTTGGGCTATCTTGTTTGTCATACTTTCATTCTTAATAAATATTATAATCACCACAATGTGACACAATATTTACAATTTCCAGTCGTATTATATTTGCTTAGTTACCTAAGTGAGCATGAGCAAACGTCGTTTTTAATAGTCGTCGGTCTGGATATTTCACAATAATAAAATCTTAAACACAAAATCTAGATCATTAAAACAACAGTAATCTCAAATTATTGATATTTTAGGTATATTGGCATAAAACATTTCTTCTTTCTTGTCCTCAAGTAATAATATCACCTCAAATAATCGTTATGCCTACTTGCAACACTTCCTAATTGGGTTTTGGCGGCAAAGCCGATATACTTTTGACAGTCGCTAGCTTGGGAGATTCTGGATTGGGTACTGAGGAAAAAGGTTGCTTTAGAAATAATAAACGATGATAGGATTAAGAGTACTATGTAATGGTATTGTATGGTTGTCCTAAAGGATTAATATATAAGTTTACCATGTGAGTGTGTTTTATTATATTATGTTCAATTAAACAATCAAAATGTCGTACATTTAACGAATTAATTAACTGAAAACTCATCTTCTACTTAATTTAAACTAGCGCTTCGATACTCGGAAATAATTTTGAACTTATTACGTTAAGGAATAGTAGATTAATAAATGAGGGTTGAAATTGACCCATTTCACCTGAGATTAGCGCCAATAATTCGAGAGTGAAATGGGTATTTTTTTTTGGAATTCAAAAAGTAAAGCTTATATTACAATAATAGTTACATAAAATGATAAATGCGGTTATTATCATAAAGAAGTCACATTCAACTGTCATAATTGCAAACAATTAAATCTAATTGCGTACTGGTGATTACAAGTGTTACGACAGAGCAAGATAAAGAACGGTTATATTGACCACCAAAAGAACTCGGCTTTACATTGCTGGGTTGACCATACAACAGAAATACTTAGCCCTTAAATAAACATCAATGAACTAGGTAAATTACAATTTGCATCGTTTCATGTTTTGCACCTTGATCTTGATCTTAACCTTGGGAAGTTATAAAGTGGCTATTGGTAGTTAGTTTCTATTTCTGCACGATATTAATGCGTGTTGTTTACGATACATTAAGAGTAGAACCACATTCTTACGATTCAATTGAAATCAATTCGATCGGCGATAAACGATTGTTTTGAAATGATACAAACTGTACGTTTAGCAATCGTTTTCTCTCCAACACACAACGTGACATAATGATCATACATAGTAGATTTCAGTTCAGACTCTAGGGAGTGTATTCTCAAATTCTCTTGAAATTCGCAGTTCGTTTGATATCGTGTCCCTCACTCTTTTATTTGTCATTTTAAGTGTGACCGGGATGGTATAATACGAACTTCGATTTTCGAATTTGGGAGTGTAAGACCAGTCACTCTATCCACGATCCATTCGTACTGAAACAAAACAGTTGCCCTCCCGTGTCAACATTGGTTGAGAGAGATGGAGAGGTGCTAAACCGCTATCACTTGATCCCTAAAAACCGTCGCGTCAGGTGCCAATTATACGAGTATATCTTTCAAGCGCAGTTAGCTCTTGGGCTCTACTCTAGGTAGCTACACTAAGCCAAACTTAACACGGGATAGAAAGGTGTGTATTCAATTCATACGCAGTGTATAAGCGCATATTATGTGTGTATTAACCCCGGAGGTCTGTAGTTTGTGGTGTCATCGGCAGCATCAGCAGCTCGCCACCACCCTGGCATGACTAACGCTACATATTAGGGACACCACAACACCAGCGGGTGATGGGGTCGCCAACGTTACCTACGGCTTTATTTATTCTTATTACTAGCTGCATGTGCATGTAATATTAGTAGGATTTAGTTAATTATTGATTAATTGGTTAGTCTTCCATGTTGGTCTGGGAGTAAAGAAAAAACATAGAATGCACCAGTTACTTGTCTTTCCGCGCAGATGGTAAAAGCCCATCGAGGGGAATGGGCGAAAATCTTAGGATCATATTAGAAGCGATTATACTAGTGACACTACTCTTATGTCAGCACGTGGCACCAACGTGGTGAAGCAACTGATAATAGAATAGTATATAGTAGATATTTCGTTTGTAGTACTTCGGATTACTTACTGTTTTAGATATCAGATAAAATGTTAACATTTTCAGATCATGTCACAATGTTTTTTATCAATCATGCCGGCATGTCCCCTTTTTTATGTTAGATAGGCCAGACAAACGAACTAGTGGGTCACCTGATGGTAAATGATCACCACTGTCCATAGACACCCGCAGCGCTTCCAGCTGCGGGGTTCCATTACAAATCCACCCGTCCATTCCATCGACATCATGTTGATGAATGGCAGTCTTCGACGGTGCGGTTTAATCGGTCTTTTTTGCCACGAACTTGCAAAATCTGTAACGAGCTTCCCGCTGAGATCTTCCCATCGAGTTAGGGTGCATTTAAGAGGCGAGTGTACTATTTTCTGCAGGGCCGACAACACACTGGCATCGCGTAAAGCGCTGCGGGTGTCTATGGACAGTGGTGATGTCCCCTTACGTACTAAAAACTCACCGATTGCGAGTCTAGGGCGCGTCGCACCCTGCGATGTTTAAAGATTTAGGCTTCGGTCATTTAAACTCTCAATACAACATTGCCTAGATACAGTATTTTTTATTTATTTCTTATTCGATAGAAGATCATTCGAATTATATTCCCATCTTATACTACAAGTACCCAACACTTTATTTTCTAACTAAATACTTGACATTTAGATTCCTCCAATTGTTTTTTTCTAAATAAAATTGAATTCAGACCGTCGAGTTTTTGATGTGTTAATAAAAAGAGGAACAAATAGGAAACAGAATAACGGAAACTGATTATAACATACAGGTGTATGTTGCATTATAAGTTATTAAAAACTGTGTACCTGCCTAAATATTTACTGAAACCCAAACGACTATGGCTGTAGAAAACGAAACATTTAGCAACAGACGGTTGGCCAACGTTGAGTAATCCGTGCAATTACTATTTTCATCTGGTTGCCGAGAAATCAATCACTACCAGCAAAAAATAAACATTGCCGTCGCCGTGGCCCACTTCGAATGTTTCTGAGACAAAACCAGCACAAATACTTAAAACAGTGCGTTATTGGACTTATTGTAGAAAGACTTTCATTGCGGATGGTAGGTATTATTAATAGCATTTCGTAAAAAAAACCGTTAGGCAATCCCGAACAAAAAAACATCTACCTTAAGCGGCAACTGAAGAGCTAGAAAAAGAGGTTTTCTAGAGGTAAAACAAAACGACGATGACGATACGTGGAATCGTAAGTTAATGGAACCCGTCGGGAATGGAGTTGTTAGGGCGACACGCCACTGGCTAATAGGCTGCTTCGAAATTCGATTTTCGAAGTTTTTTTCGTGCCATTCCGCTCATACTCATTAATTTGAGAGTGACACGGTATGATAAGAACTTCGAAAATCTAATTTCGAAATTACCCCCCTGGGTCTTTGCACGGGATGCATCTGAATCGCTATCGTTATGTTTCTCGATTGCTGCATGCTTTGCGCAGCTCTGTCCAGGCCTAAGGCTGTTTGTCCACCGCCGCCGTCACCGTCACGTCACCGAGAACGAGATGACGGCGCCGAAGTAGCGGTACATACATTTACTTAAGCCGCGTGTCCACCGCACATCCGTCACCCGAGCGCCGTCATCCCGGCCGCCGAAATTGCGAGTAGATCGGCGTGACCGCTAGAACGTGGCCCGAGATTTTGACGGGCCGATGTGCCGGCAATACAAAACATGTATGGACTTGTCCACACACTGCCGTCGCCGTCGCACCGTACACGAGCTCAGTGAACTAAACCATCGGTCGCGGTGGACAAACGATCGCCGTCACGTCATATTAAACTCGGCCCGAAATAATCTCGTTCTCGGCGACGGCCCGGTGACGGCGGCGGTGGACAAACAGCCAGAGTAATACAATCGTTTATCGATAAAATTAGGTACTGACACATGAGGTATCTTAGCTTTCTAGGTTGACATTTGTAGCTATTAATGGTTTAGCGATTGCTTATATATATAATCGAATCTGAAATAACATGAAAGTGAACAAAAATAATTTAGGTATTCCGCCACTACACGTGCAAGACATCCAAGCTTGTGCAAAATATATGTTTTTCCATGCAATCCCACCTTGCTCTGCTGATACATAAACATACATAAATTCCACAAACTTAACTATCCCCTACTCCACGCAAAACACTAACGCGTTTCGAACCCTCTCAGAGTCGAGTTCGAATACACAACTATCTCGCTTAAGTACAGCGTTGGTTTGAAAAGAAACTCCGCAAAGAAACGCCTGATTCAATAAATTAAACATGAACAGCTAAAGTTACAAATCCCCACGTTCCATTGCATTCGTGGTTGCGGCGGGTTAGTTTCCTTTTTGGGTCTTGAATTACATCCAACAGATTTGTGTCAATGCATCTTAGATTGTAAAGGCGACGCACCACTGCAGTACACGGTGACACTACACACGTGAGTTCATATATCGCTCCGTATCAAAATGTAGGCGGTCGTTCCCACAGCAGTGCACGCACACGTTACGCACGAAATGACCAATGGACCCACGTGGGTGACATTTATATCGTGTCCGTGCACAGCGTTCGTAGCAGTGGGGCGCTGCCTTAACGTATTTATGTAGATATTCTTAGCTAACTAGAGCAAGGCTGCCGCTCTGGATCACCTCTGCAGAAAAGTTAAGTCAGCTGACAAGACCTTACTATAGGTCAAGCTGAGCAGAACCGATAGGTACTGCAGAACTGCCTTGAGTAGGAATTTTTATTCGTACGGGACGGTGTGGCTCTTTGAAATTATAAAAGAAAATACACTTTAGTTGGATACTCTTTTATTAGGTATTATATTCTTTTTTTTAACTTATTAAAACCAATACATATATTACGCTTCCAGCGGAAGCCCTAAACCGACTGATTATTTTTCCTTGTTTTTAATTATATATATTTTTTTCATTTTAACTTTTTTTGGTGAAGCTTTGACCCTCGTCAAAAACCTACACCACACCTAAGGTAAGCACTATTTAATTTCAAAATAATTAAATATTCATATAATAGAACACAAAGCAGCTCCAGATACTTCTTATGGCACGAGCACCAATCAACCAAAAAAAGAATATAATCGAAGTATCAAACTAAAGTGCATTTCCTTTTGTAATTTAATGAGCCACCCCGCACCTCCACCAAAATGTAGAGCTGCCTTTAGGAGGCACCTTTATTCGTATGGGACGGTGTAGCTGTTTAAAATTATAAAAGAAAATACACTTTAGTTTGATACTTCGATATATCCTTTTTTTAAGTTATTAAAACCAATTACATTATGCTTCCAGCGGATCTTCGGATTCTTTCACCTTGTTTTTTTTAATTTTTAAAATACGAATAAGGAGTAAAGAAGGAGTCTTTACAGTACTTTTACTCAGCGTTTCTTATCTCATTAACTATAGATACATTTTCGCCGCCGCGGTTTTAAGTGAAAAAAAACATAAGTGTACGTACAGAAATTTATAAAAATTAAACTTTAAATTGTATCTAAGTGTTATTCATTCATTAAAGGTTCCTGGCATTTTCGTATTTCGCCCGCATTATTGAAAAATGATCAAAATTCCAGACGTCTGGTAAACCTGGGCAGCTCTGCTAGCCTTTTAGTCCTCGTAACTAAATATGTAAGTAAGAAAATAAAAAATAAAGAGTATCCTATCTGACTAAACTTATATATATACGGTATATGTTTACGGTCTGCACTCGGCAAACTAAACATCTCAAAGCATTCTCAAAGCAATTTGCAGTAATCAGATCGCTTTGTGTCAAAGATAAAACCAGAGATTAATCTCATATTATTATTTTGCATACGTGACTTATAGAGTGCACGCAGACAGTCCCCATACGATTTGGGTCGCGTACACGGCATGGGATGGTGATCGGATGGCGCCGCAATAGGTGGCAGTGTTGCCAGAGACAATTAAAAAAAACCGTAAAAACATTAAATAGCCATCGAAATGTGCCTGTAATAGTCCTGGGGCTCCAAAATATGGATTTTGAAGTTCCTCCCACTCATTAATAATTGGTAGTGTGAAGAGAACGATCAGTATATAAAAAGTAGTCGGTGCAGAACGAAACGAACTGAACTCCGAAGTAGGCCTGTAGCCTATAGGTTATTTACTTACCTGACTATTCCTACCTATCTACGAGTAATTTGACACTTTAAGCTGGTAGGGTAAAACGGGCAATATTTGACTGCAATGTTTTATTTCTAGAGTGCTACAATTTAGTATGTATACTTACAGAATACTGGTACGATACTACATATAGTATTATAGGCATAAGTAGGTATTGATTGCATCTAATTTTTGCTCGCTTATCTTTATCATAATATCACCCAACTTACAATTTGCCAGTTTTTGATAGTTTTGGTTGAAACCTAGATGGATCTAAAAATTCATTCTTGTCTTTAATTTCTAACCTCAATTTTTGTTTTTCGCTGAAGTAAAACAATTAAGTAAAAAGCAATTTAATCAGGTCAAAATCTTTTTAGCTAAATAAGAAGTGATTAGTTATGTATGCTGTAAACGTTTTCCATCAATTTTATTCTCGATCTACAGATTTTTCCGCGGATATAGCAATACCCCTCGCTTGTTCGGTTGGTTGCCGGGCTGCCGGGTGCCTACGTGACGTCGCCCGCGTGGCAGGCGCGAGGGAGGGGCACCAAGTTTGTTTTGCTGCGCACGCAGCCGCGTCTAGGGTTGCGCCTTGCTCGATAGTTTTGGATATCGATAGTCGCCATCGCACGAGTACACAAGAGTCTGAACGCTTCATTTGATTTTGAGTGATTAAACAAAATCACTACATAGTATGTATAAAAAAGTCGTTTTCCGCTATCTGTCCCATGTACGCTTAGATATTTAAGACTACCTACGCTACGGATTTTAATGCGGTTATTTTTAATAGATAGATTGATTCAAGAGGGAGGTTAATATGTATAATTATAGCTATGAAGATGAAGTCGCGAGCAGAAGCTAGTCATTACATAGTATAAAACGAAGTTCGCGGGTGAAAGCTAGTTGTTGTTATAAATTCAAGTTTAGTAAAAAATAATAAAAGTGTTGATTGCTTTTCCTTGCAAACTTTTGGCTATCATACCCTCATATCGCACCCGTGAATGCGAAGAAACTCGGCTTAGTGATATGTTACGCCAAAATAAAATTATTTTTATTTTAGTCCGGTTTATTTTAGTTACTGCGACTGCTTACCTCTTGTTTCCCATCCTCCACTACTAGCCATCACCTCAGGCTCTCTGCATCAAGTCACGTCACGTCCTTCCAATCTACAAAATAGCAATATGTATACTTATTTCACGTCTTATTATAAAGTTTTTATTTGATTTTCTATCTCTTGCAAAAATAATTGTTGCTGTAATCTTCTTGTTAAAGAAATATTTTGTCCTACCGCTTCCGCCGGACAATATTAGATTCAACCCTCAAACCTCTATCTCTAGATTTCTTTATCAACGTCGTCAACGTCAACATCCACACCAGTGCAGTGAACCATTCAATCGATATCAATGCATCAGATGTAAACACAACAGACATCACTACGGTGTATTTTGATTGAATATAGTGAAACCGGCAACGCCGGCAAGGCAAGGAGGCTAAACACAACAAAGAAAGAATCAGTCGGTCATACGAGTTCGTGTTGACTAGACGCTCGCGAAGCGAAGCTCCCGCTAATATTTACACTTTGAATTTATCAAAGAGAATCCAAGGCACTTTCGGAATTTTGACTTATATTCGGACATTGAAGAGTAAACGAAAATGTTTTCAACTGCGAGAAGTTTGGAGAAGATCGTTCAGAGCTACAAGAATGAGCTCCGCCGGCAGATCAGCAAGACTACCAGCGTGACGAACTCCGATGCTATGGCTCCCCGGCTGGACCAGCCTGCCAACAAGACCCCGACCAACGAAGAAACTGGCTTGCCAAAGAAGTTGCTCAAACTGCAGAAATATCACAGGTCAGTGAACTCGCCGTAACCGTGCGCGGACGTTATTTTAGCTCAAGTCGCGAACTTCGGCGATCAAAGTTTCTTGAATTCCTTTCAGTCTAAAGTAGGATTGTGTAATGTTACCTTCTGTGATAGGTACCTAACTAAGGAGATAACTGTGATCATGCATAGACGCCATGATAAGTGAGTGCACATTCAAAATTATGCATTTAACTTGTCAAATAGACCAACTAGATGGGTCATACTAATTAGGAAATTGAAATTTTTAATGACGAATAATGAGTTCGGTTTAACGATTTTGTAAGGAATCAGCTCGATGTGCACCAGCATCAATTTGTTATTTAATTAAGTAATTTTAATTTATTTACTGCATTAACTAAGTGTAGTTAGAACTGGCGTAAATAGTAATCGTTACGCACTTGCCGAAACTAAAAATTAAAGTGCGTGGCTTTCTGTAAAATAAAACATTATTTATACGTAAAGTAGCCCATAATCCTATTAGATTACCTATGTTCTTGATATTATTGATTCAATTGATTGGTCCTTCCAAAGTTAGTCATCCAAAATTAAACTCGACTGCACATTACCCTTTTTTATGGTTAAAAAAAATTACACCTTCTTTTGTCATGGCATGTCTTCTTTGTGCTAATAAGATGCAGGTGCCGGTTCTCTTGCCTTTTACAAAGTTGCAAAAACGGATGCTTTATCTCTCTCTGAACCTTTAGCTCGCATCATGCGTCGTGTGTTCGTTTCTGCGTGCACTAATCCCGTTACTTTTAGAATGGCAGAACAACCACTCGAGTAACGTGTAACTTTATCATTATCTTCGAATCTTAGTTTCCTATCATCTTTTTTTCTATCTAACTATTTCAGATATCCTGATAGGATTTATTTTTTAAAACACACACAACTAATTAAAATATACAAACACTAATCCTAAAAACGTACCTAAAATTCTATCCAACTATAACAGTTAACATGAGCTTCATCAATATTAATCCGAAAGGCCTGAAAGAAATTCGAAAATTTTATTCAACTCTGTATCGAAATCAGCTGATTCAGATCATTGTTATTGAGGATTGGAGGTGTGTTCACGCGTAACAAAAGAAGACTAGTCACTACTTCGACTTACACTGTCAATGTTTGTAAGCGAATGTTTCTGGTCTCTAGATTCCTGTCGACTCTGACTCCTCAGCAAATGCCCCTGGCGGCACGAGGGCTGGCGGTGTCCAAAGACCAGTCACGGGAGTTCATGGCTTGCTTCCCGGACATTGTGCGGGACCTCACTGAGACTGGCAAGCATCTTGATGTGCCAGAAGCCAGCAGATGGTTGGCTAAGGTACGTTATGTGCTGGTCGATCAGTGGGTTCAGCTTGCTTGAGTTCATCGGCCTAGAAACTACATACCTGAAAGCAACTTTCTTAGAAAAGTATTTAAAAATGGTCATTCTTTTTCACGCCTATTGCTTAACTCAAGCCATGAAATTAGTCAAGAACTGTTGTTTTATATTACTGGGTCGTGAATGGTTTAACTAAATTTTTCTTCATTGGAGGCGTTTGCTCCTAAATTTTGAATTTTTGAAAGACTAGTTAAGTGTCAGCAAAATGTTTTTCAGATTTTGATGAAACAGGAGCGCCGATGTTTTCTCTTCAAATAATACCATAACATTCAGGCTTAATCTCAGTTGATTAGATACAATACGTACTTAGTGAGGTAGGTTGGTAGTTAGCTATGAGTAGCAACAGCAACTAAGGATGTAATGTGTGTACCAACATAATAATACTTGTCTTGTATGGTTGAAAGCCGGAGAAAGCTGTTCGAAAACAAGAATTAAATGAATAGTACTGAGCCTACAACTACATGTACTTAAAATGGGCTTTTATAATACTACATCTTTAAACATCTTTGTAAATAACTTTCACTAGAAGATTGATAAGAATTTTTGAGTTTAATAGTTAATGTTAGCTAGAATTCTAGTAAAATACCACATATGGCTAAAAAGTCGAAGTAGAAGCTGAAGCTGGTTACAAAGGAATGATTAAACGTAATTGTAGTATTTAAAAACAACAAGTAACCAAACAGTAAGCTTCGTTTACACACATATTACTTTCAATAGGTACCTAGACGTGTATAGCCAAGTGACCAATGTTTTGTTTGAATTTTAATGCTCAAACAGCGATGACATCATGAATGCCATTAAAGTAAAGTCGCACCTCTTTTATATTCCGAACATTGATGACAAACTTAGCAAAACTCTTGGCAGCACTTGGTCAAATAAATTAAGAATTGCCATTGTTTAACTCGTGCTTTGTGAATAAAATATAGGATGCGTCCTGAATACGATGTTTTGTTGCAGCTTCTGCAATACAATGTTCCGAACGGGAAGAAGAACCGGGGGTTAGCTACTGTCTTGGCATATAAAATGCTTGAGAAACCTGAGAACCTTACCCCGGAGAATGTACACTTGGCCAACATCATGGGATGGTGCACTGAAATGGTAGGTAATTAGTCCTAACCTAACGTAGTAATTACGGTGCCAAACAGCGGCATTAGCTCCATGTAGTAGAAGCCTGTACATACTTAGGTAGGTACCAAGGACATATACGCGAGGTCTTCATTCAATCGACTATTGCGTTCGTTCTATTTTCGCTTGCGTCGTAGATAATTGAATTAATTTCCAGCAAAAATAAAATAATATCGATACTTAATTTTTCGCAAAGATACGACACTCTTTGACGCTAATTCTTAAGTTAAGTGGTAGTTCCAAAATTAGTTGGGTTAAATACAAATTGAAATATAATTCGTTCTAAATCACGAATTTGGTATTTAATAACTTTGAGACCTTGAATTACATTTAGCGCTGCTAAATGTATTTGTGTGGCCGTTATCACGTTCGCCATGGATACAGCGCCGCGATAAGGAACTGACAAACAACGCGTTCTTATTTGAACTGGGCAGGTCAAACATTGAATAAAATTCCATCATTTGACGTAACTTTTGTTTAGTAAAACGTGACCGGCAATTTACAGATATCTTCTGAAGTAAATTTACATACATGTTCCACCATGTTATAAACAATACAATCTTGTACTGCCATAGGTCGGCGTAATTGTTTTAGTTCAAGGCATGCGTATCTTACTTGATCTTACTTTGCTACTTGGGAGTTGCTAGACTAAGTCCATCAAAGCGAATTAAGGGGAATTCAAAATAATTACTTGTATGCCATGCTAAATTGTATTGTAACACAAATTAAAATTCATTACTCCACCTTATGTCCTGTATGCACAACGGATGCCCGTTGTTTTGTTAAGAATTGTTTAAAATCTCTACAATTTGTGGAAATGTCTTCCAAAATTATTTTGAAAGCAGTGTTGAATGTTTATATAAATTCTGTTTTTATGGATAAGAAAATCTCCCCGAGAGAAACGGACAGGCTAACGTTTATAATACTAAACCAGTAAAACCTGTTTTCTTCATTTCAAAAAATGTTTTAGTGGTGCTCGCTTTTAGTGCTTTGCTTTGGAGTTGACGTTCATTTAAAAACAGCTGGACCACACAACAGTAAAAAGTATATTGTACCTATTGAACAACCATGAAAATAAGTGATTTTTTATCAAATAGTGCTAGTGTTAAAAATGCCGCTAAGGTGTACCTAGTAGCTTGTACCTACTTATACGATTTAATATTCTTTTAATTTTTCTGACCCGCTTTAAATTAATTACCGCAATAAGTATTACCAATTAAAGTAGGTACTTATAAGTCTGTTTTATTTAAAATGACGAAAAGTACTTAAAACCGACATCTATTGTTCAATTGTTAACTTCAAGTGGGGTTGTAAAACCATTAGTGTTAACTAAAAGTATACCGTGAACAAACAATCTTGATAGTTTTGATGTTGTTGGTCGGTGTTACACTAGATGACGTGCGTTTCTAAAATAATAATTATATACTATATCAAAATCACTTAGCACAATTGTTTAATAGTAGGTATAAGAAATTTTTACCTGAGTGTTAGCCGCACTGTAATTGTTTATGGAAAACAATACACCTATTATACTTAAAAGGGTCCAATTCAGGTAATAAACAATAATCAATAGGAGGGGATACTTTCCCGGCTTAAGTGCAATATTTTTTTAGTGTCTAACGGGTGTATTAATAATCATATTTTAAATAAAAATTAAAATCTTTCATTTCAAAGATCAAGAAGGGTTGAGCTACTCCAATACTGCGGTCAGTTTTTTTTGTCTCTTTGTTATTTTTTCCTTTCATATTCAGCAACAAAAGAAGTTGTAAAATCCCGCGTTAATTGCATTTTCGTCATTTAAAATGAAACAGACCATACCTACATTAACCACGGCACAGTACGGGAGTTAACTAAATAGAAGTAAATATATTTATCCATAAGTAGGTAGGTATCTACTTCATGTTGCCATTGAACATTGACGCACATTGAATTTAAGTACCATTGTATACATGAACCCTACCTACAAACTCTATATTTAATAAGAGAACAGAGTGGTTTAACGATTAAAATAAAATTTGTTTATAAACATACGTGGCTATGGCTATCTGTATCGCTTGGATTAGAAACCGGTTACGTATTTCACGGTCATTTTTTGCGAGTCTCGCCGGTTCACATATTGCGCGACTTATTTAGCAAAAACCTGAGACAAGCTTAGAAGTAAGACAGTTTTTGTTATGTCAAGTTTTTATAATATGAAACCTGTTTTCAAGTTTTATTGTAGACGGAATTTAAATCAGTTTATTTACATTTTTATCACGGATTGCGACGTTAGGCACAGGCCTCTAAGTAAAAATAAACTAGACAAAAGTAGATAAGTTTCGCAATACCGAATACCTACTCATAGTACTCATGCATGGCATGCAGGTACGGCGTGCTGCGTGTTGTTTATACTTTATACCTGCCTAGTATGGTTAGTACCTAAGTAAAGTTACGACAGTGTTAGCGCAGCAATTAGGTACTAGTTAGTTTGATTTACTGATTTAAAAATAGTTGCCGGTTGAAAAAAAAACTTAATTATTTTCGTACTAAGTATAAAGCACAGTAAAGTTTCCAACTAAACTTTGTGCACAATTTAATTTATACTTAGGTACATCAAGATTCCCTGCCGATCTGCGCTACCCGACATTGAGGCTCTATGCAAGTTAGCATAGAAAATAAATACCTACTTATTTACCTACAAATTAACTTATGGAGCCCATTCTTTCGTGTAAACGAAATTTTTAGCTCCATTTCTAACCGTTTTATGCTCTTTGTTGTACATGTTTGTCTAAACTATCTTTTTGTCGACTTGTGATGTGATCTAACCATCACCTCTTTGCAGTTCCACACGCACCAACTGCTCCTGAACGACATAATGGAGGGTACGGAGATGCGCCGCGGCGCGCCGGCCTGGCACCGGCGCCCCGACGTTGGCCTGAGCAGCATCAACGACGCCATCTTGGTCCAGTCGGCCATGTACTCCACGCTCAAGAGGAACTTCCACGCCAAGCCGTACTACAAGAACGTGATCGAGATGTTTAATGAGGTGAGATTTGACTCAATTTTACTGATTTTGTTGCTTACAGATGACTCAAACTTTTAGACTTCACGATTAATGACATAATATATGATATCAACGTGATATAGACCGTGATTACGTTTAACCAGCTCCAGATGTTTTACGCGGGTAGACTGAAGACTTTTGTAGCTTACTGGAAATGGACTAACGGCTGGCTCCGATAGGTGCTTATTAAATGGGAATTAAGTTTAGTTCAATGAGCCAAATGTCACAAAGGAACTATAAGGAACTCTAAAGTTACCATACCTATGTTTACTTAGAGAACACGAATTTGTTTGACGGAACTTAGAGTTTAAAGTATCACAAGGTGCCCCGCGAATATACATATTTTTTAATTATTTTGTTATTCCTTTTGCGCCGATCATACTGTTTATGACACTTTCAAAACAAACCACTGACCATTGTATTACTCATTTGTGTTAGTTACTAATTATAACCTCATGTTGTGGTGTCGTATATGTCTCTTTATTGTCGTTTAGCGAGTGATAGACTTGTCATGCCCCTAACAGCTCTACTTAATATTTTACAGCTGAATATAATTATTTAGATTAGATGCACATACTATTTCTATGTACTCGCTGAACTGGCATTATCATTAGTGGTAGAGATAAAAGACTTTCAACGTATTTAGTTCTTGCGTATATTTAAATGTGTGCTTTACCGTGTAAAATTATTCGTTGCCGATAAAAGAAATAAACAATTTGAGTAGGAAGTCTACCATATTAAGTATACTATATCCTTGGTCTTGATCGTGAGGGTATTTAGTATAGGTACTTACGTTATACGAGTATACGTACAAACTACAATAAACAATACCAATTATAAACTCAAGCTATCTAGTGCAGAATAAAATTGCCATGTAGAAAATTACGTTGATTAAATAAATATTCGACCTAATTGTGAGATAACACAGCGAACAACACACGTGCCTGTTACACATGTCGTGACGTTTCTTATCCATACAATAAAGCTGTCTTTACGATAAACTTACTTCCTTTGTCGTTTGCACGCAACACACTCATGTGTTGGTACAATCCCTCTTTCACTTATATGTGGCATGACGACTACATTTAGATAGATATGTAGATACACGAGTTCATATCGCAGTTTTCAACCCACACCACCTACCACCACGAAGTAGATTAATATTACATTATAGGTAACCCAATCGGCAAGCATTCTACGTGAACCTATTGCAAGGAAACTGTTAACTTCACCGCGAGTTAGGTCAACCAAACTGAATTGTTCTTCAGATTCCCATGGTGTGAACTTCCAATATGTAACAGGTGCTTATGATGTTTAGATCAATCGAACTTTACTCAAGTGGACGATTGACTTTATCGCTTCCAAGATTAGTATAATCATTTATTGCTAAACCTTTTAGTCAGCTCGCCCTCTCTTCATGAAAACTAAAAGCGATATATCTATGGATTATAGTTTATGCGTTAGAACAGCAAAGAAAATAGGTAGTTAGCTAATTTTAAGCTTTGTAATCTGAGCCTACTCAACAGTTTGATACCTACACTGTTGGACAATCCGATAGCTACAATCGTCTTGGTTTAAGTAGCCAACTAATCCAATGATGTAGTCTTCCGATAAAACTATACCTACTGCAATAAATTAACGTAAACATTTTTTTTTCCAGATGCTCTTAAAGTGCTCAACAGGCCAATTCTTGGAGAAGTCATTGGCCAAAACTGACAAACCAGATTTCACTCAATTCACCATGGAAAAATACCTAACGATCGCGAAGTATAAGACAGCGCACCACACGTTCCAAATGCCGGTCGGCCTGGCGCTACTCATGGCTGGGGTTGACGACCTGGAGACTCATAGACAAGCGAAGACCATCCTGTTAGAGATGGGGCAGTTCTTCCAGATCCAGGTTGGTTGATATATACAATACATTTAAAAAGTTTTACGGGTGTTAGGACCTTGTGCAATGTCCGTCGAGATCGCTGCCACCAACTTAATAATTTAATTTTGCCACCAAACAGCAGTAAAAACCTGTGAAATTACTGGCATATGACGTATTACATCATGGTCTTATAGGCAGCAATGCATCTGCAATCTTTTGGTGTTGCAGGTGTCCATGGGTTGTGGACCATCAGGTGACAGAGTTGCTAGTTTGCCACCCTATTCTTTATACTTATAAAAAGGTTAAAGTTTATTTTCAAAGCAAGCCAAAGCAAAGGTAGACTTGCTATCGATAATTAAGCATTATTAACTAATTAAGTTCGCCATATTCTACTTTTTTCAAGTATCACTTTCATGGTCCTTTTTTGTGGAGTCTATAAAATTTAAATCCTAATCATGGCTACTTTACTTTCCAGGACGATTTCCTCGACTGCTTCGGAGACCCCGCCGTTACGGGCAAGAACGGTACCGATATTCAAGACGGCAAATGCACGTGGCTCGCCGTAGTCGCGCTGCAAAGGGCGTCTCCCGCGCAAAGGCAAGTCATCGAGGACCATTACGGCAGCTCCAAGCCAGAAGATATCGAGAAAATCAAGGAACTGTACGAGACCCTCCAACTGCCACACACCTACTCCGTCTATGAAGACGCCACATACGACCTCCTACGCACACAGATACAACAAGTCACGAGAGGCCTTCCGCTCGATCTATTTTTCAAAATCTTGGACAACATTTTCAGACGAAACATCTAATTTAAACAAAAGCTGGCCTTTTTAAATTAAGAACCGTTTTGTTGATCACTTAGCAAAATTTTAAATTGTGCAAGAGTTAGGTATTATTAAATGGAGCATTTTTAGATTATGTTGTGTTATGAAATGTATTTTAAGATGTGTTGTGATAAAATGTATATTTAGGTAAGACAAAACAAAGTTTTTGACAAAATCTAAAGATTGTCTAACGATTTACTAACCACGACTTTTTGTAATGTATGAAATGCAGCTCTTGGAATAATGTGATTAGGTAGGTAAGTACTTACTATTCACCTTTTTGCATGTAAGGTATGGATCTCTAGATATGTTAGCATTAGAAGTACTCCTAGGAGCTAGTGAGTGTGTGTGTCGACTTTAAAAGAGAAGGTCGTTAATATTGAACTTTTTATATTAGTTAATAAAAGAAAGTTATTATTAAAGTTTTGTTTTTTTTTACCAATTTTGTAAGTACCTAGGTACTTGTCTATCCTAATTCATTTTCTTATGTATTTATTTGGTTAAATAAAATATCAACATAGTACTTACTTAGCTACCAATCGCCAATCGTAGTTAAAATTACAAATCTTACTTACCTACGGTCTTTAATTGGATTCCTAAGTTAGCGGGTCCGATTTATAAAATAGGTAGGTAATCTGAGTCCTCAATGATTAATAATCCTCTATAAATATTCAGGTAAATAGTTAATTAGAAGTACGATCGATGTGATTTATTAGTAAGATGAGGATAATAGCATACGGTAGATTCGACGGTCGGTAACGCGATAACTCACGGCAAACAAAAATTCGCGCCTAAAAATTTGGTTTCTTATTTTGGCACACTGCATTTTAATTTAGTTTGTATGTCGTTTAAGACACTGTTTAAGTTGTCACAATTTTCATAAATTTACAAATTATTGGGCTTTTTAATTAATGACTGAAACTACCCCAAACAAGATGTTCGAGCCAATTGTAAAAACGATTGAATTGAACATGACGTTGGCATCCAATTGACTGACGCTGTCATACAAATGGCATTGACATCTTTAATGTGACAGTGACATTGACGGTGACGGTAACATTTCAGTTCAGTAAAAGTGGCTGATTACGGATGATGTATCGTTAACTTTATAAGCGATTACATGCGATTATTTTTTATTAATGTGAATGTTACTTGTGTTATTTCTTCTCGAGGTGCTCTCGAGTAACTTATTGTAACGACCAAAGTGGTTTTGTATACGGCTTTTATCAAAAGTTCAGTTAAAACATTGAAATAATCACCGGAATTCGGTCATTAAGCAGGAGAAAGTTGGTTCAGTAGGCCAAATTTAAATTTGAAGATGAATACCTCAAGCATAATCCGTTTCTTAAACCGAACAAGCAGTTCCATTCATAGAAATCACAAGTATGCATCCAGGTGAGTCTATTTATACTTAGTGTTTATTATAACAAATGTGAAAACTAAATGCAGTTAACAGTATGGTGCCCAAATTCAGTTACACATAGACATATTCTTTTCTAACACACTGCCACGTAAAAGACAAGACAAGTGTAATGTTCTACATTTGTTATAATAATAAAAAAAGTGGTACCTTAAACTAAATGGAATACTGAAGCAGATCTGTGCTATGCCTATGTGGGGACAACTATCGAGAATCATATTTTATATTGTCTTTAGAACATATGCATATCTAGCCTGGCTTCTTGTGGTATATATCATCCTTATGGGGTACCATTACCAAGACATGAAAACCATGCACGCATAAACTCTGGAATCAGCTAGCGGCATCCTATTCTTAAGAGGCCAGCAACACACTAGTATCACCCCATGGTTTTAGTGTCTATGGGCAATGGTGATTACTAGAGACCGGATTATATGCATTTGCATATTTGCATATGCATTTGCATATTTAAGGCATTCTCAGCGGTAATTGCATATTTTACCCAAAATCTAGTTATGATGCATATTATCGGTACATTTACAATATTTTTCCGAGTGCGAGCACTCACCCTGCGTTTCAAATTGCGATAAAAGTGATAATATCGCGAATTCGACCAAATTTAATCGTCACAAAACATATAAGGGCTATTGAGTGGAAAAATATTTGATTGTTTACGTTTATAAAATTTTTAAATAATTTTAGTGACGTGTAATGTTACTGTAGGTATCTACCTATTGTCGTCTATAAAAAATAACTTACTAATTGTATGCTAATTTTAAATTAAAAAAATTAAAGCTTACTTTTCTCTTTTTTTTTGGTTCCTAAAATTTATCATTTCATTTTGCATATTTTGCATATTCTGCCAATTTTCGTGCATATTTCAAGCATTTTTCATGCATATTTGCATGCATATAACGAGCTTTTTATGTTGCATATAATCCGGTCTCTAGTGATTACTTTCCATCAGGAGATCCACCTGCTTGTCTTCCCCCTACCATAATAAAAAAACATTGCATTCTATATTAACACTATTTAATACAGCCTGCTATAGAATATACTGCGATAAAATAACTATTCAAGCAAGAGAGATTAATTATTCACACAATGAAACAAAGTGTAACTTTTGTAATGTTATGTAAATTAAGTTTCTAATAAACACTTACCTTGTTACTGAGACATACAATGAATGCTTATTGAACACCACATAATAAGCACATAGACATCAGGTATATGTGTGTAACGTTCCCAATCTGCAATGGGCACATGTGGGAACTATAGCCCATACCCTCTCATTCTGAGAGGAGGCCTGTGCCTTGCAGTGGAGCTATATAGGCTGGAGTTGATGATAATGATGATGATGATGATGATGATATAGAGAGAATGACATGGTATGTGTTTCAAATAATTAAATGAACACCTGACCAAATATGGCAATGCTACTTACTGATTCAAATAATCAACAAGTTTCCATGAGGCTGACATAGTCACCATTGGTGTACTCAAGCCTCGCTAATATTTTAGATAAAAAAAAATCAACAAGTTAACTAATATGGAATGGTTTCTTGGAAAACTAAAATACATACCTAAATAAGGAAATACTAAGATTAGCATTGTACCACAAATAAGTTGATCTCTCACCTTTTTTTCAAACAGTCAACGCTAAATAAGATATGATGTCAATACCTTCTTTTGATATTTATGATAACCCTCTGCATTCATATTTAAAACAGCACCTGGTTATACATTTTGATGTTTGCTACTCGCTCCTTGTAGTCTGTCTTAAGTCACTGTTGGAAGTAGTTATCCTTCAGTTTATACCTCACTTTCTGTAGTCTTTTAAACATTTTGTTAGTGTTTTTTATTATCATGGTTCTGAACAAGTTCTTCCGTCTTACCACTCAATGCAAAAATGTTCCTTTACAGTCACTTTTTCACACCTCTAATATCAATTTGAAGATAGATTTTCACAGTTCCAAAATGCGGTTTGTATTTAGTTTACATGGTTCGGGTGCCAAGCGTTATTAGCAAAAACTAGGTTTTATTGTAACTTCCAAATGAAATGCCACATTGAAGTTAATAATTTAATATATTGAATTAGTGTTTACTGTTCAGTTATTTGAACATTTTGTAAAAGAAAACATTTACATTGAATGTATCTAGTCTGTATTGAGCTATAATGGAAAATTGACAAAAAACTACCATAGAGGCGGTGGCAGTGTAAGATGTGGACGACTGCTACCGCCTACGGCCTCGCGGCCCGCGGACTTTGTTCCTCTAACTAAAGTTACACATTCTTTTCTCTATTTCTACCCATACTTAATTTATCTTCCATCCCACCTCTGCTTTATAGGGAAGAATGTTATTTTCTGTATCTTATATTTTATGTGAGGTTTAATAAAGAATATTTGTACAATCGCTATCAGATACATAGGAGCTGTCTGGGTGCTCAAGAATATTTGAACACGACACGACCATACTGTTAACCGCGTAACCATGTGTCCAGGTATTTCTGGTCATTCTAGGTCTAGACAGCTGCAGTGTATCTAATGGCAATGCCATTGTATTGTACAGGTACTCGCTTGAACTTTTCAAATAGGTGTCTACTTTCAGATGCGTACAACAATTCGGCTTTTCCCAAATGTCCACCAAAGCATCACCAACACAGACTACAAAAGAATCATTTGAAGATGTGCTTCCTAGTATTCAGCATACTATCACGACAAACTCTGCGCTCGCCGAAGTGCCTGAAGTTGGAAATTGGCTGAAAAAGGTATAATTATATATTGCATAGATATGACAACGTAGGGTAGTTATACTAGCGTTTCAATCACCAGTATCGCTTATCTAGAAGCCAAAGACATCGGAGCTTCTAGGTAAGCGTTACTAGATTATGTAACATTGTTCCCCGTTTAATGGATATCCACGAGTTTCGAAATTCCCCCAATTTCGAATTTACCCCAATGCACTATATTCGTCATCGCCCTTCGCAAAAAAAAACCGTAAATCGATGTACCTACAGGATTGCCGTTTGTCACATACTTTAGGTCAAAAGAGTAATTTAAATCGGCAGTTCTATACACTCCACATACTTTACTATATACACATTGATTTTTGCACATTTCCTTCTTCGTTATTTGATTTCAATTAGCTATAAAGCCAACATATTTGTACACAGGTTCTAGATTACAATTTAGCAGGTGGCAAAAAAGCGAGGGGACTAACGACTTTATTCGCATATGAAATGCTAGAGAAGCCCGAAAATATGACTGAGGAATCTATTCGATTGGCGAAAACTCTGGGATGGTGCGTGGAATTGGTAAGTCGGAAGGATAACGTGTGGTTTTATATTTTCTATTCTGTGCAGGTTGCAGGCGCTATGACTACCTATAAGTATGAATGATAGCAATCTTTATATGCGATATGTAGGTGCGTTAATTGCGCCATAAACTAACTTTCATGAACGTGAATACAATTTCGAATTCAAACAAAAAGAAATCAGATTTAATGCGTTCTGATATTTGCTTAAGCCTTAAGCAATCCGTTCCTAGATCAGAAATAACGTTTTTTAAACGATTGCTATATTCTTGAACAAATGTACCTCTCTGATGGCAACTGTACAGCTTGATTCTCTATTGACGATCTCGTCCACAGTTACAGGGATTCTTAGTAGTGCTGGACGACATAATGGACGGGTCGACGACCCGCCGCGGCGTGCCCTGCTGGTACCAGCTGCCCGACGTGGGCATGGGCGCCATTAACGACTCCATACTCATATACTCCTCGATATTCCATGTGCTACAGGCGCATTTTAGTAAAGAGAAGTGCTATGTTAACATGGTGGAACTTTTTAATCAGGTAAGGATTAATGTACAAACCTATTCCAACCAATTAACAAAAAAAACGTTGACACATCCATTTTATTCCTATACTTTCGTGCCTCATGGTCATGAATCTCTATCCTTGGTGAAAACCGCATGAAAACCCGTCCGGTAGTTTTTGAGTTCATAGCGAACAGTCAGGCAGACACGGAGGACTTTGTTTTATAATATGCCCGCGACTTTGTGTGCGCAGAATTAAACCTATGATCCTCACAAATAATGTGCCCTTTATTGGTAGAAGAACTTTCAAAATCGGTTCAGTTGATCCAGAGATTCTCCCTACAACCTCAAAAACTTACAAAGTTTACCTCTTTATAAAATTAAGGGTAGATAGATGATGATGATGATGATAATTGTGACTGAATTTCAGAGTCTCATGCTCACGTCCATCGGGCAACACTTGGATGTCACCATGGAGCGACGCCACAAGAGCGACTACAGTCTGTTCACGATAGAGCGGTACAACGCTATCGTCAAGTACAAGACTGCGTATTACACGTACAAGCTCCCCGTGTGCCTCGGTATGCTGCTGGCCAATATATCAGACCCCGCGATCCATAAGAAGGCGGAAGACATGTGCATTGAAATAGGGAAATTCTTCCAAATACAGGTGTGTAATAGTGTTTTTTTATTTGATGACTGGAGGGAAGGGAAGACACAATTTCATGCGGTAGACTCACGTAAACAAAAAATATAGGGGTCTCTGTCATGACGCGGTGAGGCAGACAGGCTGACATGGCGAAACTATAACGGTCAGTTTTGCCGTTTTTCTACGGAATCTAAAATAGACGATTTCCTGTTACTTGAGAATTTTCCAAAGCTCCTTAGTGCACCTTTACAATATCGGTATTTAGATCCAAATTTTAAGACTGACTTCAGTGGTTTATTTTAGTCCAGGCACGGTAATAAGATACAGATAATGTTTACAACTGATTTGTATGGTTTTCCACACAATTATTACCATTCATTATTTCTTATAGGACGACTATATCGACTGTTACGGCGACGAGTCATTAACAGGTAAAATGGGTACGGACATACAGGAAGCTAAATGTTCTTGGTTAGCTGTAATGGCTTTGCAGCGGTGTAGCGACGCCCAGCGGATCGTCTTTACCACTTGCTACGGGAGCCGGGAGCCAGCTCATATCGAGCGTATAAAGGAATTATACAAGCGACTTGAACTGCCTGAACTGTACGCTCAGGAGGAAACGAGGATGTACGACTTGTTGATAAAGCAGGCTCACGCTTTGCCTAGCGAGCTGTCACCGGCGCTCTTCGTTCGGCTTGTTAATATGATTTATAAAAGGAATCATTGATTGTGGCTGTGTTCGATTGAGAACTAAAGATGACAAGGGGATTTTTTTTATTTATATACAGTGTTGCCGTTTGGTTGTTTGGTTCCGAAAGTTCCGTTTTTCGGAACTTTTGACACCCCCGCGGAACTTGGGAGGAACTTTGTATTTTGGTACATTTTTCGGAATTTTTGGGGTCCCGGCATAAAGATACGTGGTAACAAAAAAACTTTAAATACACACTAAAAACAGGCAAATTTTTTGTTATTAACACAAATATTATCCCTAATTCCTATGGATGAGGTAAAAAAAAAAAAAAAGGTCCTTCCCCAAAGTTCCCGTGAAAATGGAACTTTTCTGCCAAAAACGGAACTTTTTACACATGACAATGTAATTTTCAAGGGAAGTGACCTGGCAACACTGTTTATATAGTTATTGTGGAGTATTTCAGCGAGGCGTAATAAAGTGTCTGAGCACACCCTGTTTAAGATATTTCATTGGAAATCGTTATTCAAGGGGAAGTCAAAACTTTGATGCGGTACTGGTACCTACCTACACTTGTTCGACCGATGACATTTGTCAACCCTCATCTTTTTACATTGGCTGAAATAATCTGAAGTAATTTTATAATATGGTGTGTTAATATTATTCGGGATTAATTTCTTATGCTGGTAACTAATGTGTTACTCTCCCTTAGTCGTAAAACGGCTGATGGCAAAGGCAATTGTTAAAGTGACACAAGTTAGAAATCGGAGGCATCTATGAATGGTTGGACGAAAATATATTTGTTTTTCTTTGCAAGTTGATTGTTGTCTTAAAAATAATGATTAGGATTGAATGAGAAGACGAAATTAAAGAATTGAAATAAGCTCGTCTTGTGATGGGTATGTTTTAATTTGATATTAGCACAGTTTATGCATATTTATAGGAATACCAACCACATTTTTGTAAGAATTATTTTTAGCTAATTTATCAAGCAGGTATATATATCTCTAGTTTCCAAAATTATACAAGTATTAAGTCATTTTGTACCAATATTAATGTACCTCATAATTTAGTCAATTATTCTATACAAAACACTAATTTTAATTCAATATAGTTGTATTGTTTTACGAAGATGTCTTCCTTATTTGGTAGGTTGTAAAATTTCCAAACAGATGTAATCTAAACGGAAAAAATGGACCAACTCTCGTATGATACGATAGTACACAGTTATTTAGAGTTTGCCGTAAACTTAAAATTACTTTTAAAACTTGATAATCTAACATGGATGTCGCGGTATATTACAGATACCTACCAATTTTAATAAGTAACAGCGATGCAATCGCGGAAAGGTCCTATGTCAGCCCATAATTAAAATTTGTGAACTTAAATTAAAACCCTTGATGTTGTATTATCTGTTGTTCTTAGTATTAAGATGTTTATTTGAATATATAGTTTAATGACTGATTTTTTTATCATTTTAGTACAAAATTGAAAACCTTATTTAACTGATATCAGTGATATCACACACTGAAATCGATCTCAAACTGTGTAAAGAAATAACAGCTAAGAAATTTAGGCAGGAAGAAATTTGTAGGTTGAAAAAATAAAACAACAATATTCTATCATATTATATTCCAAAAATATAATGTTATACATAACATTGCTTTTACATCGTTTCAATGTTGTCAGGAGCAGTATTACTGCTTCTATTTTAAGAGTAGAATACCATAACTTAACAGATATTATAATTTTATGCCACCTATGAGTTACTCTAATTCAATCAAAAGAAAAAAATCCGTTGCGGATCAACCTAACTATAATTTACCCGTCCGTGAAATTTTGTGATTTGAAACGCGACCAATTTTGAGACTTACCTAACAAAATTAGCGTGTGAAGGTTTTAAATCTTTTCCGGAAACAACAGGCTGTTGTGTCGAATTTTTGCTCAGCAAAATTAACGAAAGCAGCCAGCCTTCTTAACCAGCTTTATTTACTATTTAAAATCTCACGACCTGGTTAACAATAGCCAAGTACCTTCAATAGTAGCACGTTAAAAAGCTCAATTATAAGCATGTTTAACTGTAACGTATTCAATATAAACGTGCTCATAAATAGCACGTACAAGTAGGTAGCTTCGTTACTATTCAGCATATATCCGTACATGTGGAATCTTACATAAGTTCACGCTGCTCACAAAATAACGCAACGTTACGTTAACCTGAAACGCATTTGCAGGTACAAATAAAAGCAACAGGTTTAAAAACATCCCAACAACGACAAACTTATGACTAAAATAATAAATAAACACATTGGATAGGCACGGTTTGCGTAAATGGATATATCTGTGCAATAAAAATTGTTTACAGAACTTTCGTGTCAACTGGTTGGGAATAATAACATGTGCTAATATAATTTTGACTAGTAAGCACCAATTGCCCTAATGCATATTTCAATGTCTTATATATTTACACCTTATACGAGTGTGGCTAATAAAATTTAGCCATAAACTTCTATTGATGATATAGGTCGCGTCATGTAAAAAGAACGCTGGAAAAAAGTAGAAGACCCCCTGTGCTCAGTGTACCCATGCGCAAGCACCCCCTCTCCACTTTCTTCCAGCGTTCTTTTTACATGACGCGAGCTGTACATAGTTATGTGCTACTTCTATTCATTTACATAATGTAAAAAAAAATGTTTGAGCGAAGCCGAAACCAGGAATAGCCTAGAATAGACATAAAATGAGAAGTTACATTAGGTATATGATTGCTAAAGAGATAAGTGATTATGAACAAACCTTGAATGATTTATGAATGGATCTCGAACTTTTAAACAATAACATAGTTACACTTCCACATCCACCGGAGACGCGCGAGGAAGCGGAATGGGTTCACCAATAAGATTAATTCATTTTTCTAACCTCTCAGCGCTGCATTCCTATTGGTTTTAGTGGAACATACAAACGGTTACCAAATTATTAACGTAAGTTTCATATTGAGGATCTTTTAAGCCCACTACTTCGTCTGTGCATAATTCGTAATATTCAAAGAGTTAAATCTTGCACTCAAAGACGGCAATTAACATATTAAAGAATGTATGAAGCATCATCAACACAATCGTCGATGTCTTAGTTACATAAAACAATTTACGTGTAGAATGCGTTAATCGACTTTTCGCAGGAGCTTTAAAATTTAAGTTTTATCCTAAGTTCGTCTCCAAGACATGGTTTACATTCGTAATTTAATAAAAATCAGTGCAAAGGTTTGCGCGTGATTAAACCATAAACAAAGTTTAAAAAATTTCAGACTTGTATTTTTAGGATTCCTGGTCACATTTCTTGAGCATTTTTACAGAAACAATTATCGTGGCACTTAATTATTTTATGAAATAAAGCTAGAGAACGCCTCTATTATTGCATACAGATCTACAAAAAAAATGAAGAAAAGGCACAGAATATGTTTTTTTTTCAACAAAAGCCGTTTAAGCTCTAGAACGTATATTGACTTGTAGTTACAAGCAAACAAAAGTTTTTATTGCTTCTAATACTTAACTAGTACGACTTCGTTTTAGATACATTTTTCGCGGGATGTAGGTGGACAAAGATTAACTTTGATTAACTCTGGATATCAACTAGGTATCAGTTGCTACCCGCGATCATGCATGCATGCTGCGACCAAATATTAAGAGCTCAAAGGTAATGGCAGTCTACATCCCGTAGAAAAATATATATTTAATTACCCTTTACTTAACCGTGATGAAATTTAGCGTTCTGTGATGTGATGAATTACGACATACATACGTATTTAGTTTAACATTAAAATAATAATTAAGTTTACACATTGGTAATATTCATGAAATTTTATAATGATTTAATGATAGAATCGGTGGTTTTAAAACATACATATATTGCTATATACGTGTGGTGTTCTGAAATTTGGTCCATCGGTGTGTACGGTAAAAAGGCAATGCATTTTTTTAAATGTTACGTGTTATTAGCTGACTACGTATTTCTCCACTAAATCTTGGATTTATTTTTATGCCATGGTGATATCAACTACAATGTAGATGTGAACGATTGTAAAAAATATTTACATTTTTTGTACCTGGCAGGTAACTGAGGCTGCAAAAAAAACGAAATCCATGGAGAAATTGATCTGAATAAAAATAAAAAACAAAAATGTAGAAGAGTCGAGGTAAATTCACAAGCTTGATAGCATTCAGGAAGACTTACTGCCTTACTCAGTAACGTCAATTAAAAGCGACGGACTCTCCACCAGCTTCTATTCAAATTTCCACTAGGGAGAGTTTCCGCTAATTGACATTCAAAGTACGACAATTAAAAACGTAAACTAGTCAGTTTAATCTCAACAACCACGGTACATGATACAATTTTGATTGTAATCAATTATCATTATAAAGAATATAATATAAGTACATGCTAATTGGTATTAAATACAATAATATCAAACGTCATAAGCCAGCATTGAGTTGCAGTAAACATCTTTACGTTGCCCCTGGTAGCAATTTACCGCCCGTTACGAAGGCGTAAAATTGGGATTGTCTATTTTTTTACAATGTATAGTAAATCGAAAACCATTTCGAGATAAATGCTTTTTAAATCGTTTTCTGTATTTACTTTATTTTATTTTGCTATAATGAATTTATTACATGAAAAATAAGCAATGACTTTCATTTGATATTCCCAGACATGACGTAGACGGTCCAAAATGTACTTTATTTGCAAAGGTTACAAATTCTATGCTATTTACGCGTGTATTATACTACGGAGTTCAATTTGGACCCGCAATCTGACATTTCATTCATCTTATGACAGATGACAAGCAAATGGGCAATCTTGTTACTGTCATTCTTGTTTTTTCCACTGTTCACTTTCATATTGTTGTATTATAGTTTAGATTTAGAAGCACTTTCGGTAGATAATTAGGCAACAGTGTAACCGCACAGCGATGTGCTTCGCTCACATGAAAGATTTTCCGCTAAATATTTTAATGGAGAGCGAAAATATTACGTCTTCGGTTTACTTTCGCCTACTGAGTTTACTGACTTATCTCCGGGTCCTGTTTTGTCTCGATAATACCTGGTATGTGTTTATGGACCTTTCTGCTTCGCGCAGAATGTTATGGTATGTGTAACGATTGTGAAAATATAAAATTCATAGGAGAAGATCGCGTAAATCTTCCTGTGTTATTGTTGAATCATGTTGACATTGATACTAATGACAGTTTGCCAACTTCACCACAGATAGAAGAGACGTTAATGGCGGCGCTTCACATACGTTTTATGATCAATTTGTCCAATAAGCAGATGTGTGACACCGGCAATGGAAACTCTGACGTCACAATGGAAACTCTGACGTCATCAACCAAAATACTTTCAATAATTAATAGTGAAAAAAATACCGAGTTATATGAGAAAACATTGAAATTGGTTTCTTATAATTGACTATTCTGCACAAAAAATATATAAAAAGGATAGGTATTTTTTTTTAGACAATCCCAATTGTGTACATACCTTGGGCGATGATAAAGAAAGCCTCAGATCGCATGTTTACCGCCCTCGCCTTTGGCTCGTGTGACAAGTTTCTGCGATCGGAGACATTCTTTATTTCCCCACCCTCGGAATGTAATGTACTATTACACGTTCATTCAAATAGATTTTGACGTGAAATTCTGAAACTAGGGCAACCCTAAAGGTCCGTTTAGACCTGCAAGAGAAGTCCCGCATGTAGCAATGCATTGCGGCGCTGGGCCGACGAAGTCAAACTTGTCCACAACACGGCCCGGCAATGTAGGTAATGAAACTTGCATATTTTTTCTTGCTTGTGTAAACAGGGCTTAAAGCTTCAGAATGCTGACGTACTTATAATCTTCGGCAATATTCGGTTTTCAAACTACATAGTGTAAATAAGGCCATGTGCAGCATTACTGGCATATCAATCACCGCTGATGATCATTACATTATACAGCCCACCCTTTGCGTTTGGACTCACGTGGAAATAGAGCATTCGATTCAGGATCTCGGAATTTCCAGTACCAAAAATTTCGATACAACGAATTATCAGACACTGACAAATTTACGGGCAAAGTCGCGGGCATCCGAACATCTATGTCGAAATATTACTGAAAAACGAATATTGCCGATATTACATACTTTAAATGTGCAAATATTAAATTTGCTAACAATAATTCTTAGGTAAGTCCACTTTACTTATTCGGCTTTATTTTACAATAGTTTTTATTTTAGTATTAAAGTGACGCCACACCTTTGCTACCATGATTCCTTGTTTACCTGGCAACAATGATAATAATATTAATTTTAAACACTTAAAGAAAATACCATAAACAAATCATTGAAATGACTTGCGCGTCAAGTGTATCAGGTCTGTAAGTGTGGTCACAGTGACTCCGACCTGGTAAGCGACTGGTAAAACTAATCCCTTGGGACCACAACGTACACAAATAAACCTCTTGATAAGATGCACTTAACTCAATAATTGGAAAATGGAAATAATAAATAATTGAAAACAAAACACAATACGGTGAGCACTTGCACGAATACGTGAGAATTTAAATGCTACACGGTCAGCTGATGCGTGCTATGGGCGCCGCCATATTGTCTGATCCGCCGAGCGCCTGTCACTTTATCCCCACTCCGCGGCCGGTAGGCTTATTACCTAACTCGCTCGCAATCACCATCGTGTTCATTTTGACAGTTCTTGTATGAATGTGACAGTTAGCTGATTCCGATGCCAATTGTCAGCCCATACATGAACTGTCAAAATGAACACGATGGCGATTGCGAGCGAGTTAGGTAATAAGCCTACGGGTGTAACGCGACACCCGATAGATGGACGGAAAAATTTGAAACAATAGAAAAAAACACTTTAAAAAGCAACTTACTTATCCAACGCCGAACTTCTCAACGTGCGGTGCTAATATAGGCAGTTGTGCCGCGTGCATCAGCCTCTTATGGGCGTCGGTGCCCGTGAGCGCGGCCACGGTCACGCCGGCCTGGTAGGCGGCTGGTAGTCTGATATACCGGGTTCGGATCCCCTGCGAAGACCAGCCCGATGCGCGCCACTCGCGGATCGCGTTGACGACTTGACCTGGAACGTTTTTAAATAAATAAGTATCTTGGGTCAATGAAACCAATTGACATAGTCTCAAAATTATCGTTACACACGGGACACGGCGTTTGACACGCTTCGCGGCGACCCTTCGCATAACTTGGTAACGGTTATAAAAGTACTGCAATCTTATCTATCCCTTTTATCAGTAAAATGGGAAATTAATATGAAAATAGTGATATCGCAGAGCCAAAGCGTCAAAATGTATGCCATGTACAAATCTCTTTACAGAATGGCATGGATTACGTAGTTAGACGGTCAATATTATCGTGATACTGGTATGTCAATATGTCTATATCCTGGATTTGAAAACAACGGTATTCGCTGGGATACGCATCAATATTTCGTGACATGGATCGCGATATGCGTGGATCACACAATAACTATACTGTCTAATCCTTGACAGTAGCTGCCTAATGCATTTATTAACAAATCAGAATAATTTCTTTTGTCCCTAATATAATACTCCTCTCACCCACTCAAAGGTTGACTGGAAGAGCTCCCTTAAAGGGATAAGTCCGCCTTTGCGCATGTATCTCAAGTGTTTGTCAATTGTATTTGTTTTATGTTTATTTTTAGCACAATAAAGAGTTAACATACATACATAACTTCTTTTGTTGAGGACCTGAACTTTGAACATGTCCACTATGACAACAATTAGATAATTAATTATCTAATGAATATCCATTAATAACCAATTATGTCTTTCAAAGGAATCTAGTAGTTTTTCCTTTCCAATTTTTGTATACATTTTTACGGTTTACCTGTTAGAAATTATACTTCTTAACAATACTGAAAACCAGAACACATAGAAAAATCCGAAAAGTAAAGCTATGGCCGGAACTCTAATTATATCTGTGGTTACCCAGAGCACAAATAAACAACAAATATACTCAGCCGTAATAAACTTGGCCCTCAAATGTATGCAAATGTAGGTAATTTTGTAAGGAGACTGGGCCAAATTTTGTGCCTCCGAGTATATATCTCACTTCTTCAAATTTGCTTATATATGAAACTACTCACCTAAAACATTAAATGTGTTGAACCGCCTATCCGGCACAGCCATAAGCGGGGTCAAGTCCGTATCCGGGGTGAACCTGACCAGCACATCCTTGGTCCTGACCAGCAGTACTGACGGAGACGTCAACTTCGGCCACAGCGCACATTCCCGTATACACTCCACCGGGTTGCTGAGGAATATCCCGCGCGAGGATACACCGAACACCATTTGGTGATGCCACGCGTCTGGTATGTCGCCTTCGCAGCCAACTTGCAGATTCATCGTCAGAATAGGTACGGCGCCTGAAAGCAAATGTTTTGTTCAGGGGAATGCCACAGCGTAACTAACCCCCTTGTTCATAAACGCTCTATAGGCCTCTGCTAACTTAGCAATCGTTTGTCCTTATCTGTCACTTTGACATTTACCTTTCACAGATAAGGACAAACGATTGCTAAGTTAGCAGCTACTACTACTAATATAGCAAGTTATCAGCATACCAAGATACTATTACGTAGCATAAATAATCAGTTTTTCTTAACCAAACCATGAAAATTTCTGTTGAGAAGCAAAACTAACACGTAAATAATTGAAGATGTGGGTTGTGGCCACATAGAGAGATCTCTCTCCAGGCAGATGTAATGCCTGTGGACCGAAGTCAGAGGGAAGAGAATTGCAAGTTGTGTTTATGTATCCGCGTTAAGAAACTTCGCTTGAGCGATGTGGTATGATGTGAGATTGTGCGTCATCGGCGCTAGCTATTCGTGCGTCGTAGTTCCCTAAGTGAATATTCTAGCGCAGGGGTTCCCAAACTTATTCATTACGCGCCCCCTCTCTAAAAAGATAAAACTCTGTGCCCCCCCTATTTCAGCCGTAGGCTGTTAGGCATAAACACAAGGATTTTGTTAATAAGGTTCTATAAGGTCCTGTATCGTAGCCCATGCCCCCCTTTGCAGGTCACTGCGCCCCCCTAGGGGGGCGCGCCCCCCACTTTGAAAATCACTGTTCTAGCGAATCAACGCTCGGCCTATAGACGGTACTGGGTGCGTTTCAGTGCGTGTGATCAAGACTTTACTACACTAACCAACTGATATCCAATCGGCGAGCCAATGTGACAATGAAACCGCTCGTTCGGGGTACATCGGGAAGAACCGAGCCGCCACGAGACCCTCGGATGCCTTCTGTATGCCATTCACGAGGTCTGCTGCCGTACAACCCGCCACACTACGGGATAGCAGATACCTGCGAACAAATCTCTAGTTTAATCCAACAAACAAACGCGCATTCCTCCTTATGCTAGAAGCATGATGTTTAAATATTTGTAGTGCCCATTTGTAGTCAAAATTAACAAACTGCTTGTTAAAAAATTAAGATTTTACGTGTTGTGCAAATTTTGGAAGCTGGTAAAATAAAATAATTTTGACAATAACCATGTAAAGAATGGACGATTGCAGTATTGCAACACACTTTTTTTTAGAATGTTTTAGTCATTATTAAATGTTTGTTCTTAGTCTTTTTATTGGGGGTGAGTCATTATATCAAATTAACCCGTATTGTATTTTGATAGATTATGCTTTTCAACCTTATGTAATTTTATCACTTTTTTGACCCCTTTTTACTACTACTAGCTCGAAGCTATCACAACATATCTTAGAGAATTTATTTATTTGAGCAACATATATCATGATTCAGATAAAATATTTACCTGGGTATGGGGGCATTATTTGCCCTTTGCCGTGTACCAACGGCTGTGTTTATTTTTTCTATGTTTACCGGCACCCCTAATGCTATCTGAAAAACAAGAATGTTTAATTAAAACAAAAACAAAAAAACCAGACAACAAACAAGTCGTGGCATCGTCGAAGATGAAGTATAAAAATAATTAGCGTAAATAAAATTGGTGAAACGTGAAGAGGGTCTGCTTATAAAAATGTAGGCATATCAAAGTTAGGTTAAAGTAGGTATTTACAAATGAATAAGACCAATACAACTGATTATCAGTTCAATTTGAATTTGTCAGTGTCAGCAAGCGAGGCCCAGATTATTTACTATTTCATACCTTTGCTGTCCCATCCTTCCACCCTGGTTCAGTCATATCAAAAAATGTACTCACGAAAACATTGACAACCGCCGTGGCGCCGCAGGCCGAGACGCCTATCTGCGTGACCTGGCGCTCGCAGGCCTCGCGCTCAGACCACACCATGCAGCACGGGGGCTCCGCCACGCCCGCGCAACACGAGGGACCATCGCCAGACTACGACATAAAATTAAACACTTACTTAGTATAAAACAAAGTTCCGCACCAGAGCATCTGGCTTTGAGGGAGGGGATGCAGCATGAATTTTGATCTCCGATCTTCTTCTAATTTAACATATTAATACTAGATATAATGTAACTGTAATTATAATGATAATAGTACCAATATGACAATTTTATCAACTTCTAATTATAATTCTAATATTCTTGACATGTATAATAATAATTCTACATAATTTAAATGTTGACGGTCATTTTATCTAACACTAGATTAATTTTATAATTGCATGACTTTTTAAGTTTAAATGTTTGAAACTAGAATATCCATAACATCTTTTTTGTACAACATTTACTGCGAATAAATATTTCATTCATTCATTCATTCATTCTTGTCTTGAGCCCTCCCATGAGGCTGATATAGTCACCCCTGTGTAGGTACTAAAGCCTCTTTAACATATACATACACATATCACGTCTTTATCCCTTACGGGATAGACAGAGCCTAATGTAACACATACCTACAGGCCACATTTCGCAAGATTGTGGGTGTATAGCTGAAAAATAAAATCAAAATAGTGATGGGTTGCTAGCCTCATCGCCTATAACATGATTCCTATGATTTTCGCCCATTCCCTCGATGGGCTTTTACCATCTGCGCGAGTAGAGAAGCAACTGGTATATTCTATGTTTTTTCTTTGCTCCCAGAAAATTAAGAAAAAGTTAACTTCCGTCGTCTGTCCCTCTGTCTGCCGCCTGTCTACAGAACTACGCAACCGATTTGAATGCGATTTTCTTTTCATCAATGCATACAGTGATTCAAAAGGAAGATTTGTAAATAGGTTGGTAAAACTAAATGCGGTGGGATACAGCTGATGGATTAATGCATAAAATATGTAGTTTCATGGACTGCAATGGCGTTTCCTGGGTTACTTGCAATAACTAAAAATTACTATTAATAGGGACAGTCACACAATCGCCACTAATCTATGAATCACACTAACCTACAGGAAGTACTCTGTCACATTCTATTTATCTCTTTTAACATTGTAGGTATCAAATACTCATTTTTTTTTGATAAATTTAATTTGTTTGTATGTTTTTATTTACCCTCTAACTATTATACTATTTAAAATTAAATAATAGATTATTTTAGAAGTTGAGCACATGAGTTAAGTAGAAATCTCGATGTCAGACTGATCTTCTCACTACCTCCATTTATTCACTACCCTGTTTTACCACTCTCTGTAAAGTGCCTGATATCTTAAGTGTTAGTTATCTATAATTCTATCTCTATTTCTTATTATGAAACAGACAGAGACATTACAGATAACCAACACTTAAAATATCAGGGTCTTAAATGAGATTGGTGAAACAGTCTATAAGTCTACCCACATCACATGTTACAGATATACATCCTTACTTCCTTACTATATATAATATATAATATTATAAATGCGAAAGTAACTCTGTCTGTCTGTCTGTCTGTCTGTCTGTTACCTTTTCACGCTTAAACCGCTGGGCCGATTTAGTTGAAATTTGGTATACAGATAGTTTGAGTCCCGGGAAAGGACATAGGATAGTTTTTATCCCGGAAAATAGCCCAAACCACTGGAATTTTTCAAATTTAAGGCGTAAAACCTTTAAAAGGCTTTTGCTTTGCAGATGCTTACCGTAGCAGTTCCTTCTTGCTCTTCAGCATTCAATCTGCTTTTTTCAACCATCAGCTTCTTAGCCATGGTCATGTGGAACAGGGCAGCGGAGGCATTGACTGCTCCCTCACCCTGGTTAATCTGATGAGCATGACCAGCCTCATCCTCATCATGTTCTTCATTGTCTGTGAAAATGTATGCCAACTGTTCAGGGCCCTCTTTAACAGAAGATGAGTAGCTTGCACTACAAGTATTTTAAAGTGTGTTTTTTTTATTCCCATGACATCTAATAGTAGTACCATTTATGGAAGGATTAAGTTGCTACTGTGACTTGTATGTTTATTTATTTATTATTTAGTTTCAGGTGTAATTTTTGAAATACCACTTGCACTTGGGTTTAAAGTATGGAATTTTTAATCAAGTGAGATATATGATTGTGTTGCTACACATAATTATGTACTTATTAAGATTTCCAATAACGGGGATCTGATTCAGGCCTTTTATGGAACAAACATCTAAAGAGAATAGAAAAAAAACAAATCAAACCAGTTGAATGGATAGTGATTCAGTTTATTAAAATTATTCATGATGTTAGAGCGCCTGTTCAATATTACATCAAGAACACAGGGATTTCAGTATTTAAATGAATTGCTTTTAGCAGCCTAATTACCATAGGTTAAGGTCGTTAATGATGATATAATGGATGAAATTCCAATCAATTCCAAACAGTTATTAAGCCTCAAATTTATTTGTAATTAAAATGATCAAGTAGATGATTATTTCGTAAAATAAAGGCTAAATTATTATTATTATTTATAAAAGTATTAATTATGATTATTGTTGTAGGTATTTAGTATTTCAATCAATTACATTTTGGTAATTCTAGTATTATTGTTATTTTATGGAATTCTGAAATAAAGATATTTGTATTTGGATTATTAGTATTAAATGATTATTAACCAGAATGCATATTAGAAGAAATGTAAGAAAAATACTTACGGTGCAAATTTTCTCTTGCAGCTATCAAGTCTCCGTTGGACAGATGTAGGCTAACTGGCAGTATGCTCGGCCCTCTCGCCATTGTTCTACGAACTCTGAGTTGCTCCCCTTTCGCATTCACATGTGTAATGTAAGGCCCAAACGTGTAATTATTCCCAGAATCTTCTTTCACAGTTTGTGTTTCACTTTTGCTGGTGGAAGGCATGTTCAAGGCATTTGAGGGCTCAGGACACTGTGATGTCGAACTAACAGGTCTAGTCGGTTCTACACTTCTAGGAGGAACCATTTCAGGTGTCAGCTCTCTGAGAACAGGTTCGTTTTCTTCTGGCAAATTGACTGCCACATCCAAATCAGCATCTGGTGTTGATTCTTCACCTGAATCAACTTCACAGGATGGGCCAGGATCAAAGTCCATTTCCAAGAAGTCCATATCAGGGCTTGAAGCCCTTGAGCCATGTTCTCGTGCATTCGCTCCCACTGGTTGTTGGTAGATGGGTGGTATGGGCAAGTGCCTGTCCAACGGAAGTCCCATGTCAAGACTAAAGAATGAACTAGGTAAATCTGCCAGGTGCTCTCCACCTCTGTAAGTATAGATGCACCCATCTTCTGAACCCAGGGAGTAGTCATCATAGTCCGTGTCACTAGAGCTGACATCAGCATCTAAATTTGGTCTGTTCAGCTTTAAGCTTGAAGGCCTTTTTCGGTTTTCCCTAGAGCTTGTGTTGTCATTGAAGTTATCACAAATCTTGCTTGAACTTGTGGAAGGGAAGTTCAAGTTGTAGTTATTTCCAGATTTCTCAAGACATACCTTGTGCCTCTGGCAGGTCTGCAGGTCTGCGGCGCCCGCGACGCCGTTATCGCGCGTGCCACTGTCGACCTTGCTGCTACTAGCTGCATCAAGGTGACTGTTATTCACTCTGACACTTGAAGGCTGATTTGCAGCATTTATATTTTTATTGGAACTTGCTTCACCACTATTAGCAAGTCTATTAGACGGTCCTGGCTCTGTACTAGACGAGCTGTTGGAATACCTCGCCTGGGAATCGTTTGAGGTAACACAGTTGGTGTCTCCTGCATCCGACGAACTGAACACATTCTCAGCGTTCTCGTTCAAACCTCGTTGTTTGGGCACTCCTTTGCAATTTTTACTTTTGTCACTATCACAGTTCAATTTAAAAGTTTTTCTTATACATGATCCGTCTTCCAGAGACTCCATGTCTACGATATGACGAAATTCGACGGCATTGTAAACATTAATTAACTTTAAGGTTACCAACAGAAAGTTGGCCAAAGAACAAATTCATGCAAACTCTAATGTGGTGTAGTGTAGAATAAGTACTAAATAGTGATTACTTATTTAAATACCACAAGGGAAGCGTGAGAAGTATTTAGCTTTTGATTAATAACAAAACACAAAAGTGACATTTAATTCAACAGACTCGCCTTCAAAATAATGGTGAACAAAATGAATTAAGATTTAATCGATTACTGTCAGACAATCGATTTATTTTTAGTTGGATACAATTTGCTTGTGGTTAAGCGAAGAAAAACGTCTCTAATTTCATTCACTCTTCCATTCGTTTCTTATGTCAAGTCAGTCAGTTTTCAGTTTTTCCACAATGACAAGTTACTTCAACCAGCTGTGAAATATCTTAAAACTGCGTCTCATTTAATAACAATTGTGCTAAAAACTATCGTCTGCCTTTGTGCTTGATCGTAAATAACTAAGATCTGAAGAAAAGTAGCTAAAAATGGCATACGCCTACTTGTTTAAATACATCATCATTGGCGACACAGGTATTGATTTTATTTCCTGATATTCTACCTATTCTATTTTTTTGTTTTTGTGGCGCATAATTGTTAATGCAAATTATGTTAGTGGCGAAGTGCGGCTCTCGTGATGAGAGTTCATTTGGTGGATGATTTTTGGTATTATTTTTAATAAGAGGACTGCGTGTATGATTGTTATCTACCTATATTACCTCTAGTTTTCCGCCCACGCTCGTTTCAGCGCGTTTAATATTCAGCCATGTATCTCTCAGTGCGCTGTAGCTGATAATCATGGGGTAAACATGTTGTTAACGGCAGCAGAGCAGGGATGATATAGTCAAGGACTTTCTTTGTTTGTTTTTCTATTGAGTGTTTATAGCGAGAAACGTTACTTTAATTACGCAACGTAAATAAACGAAAGTGATGTTTCCATTGCCACCATGTAAGCTAAATGTGTGTAAATTGAAACACTTGAGAGTTAAAGTAGAAAGTGGAATTAACTGAGCATATTAGGTTAGGTTCATTGTATTATTACGAAATGTTGATGCCCTCCATTCACACAAAAGGTATTCATCATAATGTCTCAGTTTAGTGTTGTACAAGTCATTATTTGTTAACCAGTGATCAGATTCTTCAATGCAACACGGTGGGATACCATGTAGAAAACATAATATGGATATATGACCAACAAGCACTGATCTTTTTTTTATGTATATTCATACCCAAAGACTATTTTATGGGGCAGTTTCAAACAGCGTAATTAAACCGAACTTGAACATTCACTTTGTGTTGTGCCGTGAAATCTGATCACTGTTCATAACAAAATAAATCACTTAAACACTTGAAACCCATACAGGCTACATTCTATTCAGATTGTAATATACCCACAGACTGGCCACACACAAAGAGTCCATTACCAGCTATAACACAGGAATAATCACTATCACTATCACTACATAGTATAAAATAAAGTTGCATTCTCTGTCCCCGTGTCCCTATGTATGCTTATATCTTCAAAACTACACAACGGATTTTGATGCGGATTTTTTTAATAGATAGAGTGATTCAAGAGGAAGGTTTATATTAGAGGTGAAACGGATATCCGGTAACTATCCGGTATCCGGCCTATCCGGCCGCCATAATACTATCCGGCCGAATACCGGATAGCTACTATTCGGCCGGATATCTATCCGGCCGAATAAAAAAAAACTAAATTAAAGAAACATATTTTTGAGTAATTATTTGCTTTTAGTACTCATACTGCACTAAGGGCAAATTATGGTGAGTAATACTGATTTCTCTGCATTGAGAGGCAGCAGGCAGTTGCGTTTCTCTTCATAAATAAGGCCAGCTTCAGAAAAAAGTCTTTCGCTATACACATTACTGCAAGGTGCAGAAAGGTGGATTTTGGCAAACTTTGTTAAATTTGGGTATTGTTTGGAATCGAACCGAGTCCACCCAATCGTTTGCGCGCCGCCTACGCAAACGGCTAAGTCTCGCCGGATATCCGGCGGCCGGATATCCGGCTATCTGGCCACATGGTCGGCCGAATATCCGGTATCCGGTATCCGACCAAACTGCTATCCGTTTCATCTCTAGTTTATATGTATAATACATGCATAATATACCGTGCGAAGCCGGGGCGGGTCGCTAATTAGAAATAAAGCTTATTTAACTTTACCAAGTATTCCATTATAGTCAACACTTTCGACTTATACTTATCCCAAATCTTGTCTACAATCAGGTGTAGGCAAGTCATGCCTGCTCCTCCAGTTCACCGACAAGCGGTTCCAGCCAGTGCATGACCTGACCATCGGGGTGGAGTTTGGTGCACGCATGATCACTATTGACGGGAAGCAGATCAAACTGCAGATATGGGACACTGCTGGACAGGAGGCCTTCAGGTAACCAATTACTTGTCTGATTCAAACAGGCTACCAATATTTTTGAAATCAGCATGGTTCAAGGGAAGAGTTCTCTATTTATTGTTTTTTTTTTTATTTCATTGCTTAATCATGCAATCAAATTATCACCAGAAAAAATGGTGAGCTCTTTTTTTCAACTAAAGAGTTAATGTGACTCCTAATTTTCTTCTCAATTATTGTAATAAAATAAAGTGTTTGATTAATCAATTAAGAGAGAGAAAAAGACAAAGAATTTACAATGTTTTGAGATAACAATAGAACAATGTATTAGATTAGGAAGTTCAGGTTGATGCTAAAGAAAACAATAAACACAAACACTTTACATATTCAGACAAAATAGATAATAGTTTATTGGCATGACACAGAATCAGAATCTTTTGTTTATGTTCTTCATTAAATGAATCTTCCACAATACTTACAAACTGATACAATTACAAACCTATAATTACGGTGACCTTGTTCATAATCTAAATAATTCTTTATGCTTTTGTAAATTTAAGGTCATTGCATTTTATTTTACTCTTTTTAGAGGCACTAACTTATAAAATGATTTTGTAAACATTTACTGCATTAAATACAATGATGTTGTGCAATCAATGTCAATCGGCCTTGTCCCAAACTAAGATATAATCTGTTTCAGTGCAAAAACAAAATATGTGTTAGTGTCGTTTAAGCTTTTTAAGCCTATGCGCCTAATGCTATGCATGTCCTTTTTGGTCTTGTTATTCTAGGCTCTGTCTATCCCGTAAAGCAGCCATTCTGAAAGTGTGCTCCGCGGAGCCCTAGGGCTCCGCAAATACTCTGTGGGAACTTCGCGCACCTGTGTCAGATGAAAAAAAAATTGATGACGAACGCAATTACAAAGAATCGCATACCTTTTAATTATAGAGCTCCGTCAAATATTTTGCGATCCAAAAAGGTTGTCACCAAAAAAGTTTGAGAACCACTGCCGTAAAGGATAAAGACGAGTCTAATATGTATGTATGTATAACTTTTCAGAAATGGCTGAACACTCCATGTTTGTATTACACTTCATGATCAATGTCCCTCCAATATTATTGCTCAACAAAACAACTCAGGATGGTATCAGTACCCCATTTTAATCCAAACAACAGTTACTAGACTTATTGAACCGTGATACACTTTCCCAATCCAAGAACAATACAATTGGGTAATCGAATAATCTTACCTACTCCATTGGCTCGATCCAAGTGAACCTCCCAAAACAGTTTTGTATGCCTAGTGCTTAGTGTAGGTTAAAATGGCAAATGCTATGAGAACAGTTTGTTGCCATTTCGATCCGCTATTTTCCATAGTTATTGAGACGTTTACGTGAACGCGTTCGATACGTTTTTATATGCGAAAACTTACTAGACGCTCTGAGGTAACAAGCATAGTAAAAAAATTAAAATACAACCGAATTGAGAACCTCATCCTTTTTTGAAGACTGTTAAAAACAGTACGGTACAAGGCCATATTGTCTAACGTAACGTATTGTATTCACCGTATCTACCCCATCGTACACCATTAGACAAAAAGATGTATGTGATCATGATTCTGATTAGGCTTAAGCTAAGCTAACTTTCAAGCTAACTTTAAAGCCATCTTTCCCTTTACTACATTCCACACCCCAAAACGGAATGAATCCTCGTGCTTATTTGATCCCTTTATATTTTGGGGCATATTTCGTCACTCCATCGTTGTCTAACAAAGCGTACCGTTCTTGCCAGGTCGATCACTCGCTCGTACTACAGAGGCGCGGCGGGGGCGCTGCTAGTGTACGACATAACACGACGCGACACCTTCAACCACCTCACCACGTGGCTGGAAGACGCGCGTCAGCACTCCAATTCTAACATGGTCATAATGTTGATCGGAAACAAGAGGTGAGAGATTTTTGTTGAAAAACAATGTGTAGGAAAAAATTTTGATGTAACCACTGTTGGATACATCCATGGAGCAATTTGAAACGAGAGTATAATCTTTACTATTTGAACCGAGCTAATGCCATTGCTGGAATACAAAGCCATAATAATATTGTCTGCTTTTGTTCTCTTAATTGCTTTTCTACTAATGCCGTACTTACAATGATGATGATGAATACTTCCTTATACAGTAAATTAGAGATGCACTAACATAACTGTAGCATTCATAACTCGTTTTCCATTTCTCTGCCATGCAGGAACGTACTTTGTAGAAAAAGCCTAGTAATTAAAAAAATGGATTTTTAATTAAATAATTTTGTAGGCTTTATATTTGAGAAGTGGGATTAGGCCAGTTGAAATAGTAAAGACACCCCCTTATTCATAAACGCTCTATTATAGGTCTCTGCTAACTTAGCAATAGTTTGTCCTTATCTGTGAAAGGTAAATGCCAAAGTAGCAGATAAGGACGAAACGATTGCTAAGTTAGCAGAAGCCTACAGAGCGTTTATGAATAAGAGGGTAACTGTATAATCTATGTATAGATGTTATACGAAAACCCAACCTACCTGTAAAGGTGAAACGTGCCGCACTTAAAGAAGTAACTCCGTTGTGACGCAGTTTTTATACCTACATATAATCACATTTTAACCTTTTCACATCCATTCACTCAATATGAAGTCAGTACATGCAGTGTAAAATGCACCTTCTTTTAACAAGATAAAGTTGACTGTTGCGAGTGACACAAAAGATGCTTGGCAGTGAAAAGGTTGACCACCCGCCCCCCCCTTGTTTCATAGTTTTTTTTGCGGATCCCCTCCCCTACTTTTTAACCTGCACGATCTCCAACTAACCTTGTAAATGTTATTATCATTACCAGTGACCTGGAATCAAGGCGCGAAGTGAAGAAAGAGGAAGGCGAGGCTTTCGCGCGCGAACACGGGCTCGTCTTCATGGAAACTTCAGCAAAAACAGCTGCCAATGTCGAAGAGGCTTTCATTAACACCGCCAAAGAGATTTACGAGAAAATACAGGAGGGAGTGTTCGATATCAATAACGAAGTGAGTACTTTGACATAGTTGTTTGAATGTGGCAGACCATGAGAGGTCTGTATGGATTCAGAATTAGAGTAAGTGATCTATATAATGGTCGTATAATTTTGATTCTTTTTTCTTTTCTTTTGAATACTTACATAAAAAAAAAATATTAATTAATTCTCAAAATTCATGGGAACATAACGAAATTTTAGTGGTCGATTTTTTATCTGTACGGTCGAACAATGTGATTCTTGACCCACCATAGAACGTTCTCGCCGTAAACATCACAATTTATTTTCCTTGTCAATTCAATGTAACTTCACTATGATATCTACTGTGAGAGGGTTCCACAGTGGGTCAGGGATCAATTTGTTTGTAGTTTACCATTTGCGGAAATGATAATGTCTTGTACATTTTTATTCTTTCTTAGCTTAGCAAATAAATGATGTAGTTGACATTGTGCATGAATGATGATTCATTGAATGAGAATCAACGCACGACGACAGACTTATCTGGAAATATGACTAATAATTAGTGGTATAGTAGGTTTAGGTATAGTATGTGTGTCACATTGATAGGTAAATAATTTTAATGATGAATTAAAGATCTAGATCGTTGTGATTTGGAAAACAACAAAATAAGCAACCTTTTTGGGCCTAACAATGTTCCATTTCACGGCACAGCAGGGCTGCCAGTATAATTTTTTAAATCATACCAACATGTTTTTGAAATTATACGAAGTTAAATGTCAGGATACAAATTGTATACAAGTTCAAACCAGCATAAAGTTGGGTGTTGCGTTGTGTAGATACGCAGTGTTTACCAGTGCTAGTTACGCGGTATTGCACTATCCCCGACGATATAGGATTTTGGATTTCAAAACGACCGGATTCACTGCGATACATGAATATTTCGTGACATGGATCGCGATACGCGTGGATCGCACGATAACATTGACCGTCTAATATATGCTACAGCGACTCGTCAAAACTAAATAACTGTATAATGGCGCCGTGTGTTGCAGGCGAACGGCATCAAGATCGGTCCGCAGCACTCGACGGCGGGCGGCGCGGGAGGCGCGGGCAGCGCGGGCGCGGGCGGCGCGGCGGGCGGGGGCTGCTGTTAGGTGCTGGCCTGCACACACTGAGGAGCGAGCTGACACCGGATCACGAGGTCACAGCGCTTACAGCTTTTTACTTCATGCGGACAAACGGCTGGCCTAGTTTCCTAAACTGAACCCGATGCAGTGTAACTCCCTTAGATTGGACCAAATTCATAAAATTGTTTTCCTAACGTACAGCATACAGCTATATACCTGATAAACAGGCTACTAGGAAAATGGTGACCATTTCAGAATCACTTTGGTGTCCGTCTGTCTTTGTTCCCATAGAGTTCAAACTGAGTCTATGGTCTCTTGCAACCTTAAAAAACTTTTTTGAACCCTTTGGTACTTGGCAATGTAAACTATACATGATTCAAGGCTAGGTTTTTGTCAAGAATTATTAGGACTCAAAATTTTACGATGAAGTTAAGTTCTTTTATCAGTGCTTATAAAGGTTTGTTGACCTAGTTCAATCTGTTTGCAGGAATGGCGCAGCTGTGTGCAACGAATATTGGTACGGAACTTACTGCAAGACGGTTTATGTATTAGATTGATTTTAATGCTGCAAAATTGCTTGCGTCAGAACACTGAATCCACTTCAATAAGGTAGCATGCCACTTAGGCACTTATATTTAATAGTAAAACAAACATTATGGGTAAAATACAAATAAATGATAAATGATGAAAAATCCAAAGGTTTACGTTGAAAATTTCGGGGGTGCTAACTTTCTAAATATAACAAATAATGAATAATCGTCTTTGTAAATTTGCAATACTATTAACCTATTCACTAGGGTTACGGATTTCGTAAATAGTAATTGGCGATACACAATGGTTGACTCGATTTATAGAAGTAATTTAGTACTGTAATAAGTCTCAAAATATGTCTAATCATGCAGCCCTGTGACAGCTGTCACTTTCATACAATTTCCAAAGACTAGAATAGAGAAGAGATATTATAAAGGTAGTAAGTTGCCGCCACATACCTTGGTAGGGTAACTGATGATAAAGTGTCAATCAATTTGAAATGCTAGTGATAACCTACAAAATATACCTTACTACTTCTAACTCATTGTCACCTACATAAAGTTGATTTAACTGATGTAACGTTGCTACTTTAACCATCCCTCTATTCTAGTCTCATAATTTCTATCCGAATCAACGAAATTGTAAGTGGATGACTGCTGTCACGACTCGAACTTTCTCGATCCTACTATATTTAATGAATAAAAGCGAAAAGAACTGCGGGCCCTACTCGAACTAGATCGTGGTTGGGTGGTCATAATAGTTAGTAAATATAAGACCATGGTAAGTTTGTTGGCTCTTTGACTAAACGATACCTCCATTTTGTCAGTATTGCGTACCCCTTTCACCTTACCCTGTTCCCTCGCAACGTAACGAAATAGTAATGGACCACAGTATATTATTTGAATGTTCAAGTTGTGACCATGTTTTGTGTGCAATGTTAGATCCTACGGAAAGAAGCTTTTATGTATTTTTATTGTGTATAAAAACTGTATATTTTATTCCTTTTTATTTGTTTGTCAAGTTTCACAATACATCGCATTTATTTACCAAATATTTTCACGATACCTACTAACAACAGTAATCGCATTCCTCATTATGTTATGGTTTGGATATCATCTGGTTTTATTGTGAAAATAATAAAAAGTATTTTATTTTCTAAACAAAATCGTTCAGTTTTGTCTGCTATAAGTTTGAGCATCGTTTTGTAGGTCTAATAAAAATATGTCTTAAATGTATAAATAAGCATTTTTGTATGTACAATAGTAAAAGAAATCTTGTGTTAGCTATGTTAAATATGTATATTTATTTTAGAATCAAATGCGATAAAAAATTCATCATGTTCAAGTTGAATGGCTTGCTTTGAATGATTGCCAAATTGAATGAATAATTTTTACTACAGATATTTGATAAAGAAGATATTAAAATTATCAACATCGTCATACTAGATCATTGAGTGGTTTTGGTTGTAATCAAACGAAAAGAACTGGCTTGCATGGTAAGAAAGACATAAAATATTACATAATAGGTTATATTTTAAGTTTAGCACATTGTAATAATGTAATATTTTGTAAGGTTACAATATGCAGAAAACATTTGTAAGGTGTAATTCATGAAAGTAAATGTTAAAAAACAAATTTATGGTTTATTCCTTTATTACAATAAAGGCCCACAACTTCTATGGCAAGCATAGATATCATACGCGAGTCGACCCTAAACTATAGCGTAATAACTAATAATAGTAAGCAAACTGCCGTCTAAACAGGGTAACTGCGGTGCGGTGCGGGAGGATGTCAAGGACTCCAACATAAATAGGTTTAGTAAACTGTTTAGGTTTTATCGTGTCAAAATATTTAAATACTAGGTAACTGATCAGGATTTGGGGGCCCCGATGCACAGCACCGCTTAGCCCATTTGTAGCTCCGCCACAGTCATGATTTTCAGAGTTTCACTTTAGTCGGTCGCGCAGGTACTAGTATTAATGCGCGCGCGATCACAATCGCATTCAGCAATTCCTAGACTTCCACAATGAAAATAAATTAGGAACTTATAAACTCACTTAAACCTATTCTCATGATCATGCTTGTCATAGTGGGCTAGCTTACTATTCATAACAATACATACATTAATCACGTCTTTATCCCTTACAGGGTAGACAAAGCCTAGGCTAACAAGAGCTAAAGGCCACGTTTATCAATAACAATACTAGGGGTGACAATATCAACTTTCTATCAGGGAGTCATCAAAAATGATCTCATTTAGTACTTTTAACACTGAATTGACCACTTCAGGTGTTTTCATCTTGGCAGTGCCATTGCTGTTCACCTCTGCTTTAGGCATAGTTATTTTATAGATGTCCAGTACAGACACATCAAACATCATTGTGTGCATTATTTGGCTTTGCAATGTCTGATAGACTAGACTTACAAGTTCTGACATGTTATTGACTTCATCTTTCAATCTGAAAAGAAAAAAAAATATCATAACTAGGTATAAAAAGGAAAACCAATGTGGAACTTGCGAAAGTGTGTCACCTGTTGGGTAAATAATCACAGCTGACCATAGACAACCGTAACACTAAAGGTATTGCCAGTGTTTTGCCAATCTAGAGGGATAAGATAGAATACTGTGTGCCTCTGTCTTACTCCCCACACCAGATGGGTACTGCTGGCATCTAGTTAGTTATTCGCACTTTTCCATATTTACAAAAATATGATAGGCAATGGTTGTACAAATCTTTATACCACATAGGTTGTTGGATTTTTTTTACATCACTTTTGAAACAAGTGTAGATGTGTGCTGTAAGATTATCTCCTAGCATGTGGTAATAACAGTATTACTTGTAATGAGAAGCATTGCTTATGCTAGTTGCACTCTTAGTGTAATTTTGTTAGATTTGATTAATACATACCCATTCCATATGATGTGAATATCACCAACTTCAAATTTAATGTCCAGTTTGTCTTTCACATCAGCTTGGGGAGTTGTGTAGGATAGTACAAAAGCATCTGTACTCCGAAATGGTGCACTGTCCACAAAATTGAAGCCAAACATTAGCAGTTGGTACTGAAAATAAGTACATTAAAGATTTACAACATGATGCTATCGTGACACTCAATCGTAGTTACACAAACGGATAACTCACAAATGTTAATTTCCTTGCCGCCGGGTGAGCGCTCCAAGAGGAATGAATACAAACTAGTCCAAAACATGTCAAGTATCAGTAGAATTTTATATGCGAGTTATCCGTTTGTAAAACTACATTAAAGATTAATTATTTAGAGATCAGGTTTTTTTAAAAACAACATGCATATTCTACACTTGTCCAAAACAAGTGTTATGCAATCTCTACATCAACATGCAAGAGCATAGTTAATCAATGTTGGAAATTATCACACTCATTTAACTTCACCATTCGTAATAAAATTATACTCATGATTCTTGAGTAGGTCAGAAGTTTAATTTTTTTTTCACATCTATGGATGAACATAAGTGAATGTGTAACCTTGCGCATATTATAAGTTCATCCGAAGTCTAACACATGGGACATGGATGTTTTAAACAAAATGGTGGATTTAGTGAGATTGTGTTGCAAATTATTTACCTGTGTAAAAGTAAAAGGCTTTATATTACAATCAAATATTTTCTGTAAGCAAGCCTTTACAGAATCTCCAAGTTTCCGCTCGCCCCGCTCCAGCAAGTATGGCAAATGGACTGCCTCCTCCAAGCTATTGCTTGCTCCCCATGCCAATAGAATGCTAGTATATGCCATCTTTGTCTTTGTACCACTTGTTGTGGCAACACTGACCTAAAATTCACAAAATTAGTAAAATTTTATTAACAAAACAGAACTGTTTACAAGCCAGACCAGAGAGAAGAGGCTTTACAAAATGCATTGGCACTTCAGTGGGCTAAGGTAAAAATAGATTTACTCTTTTCCTCTCATCTGTTTATAATTTTTTGGCTGTCGCTAAAGGTGTATTATAGTGGGTGGAAATAAAAAGATGTTGGTTTTTATAATACTACACACCAAATCTGTTTGTTTCGTCTTTGTACTCAACAAATATACAAACGTCTTTGTACAAACAAATACAATGTCTTAAAATGCTATGATTAACTCAATAAAGCTAGTTTCAGAGATTTTAATACGTAAACATTAAAATACAGACTTACTTTGATTGCGTTGGCGTCATCTTCAGAGTATTTGAGTGGCAGAATATCAAACTGGACCGCATACTGCAGAGAAGATTTTGCAGATACGCTGCAGACCAGTGCTTGCCGTATTTTGGATGCGTATTGCTTTAATTTCACTCTGTCGTACTGTAAGTTGTTTAGTGGTGATACTTTATTTAGCGACCACTGGCCTTCATTGTATATTACTAGAAGATAAAGAGAAGTGCGGGTTTTAGTATAAATAAAAGTTAAAACGCATACGCTACTATTTTGGTGTAAGATCTACCAGCTAGGGGGTCATTGATGTGTTCTGCGGCAGCTTCCCACCTCCGCGACTTCTCCACATTTAATTGGGTTATAGACATTTGTAAGCGCTTCCTTCAATACAATGTTTAAAAAAAAATTAACAATAGAAATCACTGATTCGACTTTTATTTACGTAAACACTCGCACGGCCACTGCATTTTGTTTTGAAATGACATAATGACGGTTTATTTAAATTATTTACCTTTTATGGTAACACTAGAACCATAGACTTGGGATCCGCCCTTTGTGACTTATTGCCACTTAAAACTGATGGTGGAGGAGCGGCACTATAGCATAGCCCGTTCCAAAGACAATGTGAAGACCTTATAATAAAGACTTCAGTAAATTGTTTGCGTATAAATATTTATACCCTTTGATGTACGCAAAGAAATCAAAACCGCGATGGAAACCTACGTATTTGTTAACGTCCTCGTCTCCTGCACAAATCTTTGTCTAGATCATCACGTCTTTTTTGGGACGGGCTTAAGAAGCGGGCAACATTCCTGATTCCGAACCTTTTGACCATACCATCAAAGTCCATCTCTTGAGATTATCTATTATCTGTCAGGCGATTTCATTGGTCAGTTATTAATAAGGGGGGAATTAAGTAATTTAGCTTGATGTTATGTTCTGAATTGTCATTGTCACTGTCATTCACTTGCTATTCGTGCAAGTCAGAGTAAGCGAATAAATAACACAACTTATGTAAAAACAAGTTTGTATTGTATGGACTTTGACATCCAGATTACCGAGATAATATTTACTGTGTGTGAACGATCGAGCACTCTACGTAGTGCACGCCGCTTATTACTTTTGTTTCATTTCGGTTTCGTATTCCGTGGAGAATGGATCAGCTGCGATTCGACGGTCGTGTAGCGGTGGTGACAGGCGCCGGGAACGGTCTCGGGAAGGAGTACGCACTCCTGCTGGGGTCCCGGGGTGCCAAAGTGGTGGTCAATGACCTCGGGGGTGCCAGAGACGGCGCCGGCCAGTCCGCTAACTTCGCCGACGAAGTCGTCAAGCAGATCAAGGACAAAGGTTACCATTGTTTTCTAGTACTTACTTACTTTTATAGGTATTCTGCCCTAGTAGTCTTGAAGTCCATTTTTATAAAAAAATATTAGTGATACCTACTTATCTGATATTGATAATATTACATTGCAGAATTTTGTGTTGAAAACTAATACCAGTAAGAATGAGATACAGACTTGGCTAATAAGATTTTACCAATCCCAATTAAAATTGTATACATTATATAGGCTATTATAAATATTATAATCGTCCCTTCCATGCTGGTCTTGGAGAAAAGAGAAAAACATAGAATGTATCAACCTGTTTTTTTCCTGTGCAGATGGTAAAAGCTCATTGAGAAATGGGTGAAAATCATAGAAATCATGTTATAGGCGATGCGGCTAGCATCCCATCACTATTTTGATTCCCATTTCCACCTGTATGCCCACAATCATGGTAAAAATAGCCTTTAGTTCTTGCTACCTTAGGCTCTGTCTACCCCATATGGTCTATAGATTGTGATTTGTATATGAGTGAGTATGTGTTATTCTAGAATAGAATAGAATAGAATATTTTTATTTGTTAAACATCATGTAGATCTTATGACATTAGGAATTCTCCATGTATTGTCGCTAGGCATAGTAGTATAGTAATTGTCCAATATCTGTTGCTTGTTGGGACACCATAGGTAGACATTAGACAATTACTAAAAACAAGATAAAAAAAATTACAGATTAAGAATTGATTTGTGGTATAATAACGCTTTTCCAGCAATACAATCTCAATTTCTTTTTAAATTTATTTATTTTTAACTATCTCTATCCCACAGGAATTACGCAATTTTCCGGGATAAAGAGTAGCCTATGTGTTATTCCCTACTATAATCTATCTATGTTCCAAATTTCATCCAGATCTGTCCAGCCGTTGTGGCGTGAAAGAGTAACAAACATCCAAACATCCATACTCACAAACTTTCACATTTATAATATTAGTAGAATTTGCCGCACCATTCCCAGTAAGCTGCTAAGTAAATAAACTAGAGAAGGAAATTAATGTTCCTGAACTAGGAAATCCTGTGTTTCAGGCAGTAGTGTCAAAATAGGGGAAAAAAGTTGTACAAGTTGTACTGTAAAGGTCTAATAATAATGTATACACCACAAAGTGACAATAATCACTTTGACTTTTGACTTTTATGTAAAACATACCTTATTAATTGTGGAATTAAGGTTGATATTTACAAATTTCTGAAACTTTTCGTAAATTCAAATTTGTGACATTGGATCTATTGGATATATTACTCTACAATATCTAAGTCTATCATGACGCGTTAACCACGGCCAGCTAACATGTGTGTGTGTTGTTAATATGACATAATCTTTAGTAGTAGTGGAGGGAGCAACTTGGTTGTAAAGTAGTCAAGCAACTATTTTGACTTGTTCTGCCTCTTAGTAACGTTTTGGCAAGTTACTGATTGAAGGTGATTATTTATTTAATCTGTTATTTTCTTACTAGATATGGCAAATCAGTGATAAGGTTTGAAGCATTAAGCTTTGTGAGTGTTTGTGTCTGTCTGTATGTTTTTCAGTCGGTATAGACTTTGATGTTATAAAATCCTGAAAAGCTAAATTAATATAATTTAAAAAGCATCCCTGGGATGGTTTGTATTCTTATTGTATTTTAATGCCAATGTTAGAGATAAACATACAGGTAGCCTTAATGGTTAAAAATGATCACTGCTGAAAATATGTGTGCTAGATACTACTAAAGCCATAAATGCTGCAATATAGCGTTAAATATCACACACCATTACATTTTTATTTGAAATGGTTAAAGTTTATGGTTCATGTCAAATTAAATAGGATTAGTTATTGAGATCATACCGACCGAATGAGACCGATGGGGTCGAAAGGTCCTCGAGTGGAGACCACGTACCGGCAAGCGCAGCGTGGGACGTCCACCCACAAGGTGGACCGATGACCTCATTAAGATCGGAGGATCGCTCTGGATGCAAGCCGCTTCCAATCGATCTTATTGGAGGTCTAAAGGAGAGGCCTATGTTCAGCAGTGGACTTGTAATGGCTGAGATGATGATGATAATGATTGAGATCATAGAATAACAAAACATAAAATGTACAAATAAAACAGAAGTATATTGTACCTGTTCTTTAGCTATCAAGTGAATGTGTGACACTGAGAGCAGGTTTTAAAGCTACTTTTTGAATGTGACACATAACTTTCTCCAAGTACCAAATTTAAGTTGCATACATAAATGTCTTTATCCCTTATGCGGTAGACAAAGTCTAAGCTAACAAAACCTAAAGGCCACATTCAGCATGATTGTGAGCGTATAGGTAAGGTGGAAAGGGGAATCAAAATAGTGATGGGTTGCTAGCCGCATCGCATTCCTAAGGTTTCCGCCTATTCTCACAATGGGCTTTTACCATTTGCGCCAGAAGAGAAGCAACTGGTGCGTTCTATGTTTTTCCTTTACTCCCAGACCAGTATGGAGAAATGCGTGCATCTCTTTCACTATGTGCAGTTGTGCCGCTTAAATACAAAATATTCATACTTTGTTCCTTTTCAGGTGGTGTGGCCGTCGCCGACTACAACTCAGTTGTTGAGGGTGAAAAAATAATAAAAACAGCCATTGACAACTTTGGCCGTATTGACATTCTTATCAACAACGCTGGTATTCTCAGAGATAGGAGCTTCGCAAAGATATCAGACCAGGTGATCTACATCATAAAAGTTATATAAAATGATATGATATCAGGTTGAATAACTTTGTAAACAACCTCAAACTTTGTAGGTGGCATGAAATATGTACTTTGGAATGATGTTAGACCTTGAAACATTTAAAACTGGCTTGAGTTTAAGTACTTGTATAATTTATAATTTGACCTAAAGCCTTGCCTAAAGCTGTTCATTTCAATGAGTACAGTAGTTTTCCATCCAAAATATTTTCTTTTTGGCAGTTGTCATGTCTCTGACTTCAGCCTTTTACATTTTCATGCCATCCTATCCTACCAAACTACCTACTGTACTTACCTTCAATTTTGTTTTAAATAAAATCCCGTTTCTGATTCAGGATTGGGATCTAGTTTTCGCTGTTCATATGAAAGGCTCGTTCAAGACCACTCAGGCAGCATGGGAAATATTCAAGAAGCAGAAATACGGTCGCGTTATCATGACGAGCAGCAACGCTGGTCTCCTCGGCAACTTTGGCCAAGCTAACTACAGGTAGGGAATCCTTCTTTCAAAAACTACACTGTGTGTTGGTATAGTTACACACACATTACATTATACATTGGCAAATGGCGTTCAAAGCGTGATGTCTCGCACTTTAGTTCATTGTTATTTTTTCGACTTCCGAGATTAAAACCACTGGGGACACCACAGCGCCCATGTATGAGTTTCCTTGTAACAACAGTATGTCTCTTTCGGTATAGGGCGGTATTGCACGAAAATGAATACTACAAGTTTTCAAAATAAATAAACTTGGCAATAAGCACCACAGGCGTTTCCTGTGTATTCTTATTAAAGAATGTCTTGTATTTCAGTGCGGCCAAGTTAGGTCTTGTAGGCTTGGCCAACACCTTGTCAATTGAAGGCGACAAGTACAATATTAAAGTGAACACGATCGTACCGACTGCCGCTTCACGACTCACGCAGGACATCCTGCCTCCGAGCATGTTCGAAGCCATGAAACCCGACCTGATTGCTCCTGTAGTTGTAAGTATTGAGTTTCCTAAGTACCTACTAATTCTACACAATTTAAGAAAAATAAATACAAGTGGAAGAAACAACGAACGGGCTTGCTTCCCATGCAAACACGAATTATACATTCACAAGTCACATTCGCTAGGGAAACCGGTGTCGCCAAACTCACATCGACAGTTTACGTCTACCTTGAAATGTTGGCAATTATTGGTCGTAGTTTTTTGTATTATAAAAATGTAATAAGTTCTGAATCGGTATTATAATTTGAACTTTCCACCCACAATATCGCGAAAAGTTCATTGTACACACCACCTAGTGTCAAGTAGCCAAAAGATAACAGTGAAAATGTCACCTGTCTAAATAATAGTTTTGCAATTGCACAATAGATGTCGTTAAAATAACTGTGTTGCAAAATGAACTCGACTAAATGGGATTTAGGTATACGTGATTGAAAATCTAACATGATGGCGGAACACTCGAGAAAATCCGATTCTAGCATAACAATTCAAATTCAATTTGACGTTTATTCATGCCATTTTCCGCATAAGGCCTGCCGCATACATACGGAAAACCGTATTAAAATTCCGTATGTAGGAAGGCCTAAAGGTGGCGCGTGTCTCTCGTTCGCAGTGGCAGTTCTAGGTTTCTCTTTTTTCTATGATTGGAACCAATACTTACGTAAATTTCTGGTTAGGTCTAATTAACTTTAAATCTATCCAATATTAATTTCTTATTAATTTTAGGGTTATATGGTACACGAGTCGTTTGAAGGCACAGGGCTCATCATCGACTCCACTCTTGGATTCGCCACGAAAACACACCTCGTCAGAGCAGAAGGAAGTGCTCTCAGGTGCGTAACAAGTGCAACTATTTACTGGCGAAAATGTATACATATTAATGCTTTTTCTACCAGCTTGTTAACGGAATCTCGGTAACAAGATTGAGATCGAAAGACCGAATCCTTGTTTTAGTTGTTAATGCGTTTTGTGCTATTTTAGAAAGAAGCCGACTGATCCAGTAACCATTGAGTCTGTGAAACAGCATTGGGATAATGTTGTTGACATGAAGGATTCCAAGTACATTCAGAAGATATCTGAAGTTACCGTCAACTTAGTTGACAAATTACAGGTAGAGTACATATTTTCGATCAAAATAAAAAAAAACAACGGGTTGCACTGCAGTGCCGACACAAGTGAAAACTACACACACGCACACTCGCGCAAGCGCCCAGCGCCACTTAAACGACCCAGCAGCAACTCTCCCTCCGTCTTACCAATTTTCGATCAGGTCACGTGACCTGATGCGACTAACATTTTTTACCCATCAGAAAGTGCACAACGCCGTTAAAGACGTTTTCACTTCAAAAAATAAACCACAATATTACTACGACGGACTACAGGAAAGGACTGCAAATATGAATATAAGTTGATATTGATAGATTGTATCTTGAATTTTAGATTTCATTTAATTTGTACGAAATTGGCTATCAAAATGCCAGGAGAGCAGAGTTGTAACTACAGCTAGTACCTACCTATCATTATGAGATTTATGGGTTAGAATATGCGAGTGTGAATGATGACTTACCTAACTGTTTTATACAGGACTTTGAAGACCGTAGCAAGATGGACGGTGATCGTGAATCGTACTGGACCAAGTACAGCTACAATTCTAAGGACTTGTCTCTGTACGCATTGGGAGGTAAGTGATAGACTATCATTTATTTTATTAAGTCATTTTAAGAATAAAATTGGGAGCAATATTAATAATTGTACAGACACAATAAAAACAAGTGTTCTGCTGAAAAACATGAAGGCTAAGAAAGTATTTTGAACGATATTAAGTCATAGCTATATTCCTAGGTACCTACACAGCTTTCACCATGTTACTCCACTTCACCTTTATAAACCGCAAACTATACCTACTTCGAGTAGGGACAATGATGATCCTAACTAATGCTAATGTGAGTTTGTTTTTTTGTTACGCTTTCACGCGTAAACTACCCAACCGATCGTGATAAAATTTAGTGTGTAGATAGTTTGATATTCTGGGAAGGATATAGGATAGTTTCATCCTGAAGAATAATTATGGTTCCCGCGGGCGCGCGATTAACGAATTCTTCGTAGTAGTCATGTCATAAATCTTGTTAGTTACGCGATGGTTATTAATCCCGTTCTAAGCAGTTATCAGTTTAACGGGAAGTTAAGCATTTTGTGAAATTAAATAGCTGTCGAACGACACATTCTGCTAAACATTACGTTAACGAAAAGCAAGTATTTAAACCAAAGTTTAGCTGTTTAGTTCTGTTTAAAATTTCTATAGCATGAATACAATAGTGACATCAATGATCTTTGGCCGTGGGCGACAAGTTTACGATGACCTGATATATTTATCATCTATATCGTATACGTTTTATCTAAGTATGTAGGTACTTAAAATTACGATAATAAGGTTTTATTGTAGGTATATATTTTTTAACAGTCACGCTACAGTTTTTAGGTGCGTGACAGATTATTGATGATTATGATGATTGCCTTTGCCCTGCTTTGCTCCCGTGGCAAAATATATAAAAGCCAGTTCTCTATCCCTTGGGCTTTACGAAAAATAAACCGTTCTTTGATTATGTCTATGACCCTCAAGTAATATCTGCCGAGTTTCATGTAAAAAGTACTTTGCCTCCAGTCGCTTAGGTCGTTAGTCCGTCAGTAACCTTGCTCTATTATGCGTCAGTATAAATGATTATTTTTTTCTCCATTATTGTTTTTTTAATTAAATTCAGCCATTTATTCTTTTGCCTCACTATGTAATAGTATATTTACACATATTGTGGTAGTTATCTTATTGAAATAAATTTCTCAACTCCGTTATTTTGCGCAGTTGTTATTGTGTTCATGATAAGAATGAGAAATATGGTTTGAAACTACAATGGAAAGTATAATAATGGGCTACTTGTATGGAAAATGTTGTTGATAAACAGTCGAAGAGCTCAAAATGATCAACATAGGACTCTATTGCCAAGGTAATAAGAGGGTGTGTAGATAATTTTGGGGACTTCACTGTTTATCAACTTCTGATCCTGACTGTACACAGATATAAGTATTGGTATTTACCAAATGTCCGTCCGGATCGCTACCACCATTTTACTCGCTAATCCTGCCGCTAAGTAGCAGTGCTTGCACTGCTGTGTTCCGGTGTGGAGAGTAAGACAGCCGGGGAAATTACGGGCACAAGAGGCATTGCATCTTAGTCCTCTAGGTTGGCAACGCATCTGCAATCCCTCTGGGGTTGCGGGTGTCTATGGGCAGTGGTGATCACTTACCATCAGGTGACCCACTTGCTCGTTTGCCTTCCTATTCATATAAAAAAAAAAAAATGTTTTAAGTAATTCAAAAGGCCTATCCTACACTAACTTAGCAATCGTTTGCCCTTATCCGTGAAAGGTAAATGTCAAAGTGACAGGTAAGAACAAACGATTGCTAAGTTAACAGAAGCCTACAGAGCGTTAATGAATAAGGGGGTTAGAGCTGAGGCCAATGTTACTATCGGTTACCTAACTGAAAAGAGTTATTCAAGGCATTTGGACTTTACTTTTTATAACTTTACTAGCTGACCCTGCGAACTTTGTTCCGCCTTAAATTTGAAAAATTCCAATGGTTTGGGCTGTGCTATCCCGCGGGAACTATGCAATTTTCCGGGATAAAAACGATCCTGTGTCCTTTCCCGGGACTTAAACTATCTGTATACCAAATTTCGACTAAATCGGCCCAGCGGTTTAAGCGTGAAAAGGTAACAGACAGACAGACAGAGTTACTTTCGCATTTATAATATTAAGTAAGGATTTCATTGTTTCGGTCAGATGATGGAAAATTACGTAGGTACCTACGTAATTAATATTTTGGTTTCGCTATCAAGAGTAAGAACTTTGTACCTACTTTTTTTAAGTAAAGCTTTGGCGGGAATTTGTTGATCAAATTAATCTGTGAGCAAATCGGGAAGTGTTTTCGATACTTTTTGATATGACAAGGAAGGCAAACGAGCAAGTGGGTCCCCTGATGGTAAGTGAGCACTACATTTCATCGGCTGTTTAATTTTCACGCCGGAGCACAACAGCGAAAGCACTGCTGCTTGGCGGTACAATCAGCGAGTAAGACTGGTAGCGATCCAGACGGGCCTTGTACAATGATCATTTTTGAATTTTTGAGCTTATCACTAATTTGAACTTTGTTACAGTTGGCGCGTCAGTGGTAAATCCCTCCGACCTGAAATTCCTCTACGAAGGTCACGAGGACTTTGTCGCCCTCCCTACTTACTTTATCTTGGCCGGTATGTGCATGGAAGCACCCATCGTTGCCCAGAGCATGCCTCCAGGCAAACACGCCGATTTCACCAATGTAAGTATGGGGCCATACCATTCTAAAGTTCATCTCTCTCTCTCTCTCTGTCTCTCTCACTCTCTCTTTCTTTCTTTCTCTGTGTATGTGTGTGTGAACGGAGTAAAAAAACAACCTGTAGACGTAAATACGTATATATCTATTATAACTAATTTATGCGACACACAGACGATGGAAGGTTCTCGAATGGCGTCCTTGGACAATGAGACGAGCTGTCGGTAGGCCTCTAACAAGACCTCGGCATTAACCTATTATTTGGTGTTGACAGATCCTCCACGGAGAGCAGTACATCGAGTTCGTCGGCGAGTACCCCCGTACTGAAGGCACGTTCACCACACGTTGCTATGTCGTCGATATACTCGATAAGGGCTCGAGTGCCGTTGCTGTCGTCAACAGTAAGTCGATATATATCTTAGTCTAGGTATACACGAGTATCTTGTCATAAAATAAATTCACCATTATTCTGAGTGGGTCTTCAATCTGATAGATGCATAGATAAGGATCTCGCTAATCTTCCTATCTGTTTTATAAAGCGTTTTGGTAGTTATGTAACACTAAGAATTTGTTTGTATTTTCTAGCTATAAATTAGTTATTTCGTTATTTAAATTATTACTGTGTTAAAGCTACAAGTTACAATTTTACAAGTCTGAACTAGTAACATTGGTGAAATCAACCAATCAGCTGTTGAGTTTTTGATTAATGTTGCCAGTTTACCTTGTAAAATTGTAACTTTTAGCTTTGAGAAACTCTCCGTACCCACATACTCACAGCGGAAAGCGACATTGTTTTGTGATATGTAGAGGTTTACTATAAATATGTTCGTAGGCGAGATTTACCAAGACAAGGAGCTGCTATACCGCACGCAGCAGCACATATTCGTACTCGGCCAGGGCGGTTTCGGCGGCCCGCGCAACAGCAAGCAGGCGACAGAAGTCGCGCCCGCGCCCAAGAGAGCGCCTGACGCGGTCGTCGAACAACGCACCGCCGAAGACCAGGCCGCTTTGTACCGGTAATGTCCTCATCGAAACTACATTATCTTTATGCAGGCAAAGCAAACAATTTTAGTCCCCTGTTATTACTCACCATCAGACCTTTACCCGGACGAGTAGCCGTTGTACCGTGAGCTTATCGTATCTTACTCAACACCATTATCCATTTTTGGCGATTTTATTTTGAAAAGCTCGCGACGAGGACTATATCCAGAGAGTTTTGTAGTCTAAAACCTCTTTACTGACTTCAGAAAAAGGAGATTCCCTATCATCAGTTTTTTTTTTACAACCCCCGATCCGAAGTAAAGGGATTTATAAGTGTGAAACGGTATTCGAACATTATTAGGTAACTAATTAGTTTATAGCTTTATTACATTTTGATAGCGAGCTCATGTAGCTATAAAGTTTACAGCTTATACTATAAGCCATTAGCCCTTATTCCTACGATAAGGTGTTTTTCGTTTTAATCCACCAAACAAAACTACTGTTGTACTTGATATTAACGTTTTTCATAGGCTCTCCGGTGACTACAACCCCTTGCACATCGATCCCAACATGGCGACTACGGCCGGACACGCAAAGCCCATCTTGCATGGACTGGGAACACTCGGTATTTCAGCGAGACACGTACTGGCCAAGTGAGTGACAATACAATACAATACAATACAATAACTCTTTATTGAACACCACATATAACAACCAAAACAGAAAAAAGGTATACAGAATATTACAAAGTAACAATAGGCGACAATAGGTAACAATAGGTGACATAACATAACATTAGATTACATTATATATAGGTAATCAAATTGCACTAATGCTCAGATAAGATACTGGTGTCCTTAAATTATTCCGGAATACGTCGGGTCAACCATACATACATACATAAATCACATCTTTATCCCTTACGGGGTAGACAGATCCTAAGGTAACAAGACCTAAAGACCACGTTTAGCATGATTGTGGGCGTATGGATGGAAAGGGGACTCAAAACAGTGATTGGTTGCTAGCCACATCGCCTATATAACATGATGGTTAAGATTTTCGCCCAATCCCTCGATGGGCTTTTACCATCTGCGCCGGAAGAAAAGCAACTGGTACATTCTATGTTTTTTCTTAGCTCCCAGACCAGCATGGGGTACGTCGGGTCAGCTTGACTTTTTTTATTGTCGTTGACAAAATGTTTCCATACATAGTTCAATGTTCAAAGTTTACAATGTCAAAGCGATGACTTAGTTTTAAATCGAAAATTATAATGCAAAGGCTGTATAAGAGTGTAGTCCTCAAATATTTCCGAATTATACAACTTTTATATTCAAATCAGCGAGGGAATTGGCAGAACACGGGGCAACTGTCAAATAAGACTAGAAGCACTGTATGTATGTAATGAGTATTTCCAATAACATTGCAGCTGATCTCAACTTGTGTTTTAGATACGCTGGTAACAACCCAGCCAACGTGAAGGCCCTCAAAGCCCGTTTCGCGAAGCCGGTGCTGCCGGGGCACACGCTCGCCACGGAAATGTGGCTGGAGGGCACCCGCGTACACTTCCAGACCAAAGTCAAGGAGACTGGCAATGTTGTCATTACAGGTAGGTCGACTAGTTAAAATATGTGGCATAGTAGGTGATCCGGTCTTATTGGAGATCTAAAGGAGAGGCCTATGTCCAGCAGTGGACTTGTAATGGCTGAGATGATGATGATGATGAGGTGATCAGGGGTTCTTTGGTTTCGAAAATAGCCCCTAAGGAGACGTGAAAACATTGTGGGGGGGGGGGGGGCATGGGGGACGAATGGTCAATATTCGTTGCAAAAGCTTTGAGAACATTACGTCCCCAAAAACGCTGCTCGGTATTTTGTTTTTGGTAAGTTTTCTAAATATGAAACCTAGCTAGATCGATTTATCGCCCCCGAAACCCCCTGCATACCAAATCGTTGGAGCCGTTTCCGAGATTCAGATTATATTTATATATACCTACAAGAATTGCTCGTGTAAAAGTATTATTATTATATATTAGGAATGGATTAGATTAGATGAGCTTATCAATGTGTACCCAAATATTTGCGTCACCATATAGGTATTATGACCTACTATAGTAGTATTGTAGGTATCGTTATATCCGTGCATGGCGGGAAGAACTTGATAACTCCACTTACACGATTTTTTTTTTATCGTCGCAATGGCTTCCTACAGCATTGGTTTTATAGGAAAAAAATTGACAACTCGATATCTACGATACTTTTAGAGATATTGCCTCGTGAGTATTTGAATATATCCATACGCTGCGTATTTTATTTAACGAAACGAGATATATACGCGATGAGTCACAAAAAAATATATAATATCGTAATATATCCTTACATCAACTTATGCTCAAAAACCGATCTAGCGTACGTAAATTGACAAAACAAGATATCAAAGCGACGACTAACACACTATTACGTTAACAAATAAATATATCGTTTTATCTACTTATATTCAACTACTGGTAACTTGATATGTCAATTTATACTTACACTATAAAGTTAACAATTAATATATTGACGTTATATTTCGACTTATCAAGTTACTCACGCTATGCACGGAATATGATATCTCGTGTTATCTTAGTAGTTTCTCATTTATAGACCGGGTCAAATCAAAAATATGTTCTTTATTGAATAACTTGTCACATTGTGTCATGTCTCATACTGATGTCGCATACTACTTTTCCCGAGATATATGAGAACAGGGGTGCGTTCAGTTTGATCACCCGACGACGCCCGACTACGCACTGGCCCGTTCAGTAAGTCAGTGCGATCATCGGACGATCACACCGGTCACCCCATAAAATAGATGGGTAAAAAAAGCCCAGACGTCACTTTGACAGTTGAAAAGCGGCAAAATTTATAATTCGAACGCTGGGGATATAAACTTATTATTACGAATACGAAATCGCATACCATCGACATTTAAATTTAATGTGAATTTAATTTAAAATGGGAGATTCAATGAAGACGTTAATGATTCAAGATGAAAAGGGACAGAAATATAATAATATAATATCAAAGATATCAGAAATATAATATCAAAATAAATATAAAATGAATTTCTATTCAGGTCTCGGAGCAAATATTTATTTTATATTTATTTTGAATTGACACTTTTGACAGAAGAACGTCCCAACTCGTTCGGTAAGTGTGTTCATGATCGGACGATTTTCATCCGACTTTAGTTACTGAACGTAGCCCAGAAGTCGTTCTAATTTTTCTTTTTTTTTTCAAATTAGGTAGTGCAAAAAGTGCGCCTGCGTTCCCAAATTATTGAAATTTTATTACGAACATTTTTATTACATTTTTTTTATTACAAACGATTAATGTGTATTATTGATACCCAATTCTATGGTGAATAAGTTGATAAGTCATCGGTGAACATGTTGATAAGTCAATTATTATGAATAATAAGATAGTAAGAAAGATAAACATAACCATATTTGAAAAACCATCTAAAATTACTCTTAAATCAATTTAGACATTTCAATTACACTGAAAAACTGATTTTTAGGAATTAAATTAAATAATGTTTTCACTGGTTTGAGCACTAATGTATGGGTAATAAGTTGATAAGTCTCTGGGTAGTATGTTGATAAGTCTAATATCTTACAAAATAAGCAGAATTTACGAGAACACGTAACATAATTTGAAAGATTACATAAAATTATCCATAAATCAAGCTATAGAGATGAGTTCGAGATAAAAACGGATTTTGGAGAAAATGACAAACTTTAAAATCGCTGCCCTGTAAAATTGCCATTTTGGAGTTATCAAGTTCTTCCCGCCATGCACGGATATATTGTAGTTGAGTAGCGGTGTAGCAAGGTGTTTTTCGTTTATTGTAGTTAGGTCAATAGAAAGACTTTATTGGTACCTATTTAAAAACTTCCCCACATTAAATGTAGATGGTGTTCAATGGAACCCACCCAAAGAAAATTAAAATATCCTTCTACAACTATGTGGCCGATAATGTAACAATGAATTGGATATTTTACTTCAATGGGATACTAAGAAGCCTTGCTACAAGTCTTAATTCTGCGCGAAGTCGCGGGCAACAGCTTGTATTTAAATATAGACGTAATTAATGGTAATTTATTATCACAGTGATAGCAACCGTCGGTCGCCAGTCTCGAGCTTGAGTCATAATATTATTTAGATACGCTTTGGAGCGATACATACACGTTGTTTTGCAAGGCTCGTCGAATTTCTCTCTTCGAGCTATTACAGTTTGCAATGCCTTCTCCAGGTGCTTACGTAGACTTGAAGAAGGTAGAAAGTGCGGCCGCCGCTGCGCCCCCGGCGGCCGCTCCTCAGTCCGCCGGCGCTTTAAAGAGTGATGCTCTCTTCGCCAAGATCGCCGAAGAAGTAAAGAAGGACCCAGCAAAGGCCAAGTCTATTGGTGGAGTGTTCCTTTACAACATTCTGGACAGTGGCAAGACTATTAAACAATGGAGTAAGTTAACATTTTTCTGACGTTGAACACTTGGCTGTCTTAAAATTTATTCGAAATATACTGGCAAGTGTTGACTGAACGGGGCATGAATTGTGGTCAATTTAGTCCACCCGGAAAAATGCTGCCATTATTTCGAATTACTTATTATTATTTTAATACAAAAATAAGTAGGTTAGGTTAGTTAGGTATGTTCATTTGCCCAAAGGGCAAAATACCTAGAAGGGGCTCCACCCTTGAGCGGAGCTCCGTCGAAAACCAGGCGGACAAGATGGATCACAGACAATGACTGAAACACTCCCTGTAAATGTTTTTAGGATTTTGTAAGGTTGACAGAATGTTTTCATACATTTGTTGATGTTCAAAAGTGTACGGCGCGTGTCGAAGGGATGCTTAACTTAATCACCATCTTTTAGGACACTACCGGGAGTGTTCAAAAAGCTATAAATATAAAGCAGGTGGTTAGGTACTGGTGAATCATTCTTTAAACGCCTTGTTATGTATTAGTCGCCTTTTATTGAGGCATAAAAATGGATCCCCTTTTTGCATTTGAAAAATTTAAGGTATGCTACGAACTTTAAGCCGAGTTATTTGGCGTCCGTTTCTTTTAGACCCATGTTTTTCTAATAAGTCGTTCACGTTACAGCTTTGGACCTCAAAACACCCGCCGTGCTCGAGGGAAGCCCCAAGGGCAAACCTGAAGTGACCATGAGTGTATCTGATGAAGACTTAGTCGCCATCGCCTCGGGAAGTCTTAACGCGCAGACTGCTTTCATGAAGGGCAAGCTGAAGATTGCTGGCAACATCATGCTGGCCCAAAAACTGGGACCTCTGTTGAAGTCAGAATCCAAACTGTAAGACTGATGTATATCAATTCAATTAATCAATTCAAAGAGGATAGCTTATTGTAGATCCTTTATTTTTATTCAAGTATAGCATTCCAGTTGTATTGATGCTGAGGGATTTGATTGAACTTTGATTCATGTGCAATAAAGATTTTATCTGAAATGTTGGAAGGGTTTCAAATTTTTTTTACATGTTATTGCAATATTTTTATTATAAGGTAAAACTTTCACTATTTTTATGTAAAGGTGAGGGATCATGATAATATATAATGTTATAAAATGTTTGTATTAAATTGATGGTTTTATTTTATTTTCTAGTATTAAGTTAGCTTCCTTTACTTCTTCTTCCCAAACTTCCCTCATGTGTGGCTGTGCGGTCAAATCAACAAACTTGCTTGCTTGCACTTCAGGCAGCCCTTTCGTTTTCACTGCTGTGCCTAAAATGCAGCAATAATTGCCTGGAAGGAAAAAAAAATTGAGAATTAGTGAAATACAGTAATTCAAAAGAAAGACTAAATTTGTAGTAATTTCAATTTACTGAGAAATCACGGAGTTGTATTTGTATACTTACTCCATGGACACTGCATACCTTATTTAAATAGGAGTGACACCATAATACACGGCTTGGACTGCAGGACCTGATTATTCATGTACTGTATAAAAGTTAAGTCTTGAGACACGAACACTTACGTGGCGTAATTTGTTAGGTCGCGTATTCCAGGTATGTTGGTGAGACCCTTAATTAAATTGCAAGTGTATGCAATGCAACAACAACATTAGAATAGTGGGTCTGTTCCGTTAATTATTTGTTTGAAAATTGTAGTTAAATCAATGAAGGTTTAAGTAAGATGTATGGCTTATAAAATAAATGAGAATAAAAAAAATGAAGGTTTAAGTACTTAAGGCAACGAAAACTAACCTTTTTGTAATGATTCCTTATCAATAACGCCGTCGGCGTTTTCACATTTTGTTATTTTGGCTCTTCCAGATGTATCGGCGATTATAAGAATATCATTTCCAACGTTTTGTTGGATTGTACCTTGTAACCACACGTCAAATGGTGAAGGTTTATTAAGGAGTTCTTTTATTAAGTACTTTCTAGGGTTTAACATTATTTTGCTTGTTTGCTTTTGTTACAATTTAATTAGTGAATGAGTTGCGCTGCGACGGATGTGTGTTAGTTAATCGTAAGTCGTAACTCACTAACTTATTCAAAATGTGTTAACGCACAGCGCAGAAGTTACACCGGTTAAATTGGTGCTAAAGTTTACTAAACATATGTGTTGAGTTGCCCGCAAAATGCAGAGGAGTGTTACCTACTAGTAAATGCATTTTCTACTAAGCTAATAACCTTTTTTTTACGTTTCACAAATCCAAGTGCGTGACCCTGACCGCCAGAAAAGGTTTTAATTTGACATTGACAGCTGAGTTTGGCAACTTTGGCAGATGAACATGATGCGAAGATGGCTTTTTTTTTTTTTTTTTTTTTTTGGTTTCGTTTGTCCTTTCGGACAGGCTAAGGTCTGAGACCATACCGCCTCGTCATCGGTGTTTTTAATTTCCGAGTCGTAGATTCATTAAAACTTCTTCAGTATTTTCTTTTTATGTTATTACATCCATTAAAACTTCTTCAGTATTTTCTTTCTAGGTTGTCACATCCGATAAAACTTCTACAGTATTTTCTTTCTATGTTATTACATCCATTAAAACTTCTTCAGTATTTTCTTTCTAGGTTGTCACATCCGATAAAACTTCTTCAGTATTTTCTTTCTATGTTATTACGTCCGTTAAACTTCTTCAGTATTTTCTTTCTAGGTTGTCACATCCGATAAAACTTCTTCAGTATTGTTTTTCCATTTTGTCGTATCCAGTTTTTTTTTTCCAGTAAATAATTTCCGTGTATTTTCAAATCCATTATAACTTCTCCAGTTCTTGCAAACTGATAGAATATTCCTATTATATAATATATTAATTAAATACATTTACATTCCTGAAAGAGAACAGTCTGACAGCTGTCAGTCATTTTGTTTACAAAAACTTAACCTAACATAAACAAGCTAAAACGATAAAAAATTTTTGAAGCAATATTACACCTATATATACAAGCATGAGGATATTTATATTTCTTTTATTGTTGATTTAATAAAGTTGTACAGTGGCTCATAAGTGGAATGATTTTTCAACAACTGTTGAACAGAGGGCGGGACCAGATGTGATTCTCCGTAAATACGGATTAATTCGTCCATCAGCACAAGGCGCTGAATGCCAAAGGACGAACAGTAGAAGAATATGTGATCTATAGTTTGATCTTCATTTAATTGGCACAAATCACAACGAGGATCACTTACAATTTTCATACGACACAAGTGATGATTGAGACGAAAATGACCGAACCTAAGACGACAGATTGTGCTATAAAAGTTTATCTTACGATAAATATTTCCTTTACGTAACCAAGATACAGATTGTAAGTTAACATCCAAGGCAGCATACCAAGAACCCTTTTTTTCTATTTGCACAACATAATCCCAGTGTTTTCTCCACTTCTTGTAGATTCTTTGTTTCAGAACTGCAATTACATCGGTATATGGTAATGGGAGGTTAAAACTAACATCAAAGGATTCGGAAGAGCTTGAAATTGATCGAGCCAAGAAGTCCACTTGTTCATTACCAGAAACCCCTATGTGAGAAGGAGTCCACATAAGTTCAACAACAATTTGATGATTTAAGTAAAGTTCGGACCATAAATCTTTGATTAAGAAAATTATATAATTAGTATTAGATTTTATTTTATTATTAGAGATAGCTTTTAATACACTCATACTGTCACTGACAATTACCCAATTAGATGACCCATTGTTCTGCCTTAAAATGTGCTTCAGTGCACAAAGGATAGCAAATGCCTCTGCAGTGAAAATACTAGTATGTCTATCTAATTTAAAACCAATACCTATTTTGCTTTCAGGATCGTATATTGCAGAAGATACACTAGTCTCATTCTTTGAACCATCTGTGTACAGGACTTTAAAACCATTCAATGAAGCTAATTTTTCATATACCTCTTCCTTCCTGGAGAGGTCATTATCAATGGAAATATTAATAGAGTTGAATTTACTGTCATAAGGACCATCAAAATATGGAATATGATTATTACTTTTATATATACTAAACTGCTTTAGCCAGTCAGTATATTCAGAGAAACCCTGCAGAATATAAAAAGATTTTTGAATAGCTGACAGAGTAACATTAGAAAGTTCATTCAGAAGAAGGTTACTGTTTTCTGAATGTAATCTTAAAATAAATCTTTCTTTCAAATAAGCCAGTCTGATTGCTACTGGAGGGAGATTGCACTCAACTTGCAATGAAACAATTGGAGTGGTTTTAAATGCTCCAGTGACTATGCGCATGCACTTATTTTGAATTTTCTCTAAGCTAAGGTATCTATAATTTTGAAGTCAGAGGCATAACACATAAACCCATATTCAAAATGACTGCGAACCAAAGATTTATATAGCATGAGTAATATTTTAGGGTCAGCACCCCAATCAGTACCACGCAAAGACTTAAGAATATTAAAGGCTTTGTTAGCCTTGACTATTAAATGATCTGCATATTTTTTCCAGGACAAATTTTGACAGAATATAACTCCTAAGAACTTGGTATCTGAGACAACTGGAACAGGTGTATTATTATAATTTAAAGAAGGCAGATTAGCATTGAATTTTTGACCAAAGATTATGACTTTTGATTTTGATGGGTTGACTTCAAGATTTAAATATGAAAAGTAATTTTTCAGTTTTATTAGTGCTAGGTTTATGTTATTTATTATAAGTCTGGGATTATTACCTGACAGATAGACAACAAGATCATCAGCAAATTGTAAATTTTTGACACTAGGTCCCAATATCAAATTTAATCGTCGTATATATAAAATAAAGAGCAAAGGCGATAGAATTCCACCCTGACACACACCTATAGATGACCAACGAGGACCAAACAATCTACCATCATACTTTACAAAAACTTTTCTACTAGTTAAAAATATATAAACCCACTGCACAACCTTAACTGGAATACCTATATTTAAAAGTTCTGTACATAAAATATTAATATTTACATTGTTAAAAGCACCAGTAATATCAAAAAACACTGAAACAAGTTTGTTGTTGCCACTGATGCTTTTTAATATATCTAAATGAAATAAGGAAATACTTTCACGAGCTGAACAACCTCTACGGAAACCAAACTGATTACTTGAAAGTAAACCATTATGTTCAACATAATATTCAAGACGCTGCTTAAGTAAATGTTCAAATACTTTCCCTGCGCATGACGTCAGCGTTATAGGACGGTATGAGTCTGGATTGAAACTGGATTTATTGGGTTTTAATATAGGAATGATACAGTCAGTTTTCCATTCGGGTGGTATGTCATTACTAGTCCAAAGTGCGTTATATATATTTAGTAAAATGTTCAGTATACTCTCCGGCAATTGCTTGAATAGCATATATGGCATTCCATCTAAACCAAACGAAGTGTCCTTACGTGAGGAAATTGCAGACTTCAATTCTTCAAGAGTGAATAATTTTGTGAGAAAGTTATTATGAATGTTAAAAGAGGATTCGAAAGACAAGGTATTTTCATTTTCCGCAGTATCTGGTGTATATTTTTGCAGGAAATCTAAAATCCATTCATAATTGCTGTCAGAATGACGAGGAACGAAAGTTTTATTGAATTTGCGCATGTAGCGCCAAATGACTGACAAGGGAGTAAAGCGATTAAAAGAATTGCACAAATCTGCCCATGATCTTTGTCTTTCTGTTTTAAGAACAAGTTTCTTTATAGCTTGCAGTCTCTTAAATTCTAAATAATTTTCTTGACTACAATTTTGTTTAAAAGCGACATACGCCCGTTTACAATTTTCAACAGCTGTAGAACATTTGTCATTCCACCAAGGAAGTTTTAGTTTTTTTTTGGATTTACTATTGAGGGAAGAAAGATTAGATCTATTTACAGAAGCTCTTCTACAAGCAGGTATGGATTGTGCGACAGCACATAATAAAGTTTTGCAAAACAAACTGTACGTCTCGAGGGGCGTATACGAGTCAAACTGAAAATCATTAAACATATATTTTACCTTTTCAGCATACACTTTCCAATCCACATTCCTAAAATTAGGGTGAATGGGCAAATGTACACTATTTATTACAACATTATTTACATAATTACATATATTATTATTAAGAACGAGATTAATGAGGGTAGGTAGATGATAGCTACCTAGAGGATCATCGTGTACCGACCAACTACAACAAGGAGCTAACGAGGGAGAAATTATTGACAAATCTAAAGCATTTGGACGCCAGGTCATAGTACCCACAGTAGTGGGAGTACCATCATTTAACATTACCAAATAATTATCATCAACAACATCTAGAACAGCACGACCACGTGGAGAAGTAGAGCAGCAGCCCCAAGATGTATGATGAGCATTGAAATCTCCGGCGAATATCATTGGTTGTGGTATAGATTTGATCAAATTTTCAAATTTAGTTTTATCGAAAGTTGGATTACAATTTGTAGGACTATAAAAACTCACAATACTAATCTGTTTGCCATTAACAGTTATTTGGATACAAATGTTTTGCAGAGAGTCATCAAAGTATGTATTTATTTTTCTATAAGCTATACTGTTGTGTATTAAAATACATACACCGTTATGTTTGTTACCACAATCATTGCGCTCTATATTAAAACCTCGTACCTTTAGCCTCAAATGAGGCTTCAACCAGGTTTCGCAAATGATTGCGACATGTATATTTTCATCGTATAAAAAATGTGAAAATGCGTGCCTGTTGTGTATAATACTTTGAGCGTTCCATTGCACGACGTTAAGAGTGTCCATTATGTTTTAGAATGGGCACTCGTCTTACCAATCGTGTCTTGCAACGCCATGCGTATGGATTCGGTGTTGATAGGCGCTTCGTTTTTGTTTGCCATTAATTTAATTATTACTTGTGTTATCATATTTATGAATGTATTACTTTTAAGCATATTTTGCATATAAGATTCGGCTGACCTAGCAGCCAAATGAGGAAAAGCCTTCTCATTAAATAAATCTGAATATTTAGCAGATCGGGATTTTATTTTATTTTCTTCGATTTTCGTTTTTTTTATAGGACACGACGCAGAAATAGCAACGTGATTACCCTTGCAATTAGCACAAACCGGATTTTCCTTGTCAGCTGTACAAACTTTATAATTGTGATTTTCAGTACAAATAGAGCAGATTTCAGTATTTTTACAAAAGCTTGCAATATGTCCAAACTGCTGGCATCTTAAGCACTGCTTAACAGGTGGAACGTATTGTGTTACCTCATGTCTCCACGAATCCAAGAACACGTATTCAGGCAACTGAGTCGAAGCAAAAGTTACCGCTACGGTCTGTGTGGGAACAAACGAGACACTGCCTCCTTCTGCCCTCACTCTGCGCGTGAACCGCCGTACCTGGATGACATTACGTGAGCTGCCAATCAACGAAAATATTTTTTTATTAGACATCCCAAGTGGGACTGACTTTATCACGCCGGTAGCTTCAGTGTCTGCTGCTGGGATGGAAGCGTGCAGCTCCAATTCGTCCAAGAATTTCTGATTACCTAAAAAGGTGTTTGCATTATTAGAGACATCAAATGTTATCGCGACTTTGTATTTGTTCACCGGCCTGAGGTGTAGCACCCCAGACACTGCATATTTCCGTATTGCCTGAGATAGGCAGACTTTATCGCGGTCTGAAAAAGGTGTGTCTGGACTTTGATGTACGAGAAAAACAACAAAGTCTTGTCTCTGTGAACCTTCTGGATATTTTCTAAAATAATTGGACACCTTGTAGGTCTGATACTTATCAGACGAATCTTCGAAGTCCGAATCCTCAGCAGATGACGATTTGTCATCTTTTTTTCGCTTTTTGGGCTTCTCCCGCCCCATCTTACCTCACCACTATTATATTTGCCGCCTTATATCTCTATGCAGCTATTTACAATACTAAAATAAGAAATATTTACAAAAATAAAATTTTTAACAAATTAATTTTGCAAAATCGCGCCTTTCCTATTCGCAGGTTCCCGCCTTTTTTTCTGCGAAGATGGCTCAGTTGACAGTTGTGTGTAACATTCAACCCGGATACCTATTTTTGGAAAGCATAATGACGCTCCTCCACTACCAGTTTCAAGTGTCAAAAAGTCACCCCCCACCTACTTCACCTCGATGGGTATAATCGTTATTGGCGGCTAGCATCCCATTACTATTTTGATTCCCTTTTCCACCTATGCGCCCACAATCATGCTAAACGTGGCCTTTAGGTTTTGTTACCCTAGACTAGGCCCTGTCTACCCCGCAAGGGATAAGACGTTAGCTCTGTATGTATGTATGTAATGTATATGGGTACCAAATAAACCACAATCAGTTGGTAACAAATTAAACACTTTCATTGTTTATGATTATGATTGCTTTTACTATTTATAATAAAATTATGAGATCATAAACTCCAAGTCTTAAAAATTTACAGCATAAAAATTATCAAAAAAAAACATTGATTATATTAATGAACAAAACTTAACTACCTACATCTAAGAGTTCTATTTCAAATTATAATTCAAAAATACCACATTAGGTGCCACGTTGGCTTTGAGATTTCCTCTTTTCTCATTCATAATTTGACCAGCATGGGAAAATAATCTTTCACATGGTACTGATGTAGCCATGATAGTTAATCTTGTTTTCACAAGTTGATATATTCTGGGATAGATATGTTTCCTCTGGAACCACCATAATAAAGGATCAGTGTTTACTCCATTAGCATCTTTCCGGGCCAATAATGGTTCTTGTAAGTATTTATCAACTTCAATTACTGCAGATGCTGTAGAATTCGCAGGTCTGATGTATTCCTGAACTTCACTGTCAAAATTATTGAAAAGCATGTCATCTAATTTACCAACCATATTTGTACTTGAAGCCATGTTTTGGTTTGAAACTATGTCATATTCGGGTGGTGTACTTTTACCTGCTGGTTTAATATGTGCAACTTCGTTATATAGTTTCTCCATCATTTTTTTGTATTTTGTTTCATCAATGAATCCAAATTTTTTATATCTGGGATCCAAAATTGTGCTTAGTCCTACTAAATCATTGTCTTCAATGTGATCTCTTTCACTAAAGAACTGTAAGTTTATTTCTCTCAATAACCGTTTTACCATGTTGTTTATTTGTGGCATCAAATTGTATTCATTCATTTCGAATTTATGTAAATGAATTTTTAGTTGCTTCAAATAAATAATGATGGAGGACATGGTAACTTTATTTTGTGAGCTAATCACAGTGGTGAGAGTATCAAATACTTCCAAAACTTGAACAGCTTGTTCTGCGATCAACCAGTCGTCATGAGTGAGCACATCAATATCAACTTCTTGTATTTCTTCTTTTTGGACTGACAGAGATGATTTTAAAAGCGTGATAATATAGAATATTGCATTTTTTACAGACAAGATCCTTTTAATCATATCAAAGGTGGAATTCCATCTAGTAGGAACATCATTTTTCAGTTTAAGAATCGGTAGATTCATATTTTCTAGTGTGGCTATTAGCTGGGCAGTTGCGAGAGAGCTTCTCTTAAAATAATTCACTACGGTTCTAATTTTGTCAACCACTGCTTCAATCTCTCTAATTCCTGCTTGTGTGATATGATTCAGGGAATGACCGAAACAATCCCAATGGCGCCATTCACCTAAATTCGCTGCAGCCTTCATGTCAGTTGCATTGTCACTTACAATGACTGTCACTTTACTATCAATTTGCCATTCAGACAAAATATCTTTCATTTTAATTGCAATATTTTCGGCAGTTGGACACTCAGTTATTAAAACACATCCCAATAAGTCACTATCCAAAACCATTCCTTCATTATTGTCAACTGTATAATGTGCAGTAATTGCATAAAAACTTCCTCCTGTCCTTGACGTCCATCCATCAGCTGTGAGACACACTGCAAAAGCGCGTTTTAATCGGGTTTTAACCTTTTCAACAGTTTCATTATAGATGGCTGGTACTAATAAATTGGATACAGCTTTTCTTGTTGGTAATTTGTATGCCGGATTGAGAAGATTAATAAATTTAACAAATTCCTTATCTTCTACAACACTGAAGGGGTGATATTCTTTGGTGATCATTCTCACTAATTGCAAATCTATTTCTTTTTGTTTTTTTGTATTAGTTTTGTTGTAAAAATTACCCTCTATGTTTTGAGATGCTGTATTTGAACTAATTCTGGGTGGGAAAGGGCTGTTGGCAACACCAGTTGCTGTAGATGTTGACTGGGTGACAATTGGAACATTAATTGTTGCTTTAATATTATCATTTGATTCAGGACAATGAGCTTGCCTCACTATATGTCGAGTTGGGTGCTTTTTATTTATATGTCTTATTAGACTACATGTAGATTTATTGGCAACTGATAATTGTCGATCACAATATAAACACTGAACTTTGTTTTCTCCATTTACAGCGGTGAAATGCAACCATAATTGGCTTTTCAGTTTTGATGTCTTCTTATTATATGTCAAATTATTATTAGTATTATTTTTCGATCCAGGACGATGTGCTTGCGTCACTATGATATGTTGAGTTGGGTGCTTTTTATTAATATGTCTTATAAGACTACAAGTAGATTTGTTGGCAACTGATAATTGTCGATCACAATATAAACATTGCACCTTATTTTCTTCATTTACAGCAGTAAAATGTAACCATACTTGGCTTTTCAGTCTTGATGATGACATTCTTCACCAATTTCACCATTGAGAATTACCTAAATAAAATATAAATGCTGAATTATGCACATAAATAACATTCTTTTCTGGATCTTACCCCTTAAAATTGTTCTATTTAATTTTATAATACTATAGTTAATTCGACATGAATCAATAAAATTAATGGGGTACCTAAAGGGTACACCAAAGGAAATCTGTATTTTTTGGCACGAGATTGATTAAGCTGAAGCTGAATGTCTTTACGTTGGAAAATTACAAAGCGAAGCCAAAATATTATCGTATCCTACAATCTATTCATCACAAATCACTAGGTTAGGTATTTACTATTTACCTACCTAACAAAGGAATAAATAGTAAGTAATCTATCTAAATAAGTAAATAAAATAACTTACTATCAATAAAAATAATCATACACAACAACCAGCACAAATAAATAGACGGTCATGAACTGTCTACACCGTAAGGGATACAGACGTGACGTGATTTACGTATGTATGTATTTATGAACGAACCAGTGTGGCGAAACTTCCATACTAACGCTAAATGTATGGAGTGTATTACAAAACGTATACCAATAATAAGAAACAACGTCAAATAAGATCAAACGTCAAATGGTTGACATTGACATTGACAAGACATGAACTTGACAACATTTGAATTTGAATTTGGCAGAATCATCAAAAGTTTGATGGAGCCATATTTCCAAAAATTGGATTGAATTTGACCGGCATTAACGGTTCCAAGTCTATAATTTGGTGCGAGTCGGGTTACCTCCGCGTGTGGTCAAGAGCTGCGGTTTCTTTTTGGATCCGTCCGAGGGGAAGAGCAGTGCTTGGTCCGGTGCTCCCCAGGGTGCTCATGCATCGGCTAATGATTTCCTGGCGGTCTCCGAGGGATATCATTGACCATTGGCTAAGAGCCCGACAGGGGGGGGGGGGGTCTTTTGACCGTGTTCTACCATACAACGTTGCCGACATTTTTGTCACAAAATCATCGCATCGATCGATGGGGCCATATTAAAAAAGAAGAAGAAGAAGTCTATATTAATAAGCTCTTTTTCACAACATTTCCCTTGCAAGAAAATCGGTGAGTACCTACATGTTTTAACAAAAAGTGCTGCCCGTCGCGGTTTCGCCCGTGTTTTACAAATAATGCAGGCAAAGCCACGCGATAAAATACGTAGTATTTGTCTTTGTCTACCCCTCCAGGTCCATTATATATTGTATACGAGTGAAATATTTTCGTAATCGTATGAACAACTTTAGAGATCTATCTGATATTGTCATAATATCTACCCACATACTGACTTTGTGTCCTAGGAGCAGTCCTTGAATTATTTAACGGTCATTTTTGCTAGAAGTACTAGCCGTCGGGAATATCAGTGGATCTCTTTGCATACAGAAAATATCTGCCAGGTTTACCAACATCATATCTATCAGCTTAAATAAGGGACCCATCTTTCGTAGAATTTCTACACTGTTGTAGAATCAGTTCATGGGAGGAGTTCTGTGTATTGTAAATTCTCACTTGCCGGCACCCCTTAGTCACTGGTGAAAGCTGCTGTTTTTTTTGTCTATAGTCCGCAGTACAAAGCAAACAGGGCAAAAAATCCCACAGTAGCGAGGGTGTGTATTACTTAATTTTTTAGCAGTAGTTTGCAGGGTTGAAGGACAAGTTAAGTGATAAATTGATAATAGTCCATTCAGGCTAAAGTAGTGATGAAGGTATATATGGAAACCTTTATGTAATAATTATAATTAGTATGCTAAAAAAAAATATAAAATGTTGTTTTTCAGATGCAAAGAATGGATTAAACTAGTGGGCAATCCTGAACTCGTATATTTGCCAATAGAAAAATTGAATAAAGTTCGATACATATGTGGGGATCACTTTATCAAGAAACATTTCAACAAGAAAGGAAATCGTCTGAAGAAAACTGCTGTTCCTCAATTAAAATTAACTTTGCCTCCTTTGACTGATGAGCAGTTAATAGAATTTCCTTGTCACGTGCAGAGTTATAAAAACGGTTAGTAACATGACAATGAGATTTCGAAATCCATACTAATATTTTTAATGTGAAAGTGTGTCAAAAACAGTTGGTTTAGAATTTAATCTATACTGTTCGGGCATTGTAATCTTTTAATATGAGGGTAAGCTGCAATATCTGCGGCCGGCCGGCGCAAGGCGAACTGAGGGTAGTTCGCAGCGAACGTTCGAGCTGATGATACGTGCATACGTGTGGGCTAATAATTAATTCCAAAATCCTACGGATTTCGGCGGTCTGTCGGTCTTCATTTATAGAACATTATTCGGTGCATATGGTGTGCTAGACAATCTAGATTTGTGGAGTTCATAAGCAGCAGCAGGCGCCAGAGAGCAGACCAAGGTGAGTGGCTTTCCTTATATTGAGAGAGTGCAATGCTTGAAACCCCTGGGCTAGCCTGACAGAAGAACCAGGACCAGTGAACTGGTGCTATCGAAGGGTTCTTTACGCGAACATATACTAATATTATAAATAGGAAAAATTTGATTGTTTGTTTGTTTAAATTAAAATGAGACCACACGGGAAGCACCAGCTTTCAAATAAAAAAAGAATTATCAAAATCGGTTCACTCAGTCGAAAGTTCTGAGGTTAACAAACATAAAAAAACTAAAAAAAAATACAGTCAAATTGAGAACCTTTGAAGTTTTTGCCTGTGATGTCTGAGGATTTGCTTTCTTTATACTAATGAAAGGATTTTTGGAATTGGTGGAGTAGTTTCGGAGATTACCCATCACTACATGGTATAAAACAAAGTCTCTTTCTCTGTCCCTATGTCCCTATGTATGCTTATATCTTCAAAACTACACAACGGATTTTGATGCGCTTTTTCAAATAGATAGAGTGATTCAAGAGGAAGGTTTTTATGTATAATTCTACGCAGATGAAGTCGCGGGCAGAAGCTAGTTACGTATAAACTCAAAAAGTTTCCCTGCAAGCACTCAAACAAGCATGCAGCTAAGTATGTATGTATGGATGCCATTGTCAGAACTGGACCAAATTAAAATGAGACCACACGGGAAGCACCAGCTTTCAAATAAAAAAAGAATTATCAAAATCGGTTCACTCAGTCGAAAGTTCTGAGGTTAACAAACATAAAAAAACTAAAAAAAAATACAGTCAAATTGAGAACCTTTGAAGTTTTTGCCTGTGATGTCTGAGGATTTGCTTTCTTTATACTAATGAAAGGATTTTTGGAATTGGTGGAGTAGTTTCGGAGATTACCCATCACTACATGGTATAAAACAAAGCCTCTTTCTCTGTCCCTATGTCCCTATGTATGCTTATATCTTCAAAACTACACAACGGATTTTGATGCGCTTTTTCAAATAGATAGAGTGATTCAAGAGGAAGGTTTTTATGTATAATTCTACGCAGATGAAGTCGCGGGCAGAAGCTAGTTACGTATAAACTCAAAAAGTTTCCCTGCAAGCACTCAAACAAGCATGCAGCTAAGTATGTATGGGAAAAAAATGCAATTGGCAATGCCTATTTTATGTTTTTATTATAGGTGAATAAAGCCAAACGAGCAAATGGGTCACTTAATGGTAACTGATCACTGCTGCCCTTAGAAATCCGCAATAACAGAAGGATTGCTGATGCGTTGCCAATGTAAATGACTGAGATTAAATGCTTCTTGCATACGTAATTAAATTGCCCCAGCTGATTTTCGTCTCCACACTAGAGTACAACAGGTCAAGCACTGCTTCTCAGAGGCGGGATTAGCGGGTAACATGATGGTAGCTGTGTGGACTGGCCTTGCACTTCGAAACCAAAAACTGCTGATTTTATAATTTAGAGATTTCAAATAAAACCAGTGATTTCACTGGTTACCTTTTTCCATAGGAAAACCGCATTCAACTATATACATACCATTTTTCCGGGATAAAAAGTAATGGTAAACGTCAAACATTATCATATAGTAGCTCTTTGGCTTTCAGAACACACCCCAGGTGCCATTGCTTCCACTAGCCGGGCTGCACTTTCATCTGACAATGTTCACCGAGAAGATGGTAAACGTCAAACATTATCATATAGCTATGGATGCATTAAACCTGAACACCAGAGTGATTGCAGCAGATGCATTGTCAACCTACAGGGCTAGTTTTTAGGGTTCCGTAGCCAAACGCTAATTAATTCATGAGCTAAGCAAATATCATAAGAAACTTTAACAGAATGAAAATATTAAAACATTATGATCACGATCAAAAGAAATCAACAACAAACTTCACCAATCAAATACTCCGAACAATACGAGTTTTAGCAAATGAAATCCTAAAATGGCCGCATTTCACCCTATAATACGAGGTCTTTTCGCGCATGCGTAAAGTGCAGCATGGTGATTGGCTGAAACGAAATTCCCTTTGGAGGCAATCATAACTTGACCCGTTCTGTCCTAAATAGTCATATGGGGTTAGGTGTCTTGACGTTTGGTCAATTTAGGGTCAACGCACGTAGACCGACCAGTACGAGACACCTGACTCCGTATACTGTCTACGACCGAACGGTTCATGAATGCTAGGTACTGCGGCAGGAGTTGCATGCATGTGTTGTACACAAACAAAATACGTCCGTAACATGTAAGTGTACTGTCTGCGTCGCGTGTTGGACGCTAGATTACATACGCAAATTGTGTTCACACATGCATGACTTTAGGCGGCGGGATGAAGTGCCTAAGCTGTCGTAGTATGAACCTTTCGTCAGTTTTAGCGCAGGAGCGGAGTGCGCGTAAATTTAAATTGCTCCGCATTCTGAAGATAGCTGGTACCCTAGATAAATGATACCTACCCTAGAACATAGGTTACTTTTTGTCCCGGAAAATTGCATAGTTAACGCGGGATAGCGATAAACATGGCAATTGTTGATTCTACGCGGACGAAGTCGCGGGCATAAGCTAGTGTACCATAAAAGGGTTTTTAGGGGTTGGGAAGATCAATATCACGGTCGTAACATATTGTAACTTTTGCAGATGGATCTTCGCGGAAGACAGAGGTTGTCGTCAGCAGTGTTGCTCAACATTTGGGCGGCATACTTAACCTTCATCTTGGCTCTATACTTCGGAGATACATGAGTTTGTGTGATCTTCGAAAAATATAGAAAATCACGGTTTTTTTTCCTCCACAAACTTGAGATGTGACCATTTTGCGGTTCTCCCATCCCATGTCATATTGCCATTTTTTAAAAAGTTATTCCTTATACTTTTAAATAGGTGCGGTACATCGTATAAGATGATAAATCCCGTTTTTTCCCTATCCCGTAGGAATTTCGAAAAATACCTTCTCAGTGCACCTCTAGGATACTCAAGGTATATATGTGTGCCAAATTTCAAGTTTCTAGCCATATTATGCCTACCGCAGTATTTCTTCGTAAACAATATTTTTTGTTTTCCCTCCAGGTGCTAGAATTACCAGGCTGCTCCGTGAGCTTACTCTGGAGCATTATTTTACTAGATATTATTATTACCTACTTCTATGTATATGAAGAGTCTAGTAATTATAGTTCATAGGATTTCGTTAAACGATATATAAATTCCGATTTTTCCTTATCCCGTGGGAATTTCCAAAAATCCTTCCTTAGTGGATGCCTACATTATATAAGGCATCTATGTGCAAAATTTCAAGTCTCTAAGTCCAGTGGTTTGGGGTGGTTTGGGGTGTGCGTTGTTATACAGTTAAGTCAGTCAGGACTTTGAATTTTATATATATAGATTCTTACCTTAGGTTAAGTTGTTTTAAATACATATTTTCTTCTAGTTGTTGCCTTTTATTTCATTAAACTATCACTAACACGTAAATAGAGAAAAGAAACGTATATGTTGAACGGTATAACCGGCCTTACGGAAAAGTATCGATATAAATATTTTTTATGACATCACTATTATCGATAACTTCCGTAACCCTACTGACTACTTTGCAGCACTAGGGTCACGTCAAGTAGCATTGTGACCAACATAACGGAATGCAAGACTGATGTCTGAATGTTGGTAAGGTCGTTTATAATAAAGTCTATACATTTGCTTTTTTATTGTTTTTTCTATGAAGTGCCGTCTCTTAAACGTAGTGATTATATTCTCTTTGGAACGAACGAAATGAATACAAACAAATATAACAATCAAGTGTAGTGTCATTGTCAATGTCAAATGTCAACCAAAGAAAGATGTCAACACGCCCGATTTTTTATTTTTCTTCCAGACAGAAATGAGCAAAGGGTTTAAAGCACATACAGCCATGTCTGATGTGCATTCCAAGTTTTTTTCTAGATAATTAGGGCCTGTCACTGTCAGAGTTCAGATGGAGTTCAGAGTCATGTTAGTAAATCGAGTGTCCTTTACGGCGAGGCACATAATAGTAGTTATAGGTCTTTAACGTTACGCCTATATAAGCCAAATAGCAAAGTCTTTAAGTAATAACTGAGTTATCTAATCTACGTTCTTCTACAGGATGTGAGCCATTCCTTACAACGACATCGCGTCATTAAAAGATCATTTGAAAGTAATGTTTTCTTGGGGTGCGAGTCGGGTTACCTCCACGTGTGGTCAAGAGCTGCGGTTCCTTTTTGGATCCGTCCGGGGGGGAAGAGCAGTGCTTGATCCGGTGCACCCTGGGCATCGGCTAATGATTTCCTGGCAGTTTCTGAGGGATATCATTGACCGTTGGCTAAGAGCCCGACAGGGGGGGAGGGGGGTCTTTGACCATTACCGTACAACGTTGCCGACATTTTGTCACAAGATTTTTTAATTATATTTTTGTTACTTTGACATTGGCGAAGTTGTCGTCGCTATAACGACTTGAAACGCCACAAATAAGAAGAAGAAGAAGAAGAATGTTTTCTTTTGGGTATAGATTTAAAATACGAGTCGAGCACCTAAAAGTTAAAGCTTTAATTACCTAAATTGGCTAATTACGAGTAACTAGTCGAAGATTTCATTTGAGCTGAAGTTTTCTAGCAATAGGTATCTACACAGATTTTCGCCAATTTCCATTGATAAATATAAAAAACAGGCACTTCAATAAACCAAATCATTCAAACATTATCTCTTAAGTAGCTAGTTTCGCTCATAATTTATACTATACCTAAAATATATATTAATTTTAGTTTCATTAGTTAAGACCAAATTTACAGCAATTCACAGCATTACCCGAACGGCAAAGAGAGGCCGGTTTAAACTGCGCCTTGCCGCGTGCACTGGTGTCTCAACCAGTTTGTTTGACAGAAAGAAAAGTCAACACAGCAATTCACAGCATTACGCCAACGGCAGAGAGGCCGGTTTAAACTAAGCCTTGCCGCGTGCATTTGTGTGTCTCACCCACTTTGTTTGACAAGAAGTCTTCACAGCATTATGCGAATGGCAGAGAAGCCGGTTTAAACTACGCCATGCCGCGCGCACTTGTGTGTGTATCGTAATCAGTTTGTTTGACAAAGTTTGGTTGCGTTTGTGCACGCACCACGGTAAAACGTATTTAAACCAGCCTCGCTTAGCCGTTCACAAGACTCCATCTTAACTTTGTATTTGGCCTGAGACCTATACTTATAAAGTGAATTTTTCATCTTATTTCCTCACAGTTTTAGTAGGTAACTATTGCGTTTATTTGTTATTCCCCTTTCTTAAATTTAAGTAAACAAATCATTTTTTATTTTTTTATGTTAGATAGGCCAGACAAACGAACTAGTGGGTCACCTGGTGGTAAATGATCACCACTGTCCATAGACACCCGCAGCGCTTTACGCGATGCCAGTGCGTTGTCGGCCCTCATGCCTCATCTACTGTAACTTTTAGGGTTCCTTACTGCGAAAGGAAAAAGGGAACTCTTATAGGATCAATATGGTGTCCGTCCGTCCGAGGTGCGTCCTTCCGTATCGCCGTCTGTCTGCTGAGACCTTTTTCCTTGCGAAGGCGTAAGGTATACTTAAAGTTGGTATTAATATCTTACCTAATAGCTGATAAAGTATACCTACCCCGCACTGGACCTAGGACTTTGTGCGGGGTAAGTTTGTCAAACTATATGTAGGTAGCTTGCATAGTTTCAAGTTTTTATACCATAATTCGTACATTATTTCACGTAATTGCAGCATTTCAAATATCATATTAATTAAACCTGTAAAAACTGTGTGTGTGCTTAAATTACTAGGTATTTTATTTTTAATCGCGCATAACTACTTTTACCTAGACAACTATTGTCCCGCTTCTGATTTCAATGAGTAGACCTTCAACCTTAGACTATCATCATTGTCAGATTGTAAACTAAAATAAAAACACATCAAAAGCTTCCATCGTGAGCCGTGCGTCAACCAATTAACAAAATAGCAAAAACTAATTGAGTGGGTATAAAGATAAACCACACGCTATCTTCGCATCCAACTACGGAGGCAAAAGCATGAAATTATTTCCCCGCCGCAAGGCCGTAACAACTCAATCAGCGCAATTTTAAAATAAACTTTTTTTAAACACTACAAACATTGACCGAAGCGAACAAAAAATACGGCTCGACGCGACGGCCGAAGGTCTTAATAATAATGGCTTTCTCGAGAACTCGTTGTGGCTCAGAGTCGGACCAAAACGGACCTTAGAGACAATAGCCCTTACCAGGCTCCGGGCTATAGCTTCTGTGCCTACATTATACTCAGAATTCAGAGCGGCAAGGCGTCAAAATATAATAATTAGAACCGTTTAATTACGACTACCTGCACCGCAACGTTACAATTCACGCCGTGCCAAATTAAACAAACGAAGATCTAATCAGGGCGAAAAAAGTTACAAGAAAAAGTAGGTAACTAAGCGGGTAACACATAAGTTGTTCTTCTTTTTGCTAACCCGATCGACATCGACTCGGATCTCGGAATCATGTTTTAAAGTTAACGGTTGAGGAAAACGGATTGTGACAGAGCCATGTTGAAATACTTGTAAGTTTTGTAATAGGTAACTTGCTTTTAAAATGGTTAATTTACATGTCAGTTTACCGAAATACGTACCTGCATTAATCATCTTATATTTATCCGAATACCCCGTAGAGCCGAAGACAGTTCGAACATTGATGGACCGGTTGGTACTCGAATAAAATAAAATAAAAACGTATCTATTCCGTTGAGTGAGGCGAGCGCGAGAGAAGGGAATGTTAAGGGAACGGGAAGGGAAGAATATGAAGCTGTCATCTGGCGGGACCGGCGAGTGCGAGGCAACCCAACCAACGCCGCACAACTCAATCGTGAGCGCGCGCGCGACCCGACTCCACGTACACCGTCGCACGATCCGGCACCACGCCATCGGCTTAGCCCAAACATCGCCACCATAACAATAACACTAAATGAAACTGTGCGCGTAACTTTCCAAAAAGTGACCAATCCAACTCGAGTCTGTTATGAACTGTGATAAATGTTGTGGAACGTCGTAAAAGTTAACAAAACACAGGAGTTCTATACTTTCCAACGAACGCGAGCCATGTGACTTCGAAGAGAGCGAGTAATCGAGCTGTACGTACATTTTTACTTTATTGTAATGTATTTAAAAATAGAAGGATGTATGATTGCATTCCACTTGCAGAGATTCGTTAGAGTAGTACCCTAGTACTTAAATAGTTACATTTCTTATTGAGACAAGAGTTCGATCTTTGTAGAGTTCAAAATACTTACAAACCTGCATTGCAACAATAATACTTACTTAATAATATTATGACCTGATGCATTACCATAAGTAAAAACCTACTGAATTCAGGATTTAAATTGTATAAATCTCTTGGCTACAAATGGGCAAGTATCATTAAACAACCTGTCAGTAACAAAACAATGCATGTATTAAATATGAGAAGTTAAAGCAAGATTAAAAAAACCGTTGATTTCTAATGCACAACGGAACTGCACCGCTATCGTAAATCTTGAAACAATGAGTGCCGAGGTGCAAATAACAGATATTGCGAATGTTAATATACTGCATAATAAAACTTATTTGCATACGCGTGATGATCGTGATAACGCATACAAATCGGACGATAATACGACATGTTACTGATTTTAATGCGATGTCCTCGCTTTTTCTGTGTCCTTAGCTGTACCATGGACGTGGACTGAACTAATGAGATGGCCCAACCGTTTGACGTAAATATATTGTCATGCGGTCATTATTGATGGAGACACTTGCCTTACATACTTACATGTACAGAACATTATTAAGATGCCTGCGCTAATACATTATCGGCTTCATCAAATACAAGCCAGATTCAGCCGGTTTCCGTACGTTACAATTGATTAAGTCATTAAGCGTTTAATGAGTTCAGTGCATGCAATTCTAAGTTAAAATCGTGGGGACTTCCATAAAGGGCTTAAAGGGTGCACAAGATCGTAAAACGATTTATTGCGCATATACTTAAGCTATTCAATTAGGTACCTAGTTACCATAATCTTTTACGTTCTTTGTAAAACCGAATAAGCGTTTCGAAATTTGTGCAGACATTAATTACGTCTACTCGATTGTTTGTAGAGCTGCTGCTTGACGTACGCACTGCCCATAAATAGTGCTCATTGGCATTCGGCGCCAAGTGATTTATAGCCCCATGGCTGTACGCTGCCCATGATAATGTCCTAGCTCCTTACCTGCGATAATCTTGGCCCAGACAGAACAAACCAACTCGACATTGTAAAGAGAAACACAGGATGGAACAACTGTGCACATTGATAATACCTAGTTACTTTACTTTACTTAGAAAATGTAGACGACATTTGACTTGGTAACTGAATTTGATGAGCTTGTTAACGTCGGTCTTTCTTAGTTTGAAACCATTGTAATAACTAGAACTCTTTCAAGTATGAATTGAACGTGAAACAACTGCCTCACGGAAAATTATGCAAAAAATATAATTATGAACGACACGCATGACTAACAATACTCAGTGCTATGTCCTTTCATTTTAACTGATTTCTGTTTAGTTGTATTTTCCTCTGTTTGTAGAAGTAATTCGATGACTCGGGCGTTCTATGTCACTGTGCTTTGTTTGTCTACGTAAGTAATTAACGGTGACTAGTCTTCAAGCATATTCAGTTACACATCGTAAATATACTGCATTGCCGACTTCATCTCGCTCCTACTTTTCCGCTCTCGACGCGATCGTTGTTTGTTTAAATCTTAATATGATATGATAGTGTCACTCTTATAAGTGTGACAGGAAACAAACTGGATTAAATGGGTTTCACCTTGTATATTACACTGGGTAAACTGAAATCTATTTTTATCTTAACTGAGATCTATTTTAGAGGAGCACATTGATTTGATACTTATTCTCAATAAATAAAATTAGCGATAAACGGAGTTATATTTACGAGGTGTCACAGTACGAAACGGTAAAATGGTCCGTTTTACGACCGATTTATGGAGAGTGCTACCAAAACGGATTGCGATATTGGCTTTTGTTTTGACTTCAGTCACGTGTGGGACTGACCTCTTTCCGTTTATAGCATTTAGTTTTCGTTTTGGGTTACGGAACGGAATATAATATAAACAGCAGCTCTTGCCAAAATAATTAGAGCCTGACAAATGACACGAGAGCGGTAGTAGCATAAAAGTAAAACTACTTAATTTACTGCATCAGAAGGGCCCGGTGACTAGTCGCCTAGCACACGAGGCAAAGTAAATATCTGCTTTATATGTATAGCAAGTAGGCAGAGCCAAAATAAGAGAATAATGTTTTATAGCCGTGATAAACACTAGCGTGCTAGGGTGTGGGTGGGTATAGCCACTGCATCTGTAACACTACACTGCATCTCCAAGTTGTCAAATCATAATAAATGGTCGATTCAGCGCGTATGCCTGCAGCTGCACACCACATGTCACGAATTTGTCTTCCAGACCAACCTTTTTGGTGATTTATGATCGCATACATCGTATTGAGACGTCAAGGAACCGCTGATCTTGGGATAAAGGTTTTTTCGTGTTGAAAACCCTATTTTTTCCGTTTTATTTTGACTATGACTTGCACTTGAAGGGTCGGTCTGGGAGATACTCTAGTTGTAAAGCTTTATCTTGCATTGTAGGAGGACCGGTTAGTTGCTAATGTGTTTCGTCTGAAAGCACAATTGGACAATTACAACAGGCTTAGCATCGGCTACCTGAGCCCAATTTACGTTAGCATCCCTTTTTTGCTACTTTTCTAAACACGGCTACCGGCTTTTGCAAGATCATTTTTTTAAGGGGTCGTTTTAGAGAACCAACTTCAAAGAGTTGTTAAATCCTATGGTTTAATCCTGGTTATTTTGAGAGTAGTATCTTCTTTTTTTATTGTAATAGCGGGTTTAATGTACCTAACCCTGCTTTGAAAACTTCTTGAATCATACCGTTATAGGTAGAGACAAGGGCATAAATATACGTACGTTACCAAGACTTCAAAAACACTTAAAACCTTTATGCCACAAACGATAAGATCGATGACGCCATATAAAAAAAAAACATAATAAATTATATTTAAATATATTTGACATGATCGCTGTATCGATATTTATGCCCCCGACTGTACCTACTTACTACTAATTTCCACAGATCTTAACTTTTTATTTCTGAAATTTTAGCTGCCCATTTGATGAGCTTCATAGTTTAATTGTAAGTATAGTCATAATATCAAAAATTACACGGAATATTATTTTACTGTAAACGGGACGGGGTGTTAGCTGGTATTATACAAAAGTTCTAATTTATTGACCGAAATACGTTTTCAGACGTCCTACATAATTAGCAACCGTGTCGTTTTAATGACTTGTTTGTAATATAACTGTACGTACCTAACTATTGTTAATGATTTTAATTAATTAAAACGTACCTACATATTTATAACCTTGTGAGCTCTGGATTGATCCAAAACTCGCCTTATTTAACCTCAGGGAACATTAATTGAATCACTTAATTTCAAACTCGGAAAAATCCGATTCAGAAATTATTAGGTATTACTTATTTTTTTAAAGATTCTAATCATAACAATTTCAGAATTTGGTATAAGTTAAGTTTACGAGTTTGAAGTTAAGCATTTGAATGAAAATGAAAACGTAATGTGACGTTACGTTGAGTAAAACGAGCAAAAGCTGCAAAAGGCAAGTAAAATAGTATCCGGTCTGTAATGAACTCTATTATTTCTGATAAACAAAATAAACTACTGCCAAATAGCTATGGTCAGTAACACCACATTCATAACTCTGAATGTTATGGCGTATGAAACCGTACCTAGTGGGAATGGAGCGCAAACGTGTCGGGTTCCGCTGCAACGGTTCCTTGAAACAGAGATAGACATTCGGATGTCAGGGTCGATCCTCTCGTAATGCACACATATTTATTTATACTTAGAATTGCATCACAGTACCACCGAGGAGTTTAACTGTCGAGCGTACATGGAACGTTGTCGTAGGATGACTGCGTGCTTTTTACTGAACGATACCAGAGATTGGCAAAGTTAATATGATAATTCCTGGTGGCAATTAATGGTCCAGAACTACAGAGGACCAAAATTATTGCTACCCTTTAATGCACCCTTCAACTGGACCATTTGCATGTAGTTTTTACGGTGTAAAAAAACTTCTATTTCTCTATTCATTTACCACTTATAAGGAACCTGGTACAACAAATATCAAGTTAAAGTATTTTTTAAGCAGGATGAAACGTCGTCCCAAAACGAAAATTTTCGATGTTGGGTCACAATACTGAATGGTTCGACTATTCTATATTATTATTATTTTTTTTTTTATATGAATAGGAAGGCAAACGAGCAAGTGGGTCACCTGATGGTAATTAAGTGATCACCACTGCCCATAGACACCCGCAACCCCGGAGGGATTGCAGATGCGTTGCCAACCTAGAGGACTAAGATGAAATGCCTCTTGTTAATGATTTTATAATATATCGCGTAATTTTGTACTTTGTTCTTAAAATCTGTGGTTTAATTAGTATGCTCGATACATATTTTTTTTAGCTAAAAGATCCAATGGAGAATCAAAAAATTAAAAAGTTAAAAATAAACCTAGTGACCTATGTGTGACAATCAAAACGAGATAACCCCATTAACAACCAGCTCCGAACATCCAACTTCACACGGCCGTTTGCTAATTTTGTGATACACTCCCACTACAACCGATATACCCTGATCTCCGCCATTCTTGAATTTTACTCGAATACCCATTAAGGTTAGAGAGCAGCGTGTCTGGTTGCAAACACAACGCAATGCAGGGTCTTATCACAAAAGCGGCGATAACGTTATCTAAATCACTTGTTTTCATGTAATTGGTATTCGGTTGTTTCGCAAGAATGGTAGGACGATACGACAAGTCAATGGTGTAGTTATGAATGCTTTTGTTGTTTGATTGTAATTAAATCATATAGTAATCATTATTGCTGTATAAGTATAGAAAACAGAAATGAAAATTAAAGCAGGTATGACCACTATGAAATCAGTAAAATTCCTTTAGGTAGTTACGAGTAGATAGATTTCGAGAAAATGTTTATAATATAAGATAAAAAAGAAGAATAAATACATGGGTGCAATTATGTTTTTTCTATTGAGGCATTTATCTGAAAATAAATTCAGTCACCCTTTTTCTCTAATCACACAACATGAATTCAATGGCAGTTCTGCTTTGCATCATGAGCACTATTGATTTTAGTATAGGTAAGGCAAAAAGTGTCCTATTTTTTTTCATTCCCTTTCTGTTAGGTACTTCTCCATAGACAAAACCAAAGCTTTTAGCAACATCACAATGTATTTTCGATCCCGATGACTTACTCGTCCATTTCCATCGCTTAAACTGTTTGCCCACGTAAACAAACACAAAACATTCTGCCGCGTAACGTAACTCAGTATGACCAATTCTATGTAGATCACCACGCAACTGAGTTGCTTCTCAAGAATTCTAGCTGTGAGTAAACATGGGACTGTAGCTGGTAGCTGTTTGCCCTACCAGTTGGCGCTAAACGACACGCAATAATGAGGCGCGCGGGAATGCCCGTGTTTGAACGCCGGTTAGTGCTAGTACGCGAGAGTCGATCTTGGACTGTATTCAACACCGTGTGAGTTGAGGCGAGATTCGTACATCTATTTCGTAATTTACCCAGAGCCGCTAGTGTAACTTTTGATATATGAAAATGTTTCAAATGCGTACACGTAAATAACCATTAAAATTCTTACACTAGATATATTAAGTATAAGTAAGAGAAGGAACAAAGACGGAACAAAGTTTTGTTGCATTTCTAACTCTGATTTGACCGCTTTCTTGAGTTGTTGACTTGTCTTGCTTTTCACACCAGCCCGCTAAACGTTTTTCCGTTTGGATTACGAAGGTAAAACTGTCACAGCAAAGCTTTTTCTCGGATCTCGATTATTAGATAGTTTAAGTGTCATGTCGTGAAAGAAAAATTGTGTTGAGATGTCACGTAGTGTTTGTGGTCACGGCGAGTTCCATGTAGCAATCGATGTTTGATATTATCGGGCCATGCTTTCAACGTTTGTGTTTGTGCTTTGTTAGACACTTCTCCGAATCTGATGTAGATGTAGGTACACGAAAGCTTAAGTAGAAGTAGATTATGTGGGATGTACTCTGAGATGAAAACTTTAACTTAAATGTTGGTCGTGTTTGTAATGGTAACGACAAAAAATGGCTCTTGGAACTGACAAAAGATATATATAAAATTGTACGCTCATTACATTACGTTTATAATGGAGCTATTTTAATCCGAGCTAAAAAAGGAGGAGGTTCTCAATTATGTTGTGTTTTTAGATAGTTTTCATTATATTTAAAAGACCATCTTTCGGATTGGCCACTTCGACTCTTGAAGTGGCCAAGAAAAGTAAAAAAAAATACATTGAAACAGTCTGAAATTTTTACCGGTTGTCCTGTAGCCATTAACAATTACAATATCACTTCAGACGCTTCACGTCGACTAATAATTAAACTAAACAGTGGCACGTACGTGTACCCGCCGTCGTTAGCCTTTATTGTTACACAAATAAAGGCTACATTGTCACGGAGGCATTGTTATTGTAATTTAACACTCGAGCCGCAGGAGTGGTGGACATCTCGAATTGTCACTTTGTTTTCTTTCGCATCCCGTCTCAGGCCGTCGACCCTGGCTCTCGGGAGACTCGTGCTAGGGATGTCAACATGACTTTACGATAAAGGATAATTATCCAAAACTACACCAATCCATGTATTTTTCAACGCAGGTTTAACCGACAAAGCCACTAAGTGTACTGTTAAACGGATTGATCCGTAACCGACTGTGGAACTTTTCGCAGTAAATGTGGTAGTGACGTGACATTGAATGGACAAGGGAAATCGTAGTGACGTTTACTGTGAGAATGTTCTACGGAGGATCAGGAATCAATTTGTTACTAATTTAGGTACTATGGAAAAATGTATAGCTCCTTTAACGGCATGTATTGACAACAAACTGTTCTCATAGTATGTTCGAGCGCAGTGAAAACTTACACTAAAGTATAACAACTTTCGTCACTAAACTCAGCGTAAATGAACTAACCAATATTAATAAACGTAACTTTTCCTCAAGGTAAAAATATGAAAGGAATTCCTTAACAAAAAACGTGGTAGGTAAGTATGATGAAGGAAAAATGTGCTGTAATCTTCATTTTATGAACACACTAGTTATTAATTTAATGAAGCAGCTAAGACGGACTCATAAAGTACTTACTTAAATGAATGCAAATAAAATAATCCTCGTCGACATCTTACCGCAGTATGATTCATTTCAGGCTAAAGCAACTAGCAACAATGTTTTAATAAGTTGACTCTTCTGATTTCAAGTCATAAGTCTTGTTGTTAATTTTGTAGAGTTATCAGACACATTTTTTTACTGTTTACAGACGTTTAACACTACAGTTTTAATTTGATGGCTATACTTGGATCAAAACAGTTAAATAGGTAGATAGTTGAAGTTGAGGTATATTCAATAACTTTTGCATTATGTTCGTAATAGAAGTTGACAGAGTGGAAACGTCGATAATTCAATAATTTGTTTACGTGCAGATTAGTATATAATTTCCTGTATTTTTGGTTATCAGTATGCAGAAGAAAAGCACAAAAACATGTATTTATTTATTTTTTGTCTAGTCCATTAGAAATATAATAAAGTGTCACCCCTAAATTCGTCCCATAGTTCTGTTACGGTATTGGAGTTGGCGTGTAAGTTAGTAGCAAGTGAGCGGAGGACGTGCCGCGATTCTGTTTGTTTTCCTGCGTCTGCGCAGCGCCTTCCGAGAACGCCAGACATGTCGTCGAAGGGACTGTTTATTATTAAACTTTATTTATTATAGTGAGATGTTACATTTGCTTCGTCATGGAGGTTGTCATGAGCGTAGGTTGTGATTATCTTTAAGCTTAGTTCAGGTAGGTAAAATTTTGGTTACCTACGTATGAAAGTATACTAGCTTATAGTACTTATTTACTTCATTGATATCACAATTTTACTAGTTATGGAAACTGTCGTACTTTTATCTCCAAACCTTCGTAGGTATTACGAACCTTAAATTGACTTTTTGTACTCACCAATCACTTAAGTATTTTGGATTTTTCTTTGCATCGCAGTTTACCAGATGACTAGAATATTTCAGTGTTCTGTAGGTACTATACCATAGCCAGACGGTAGAGTTATATTAGAGTTGGACCTCTCATTTACTTTTCATATCACACTCGAGGCTTACAATAGGCCCTAGGACCGATGCATCAAATATTAACAACATTTTCTACTGACAACGTCATTCGAAGACCTGTCTTCGAATTCAAATTTGAATGCAGCACCCTTGGTTGCGAAGCAGCCAGTGTGTTACAGTATGCGCAGTCCAGTGTAATCATATGTATCTAGTCAAAGTTTCAAAAATAAGAACCACTACGCTCTCCACTAGTAGGACATAATATTTTTCGTATGGGTTCTTATTTTTGCACCTGACCGCGTACAGCATTGTTTTCGAGCAGTTGGCTGTCGGTAAAGCTAAAGTGGCGCGTTAACATCTCAATTATCGTCTCTATTTGCTGCAGCGCCTCGACCACTGTACTCATTGTGTTTGAAACTTTAAAGGGAACGAATCGTTTGTAATAACTCGAAAGTGGTTAAAAATTGTGCTGCATTTGAAATACAATACAATACAATAACTCTTTATTGAACACCCCATATAACAACCAAACCAGACTATAATGAAATGAAACGAAAATCTGAAATGAAATGAAATTATTTTATTATATTTTCGATAGATGTCGCTTCAAAAATCGGTGTACTGGAATACTCCACTTCTTTATACTAATATTTATTATTTAGACGACCGGATAGCCCAGTGGTTAGAGAACATTACTCTACCTAGAGCTTGATTTCCGGGTTCAATCCTCGGTCGGAGCAGATAAATTATGTATGGAGAATACGATTCTATGTTCTATGTTTATCCTTTGTCTTCTAGGTACCCATATCATAAGCTTTGCTATGGTGTCAATTATCCCAAGATTCAAAAAGATATTTTAATGTAACCTTTGTCTGCAGGTGATGTGGCTGCCAGCCGCACTGCTGGCGGCGCTGGCTGCAGCCGTGGCGGGGACGCCGTGCTTCGAGGCGCGCACGCGCTGCGCCTACCGTACCGGCTGCGGGGCCGCGCTCAACAACTACATGATGCTGTGCAACGACGTGCTGTCCGAGCCGACCAGCGTCTGCCCTAAGCCGTGCGAGCACGCGCTCATCGCGTTGACTTCCACTGAGGAGGGGAAAGAGCTCATGAAGGTAAAAACAGTTGGATTTGTAAAAATAACTAGCGACCTGCCTCGGCTTCGTATGCGGGAGCAATGAAGATACTAACACGGCGCTACCACAGTTTTTAGCTGCAGTGCTGCGCTCCACAACCTGCATGATGCTGTGTAATGACGTGCTATTGCTATTCGAGCCGACCAGCGCTTGCCCTAAGCTGGCTTCCAGGGGGAGTTTGGCCCCTGACATGCCATGGCCGTATTTGCGTGTAGTGTGTATTTATTTAAATCATTCTAGGATTTAAAATTTGTAACCCAACATCCAGTAGTGAAATGAAGTGTGGTTTTTGAATAAAATTAGTGTAAAACTGATAAAATGTTTGCGTCCTCCGAAGTCATACGGGATTTGGTTATCTACCTAGTTAATACTCTTTTTTAAAATTGTATTACCTGCAGATTGTACAGTTGTTCTGTAACAAGTTTGTCTGTCGCAATACGCAGTTCTTCGATCCACGTAGCCGGGAAATATTTTAACAAACTGGAAGTAATCTTATGCATAATTTTAGAAACCAGATAAGGTAGGGCACTTGTACGATTCAAAATTATTTATGACTAAGACGGATTGCGAACCAAGAATCTCATGAATAAGAATGTACGTTAATAAATGAGGATTGCTGATAAAATCTTAATAATAAAATGTTAATATGATCATATTTTATGACGCACCTCATTCACGCTTCAGAACGAAGGGCCAAAGTTCGGGCTTGTCAAAATCACTTTTCTTCAGCGGTTGTTTATAGTCCGTCTGTCGCAATTGATCAACTGGCCAACTGACTATGGCCTCTCATTACTCACTCAGGAACGCATTGGCCGAATGTTTTGAATGAAGTTGTCAGGCGGGAGGGGTCGCAGTAGGTTGGTGATGTCGGGTTGGTGCGTGTACGCAGACGCCCCGCAATAAAATCTAATTTAGACGTCGTCGGGCAGATTTGTCGGACACGACGCGGCAACGAGATCAAATCGCGGCCGGCGAGGGTCGCGGTTGACGACCTCTGTGTACACGTCACAAACAAACTATATTCATAGGAATACTTAATTAAGTAATAAGGGTCACATTGAACATCAGCGCTGTGGCAGCCGCAGCAATGTGCTCGATGTGACCCTTTTGGCGGTATTTGGCACTTATTTTGTTGTTTGTTAGTATTTGTTTTTCGCTGATAGTAGTTTTTAAAATCTATGTGAACCTAACTTATTTTTAGGTATATTTTCTGTCGATAGGTAACCTGTATTTTTTTCTTCTTCCTTACTGTGTTTTAATCTTTTAAACTCAGTCTTCTAGCTCTTGAATCGAGTATTTGTCTTTGTTACCCACTCGTTGAAATGCATTGGGAAAAAAGAAATCATTTCACATCTCAAACACTGTCCTCTGTATCTGCCTATGTGCGTGTATTTTGTTTTTTCCAGTAAAATAACTGTGACTTACGGAAATAAATTACAGTTAAGACGAAACTGTTTCACAAACAACAAACGTTTCATCAAAACAAATGAAACATTTAATTTTAGCTACTTTTACTTCGAAATCCTAAAAAAACGGCTCGACAAACATTGGGACTTGGAAAATAACCTTATTGTCCCAATAAATGTCAGCCGTGTCGAGTTTTAGGTTTGCGACGGTTTTCAGTCCCAATAGATGACACGCTTACCTATTTACGAGCACAGTAACAATGAACCAAATCGACATTTAGTAACTTTTAATATCTTCCCGGACATTCTAGCTTCAACATAATTATAAAATATGTTCATAACTTACCGTTTAATTATTTTAGATGACTCTCCAAACACGAGCAAAGCTTAACCAAATAGCCAAGAAAATTTAGAGATTGATTTCTCATGCAATGGCTACGTCATCGCAAATATTGTTCATAAAGTGAGAATAGGTTCTGCATTTTATAATTTAGCGTGTGAAATGCGAACGCTACAAACATTTCTCAACTATTAAATGTAGCTGCGGTGAAAGTAACGGTAATCTTATCATTTATCGCAATTGAAAGTATGGATGACGAGTACTAGTACCGCGTCGAGCACTAGTACTTCTATCTTATGTATTACTCTCCGAAATATTATTCCTAATAGCCCAGACAGATCAAAGACAATGGCGTCGAATGTTGGAGAAATTTCTCAATCATCCGGTGCTATTGTTGTTCCAGTCAAATTGAAGGCTATTATAATTTCATTCAAATAAAACTAATTGGATGACTTGGAAGTATGCCGTCGACGCGTCTTGTAGACTAGTCATAGACGGAAATCCTTCCAAAGCGTCGTCCGTTCCTCCTTATTTAGAATTCTTGGAAATCATTTCTGTTATTTAGCTTCGTGTTCATAAATCTGGTCCTTTATTTTAATCTCAGATTCATTAAGTCTTTAGATAGGCTTACTAATGGCTTGAGTGACTTTATGTTATGCATCAGTGCTTGGAAAAATGCAGTTGAGCACCTGCAATTATTAATTGCATATTTATTCTGCATCATAGACACACATGGTTTGTGTTACTTTGTTTGACTATGCAATTAAGTAGATGTAATGGATATTTAGTTGCATCATGCACTATTCGATCTTCACCTACGTGCACTCTTTAATAACGATAAGTTATTTATGTGCATAGCATGTAAGATCCATGCTTACACTTAGCATTGGGTGGAATACAGTTGAAGAAGATGTTAGATTCATTCATGCAGCATTAGTAACAAGATTACATCTTAAATCTTAATGTTAAATTATTATAACGCCGAAAGGCATTTAATTAGCCCTTTCCTCTATTCTGCACAATAAAAGTGCCCAACTGCCTTAAAATAGGCAAGCCGGTGGGAATGGAGTTCTATGAACGCCACGCCACTGGTAGGTAGCAAAGAAAACTTTATGATTTCTCTACAAATGGGCAAGCTGCACTGTGGACATTTTGTAAATTGCAAAATCGCCGTACATTTGCAAGATAAACAGACCTCCGTGAAGTACGGTGCAGGTGTTTTCTTGCCGCATTTAATTACCTACAATATATTGCTACATACACGTATGGAAAGACCATTACCTGCCAAAAGTTTCACGAATCGACTCAATACCCCGATATTGCTGATGTTGGTCCATTAAATGTCCATTAAAGACGGTAACATGTTCCTTACGCTGCGTATCGTGATATTATGCTCTTATATGGAGCAGCGTGCATGCCCATTTACGTTTGCTAATAATTGAGCAGAACTATAGAGTGAGGATTACAGTTGAAGTTCATAAGATTGCTGTTACTGAACTGCTGCGTGGACTCGCGCACCGAGGGTGTCGTACAAATTTGCCAAGTTAATAAAAATCCAGTGTTAACAGAGCCCTGCTCCTAAGCAAAATATATGCAGTGTGAGGACATTTTATATTAGTTACTGACATAATACGCTGACATCAAAAAATCAGATTTTTTTATTTATTTCATTAGTTGTGCTTTGAGTTGCCAACATTTTTTCAGAGAAATACAGTATTTTTCAAAATAAGCTTTAAAAATATAGTACACTTAAAAAAATATGTTATGGAAAAATTAAAAAATAAACAGATATATTTGTTAGGTGCTTATTTATTTTAAAAAAACTATAATGTTTTTTCAGATTTCGCTCGGTGTTCAAAATATAGTACTTTTGCGTACTATATGTATATTTCTTCAACAGTATAATTATATGGTACGCACACCCGAAATAGTACAATACTATATAAATATATTATAGTACGGTTGGCAACCCTAGTTGTGCTATAAGAGCTACCTTCATACCAAATTGCAAATTTCTAGGACAACTGGGTTATTCGAGCTCGGCAATTGGTATAGAAATACCTTTTCTAGTGATTTTATCTTTAGATCAAGTTGACTCAACTCAGAGGGTTCATTTTTTAACAGCCCCAAGGGACCGTAAACCTCAGTATTTCGTATCAATTTCAATTTTATATCTCTACGCTTTCCTGAGAAAAAGGGTCTTGACGGACAGACAGACATACGGACAACGAAGTGATCTTAAAAGGGTTCCTTTTTTTTCTTTACTAACCCTAAAAAAAGGCAAATGTTCATTAACTACCGATAACGATTCGCACCGCTAAGTTAAAGTAATTAAGTGTTTTTACTATTTGCTTAGTATGTTTTCTACCCAGGAGAAGCATGCCCCTGTATGGGCATTGCTTTTAGTGGCGCGCATTTATAAGGCTCTCTCACAGAGATTCCAGCGCTGGCCGCATTCATATTTATAAGGCGCGCGTCCATAATTTAGATTAACATCACTTAAAGCCTTAATTAGTAGAGGCGGTGTGATTATTGTTGTAGCTGGGCAATGTGTATCGGGGTACCGAGCGGCCTCATTCAGCCTTGAGATTTGACGTCTTGATCGGAGGGACCTACCGCATCGACTCTTGCGCGGGCAGGTGTTGCCAGCCTCCACAAAAAACGAGCGTAAGACGGCGGCGGGCCATCATTAGTCTCATCCGAGCTAGGTATGAAATAAATTGACCATGAAATTAAAACGGATTTTGAATAGGATCAAAATTTATAACGCTTCGTTGAACCTAATGCTTCTTGTCGGTGACCTAATAAAATAAGTTATTTCAAAAGGTCGTGACTGCGGTTTTTGTTATACATTAATGTAAAATGTTGGGCACAAATCTATCATTTTACTTTGGGCTAAGGAATAATTTGTTGGTAAACCTGATTTTTATAACGTAAGTAATGCCAGACGTGAGTGAAATGCATCCGGCAGCGCGGGCGCCTCTCTACATTTAATATTTATTAAGACTTTACAAAACGCGATGTATTTTGATAGTGGCCGGAATGTTTCATATGTCGTAAAAAACTTTTACGAGCGTGAAACGTTATTATTATGCGATACGGACCGCGGAAATTTATGATTTTTTCAAAAAGTTTATTGTGTGTGTAGATTTAACGTGTTTCCATCAGTAAGCTGGTTTTTTTGTTGCAGTGCGAGTGCGAGGACGAATACTGTTTGGAGGCGAAGAGGCGGATTGACGTGTGTCGGCCCTCTGTGTTGCGTGCCACAACCAATACGACAATGTCGTGTCGGCTGTCGCAGCTGATCTGCTCGGCCGACGCTCAGTGCGCGACCGCACTCTCCTACTACCACCGGCTATGCCGCGCTATGTATCGCGGCAGAAAGTGCTCCCACAAGTGCTTGAACTCCATAGGAATTTTAAGAAAACAGGATAAAGCAGCGGCTCTGACGGGCTGTCATTGCGACGGCAACGAGGAGTACGACTGTCCGCGGATGCAGAATAATCTTGCGAGGCTTTGCTTCCACAAAAAGCTGGACAATGGGGATAAGATTAATAAGACGCAGCCTCCTCACGTAGTGATGACAGGCAGTAGTTCCTTTACCTCTATTTCGAAAGCGGTATTCTTGTCAGCATTATTATATACAACATTTTATTCGTGATAGTTTAAAGCGAGGGCTACCTCACATAGTTGTATAGAATTTATTGAAAAATTGTAAGTATGTACATAGCGTATTTTAAGCGGGGTGAGGAAATTCAAGGGCAAAACAGGTGCGATGAGCAAGGTGCTCTTTACTTCATAAAAAAAAAATTATGGACGACCAATAGGTACGTTTTATTTTCTCTAATTGTTATATTTCGGAATTCTGTAGATACATTGAACCATGTGGTTAAGAAAATTTACAGAAGGATGGGCGTAAGTATAGCTAAAAGCCATTAACACTAAAATTACACGGAATACCTTGAACTTTAACTGAGCACAGCTGTTAAATTAACAGCTAAAACTAATGCACCTGCCCCTTCAAACACGCGATACGTACCTAACCTACCCAAAACTGGCAAATTTTATACCCTGTGATGATTAAGTATGCGTAGGATTCGGTAGGCTAGCCTAACTTCCAGGTTAGGTAGATAAGACTTAACAGTTATTTTCCCTAATTGAATGCATCTTTAGTTATGAATATCAAGTCCTAACGAGGCTCTATAAATTTTAGGTAAATTTGCATATCGTCTAACTATATGTATACAACGCCAAGCTATCAAATCATTACTTACCGTCTAAAATACACCAACGTCAATTTTCCTGGCCGTTTATATTTTTACACATTACACTCGTCTCTGTTTCTTTAGGCGTGCGTGTATAAAATTGCAGTAAATTTTCTTAACATAGTGCTGGAGCAAAGTGCCATTGTTTACTCTTAAGGGTACCAACTATAGGAAAAGGCAATGTTTTCAGTGATTATTTTGTCCTTAAAATTAAATAAATCTCATTGATTAATGAAGTGCTTATGACGTTAAATCTCGGCGTGGCAAAGCAGTTTCTTAGTCGATAACACAAACGATACAAGTACAAACAGTTCCATGAGAATCCTTTAGGGTACCAGGCCCTTTTTCGTTATCGCGTCGGCGTAAATCGTAAGCAACGTACTGGATAATGCAACAATCCTGCATGATAGAGGGCTAGCGCTCGCCCACAGCTCGCGTGCGCGGGCGTCGCTATAAATACGCCGGCGCCGGTGGTCCGGTGACAAATGCTAGGCTGTTCCCGCCGCGGCGCCACGACGATTGATCTAACGGCTGCCCGGTACCACGCACTGTCAAACACACGAATTTACACATCAACGTTTCGAGCTATCTCTACTTTCTTCCATGTGTTGAAAAGAAAGAGGAGATGCGTTGAGGTTATTCAGTGGTAACGGGTTAGGGAAGTGGATGTTCTAATGACATAGTCGTAGCTAATTCCGGTAAGCGCGACACTAATCGCCTGCAGTGATGTAGGGCGGCAGAATCGGTACAAAATATGTGGGATGATATTCCGAACATCAGATTGGCATGCTCGGTTATTATTCAAAGTTCTTCTAAATGTCCGCCCAAATGGATTTCTAGAACTGATGACGAAATTATCGGAAAAAAATCGGCGGGTAAAAAATTGACATGAGTATCCCACCTATCTGCCATTTATGATTCACCATTAGGTACTTTATTGAAATGTACATGAATGTGTCGCTTATTTTGGATACTGTAGCGGTGTCTCTTTTACTCATTTTGAACTGAACGGTCTCAACTGCCTTGTGGTGCCGCAATGGGTAATGAAGAGGCTGGACCGGTTTGGTTGATACCAGCCTATTCGAGGTATAGAGCCGCAAACTGTTCAAGTGAAATGAGAGCACAGCATACTAACTGTTTTGCACCGGCAAGTACAGATAGTTTCTAACTTTGAAATACCTTTATTAGACTAGAATGCGCGAGACATCAAGGAATGTTTTAGACTCTAATTTGCTTGCTTCAGCTTTCAAAGAAGATACAGACAGGTGTATACAGGGTATATCTCAAGATCAAGATGATTTAAGACAGTTTTCTTAAAGCACACGTTTAAACGTGCTTGTCGCTAACAATGGGAAAATGTATTTTTTTTGTTCCCTTAACGAATCACACGTATTGATAAGAAACAAAAATTGTCTTTCACTTAAAGTCAGATGAAGCCCACTTTTGAATTACGTTTTTGTACTAAAGTTGAGCTCTAAATGGGCTTAACTTTTTTAAATCAGTGTGTATTTTTCAACATTCCAGTTACGCCTTCAAGGGCCATGATACATTGATGCTAAAAACAACATTTTAAAATGTATGACCTACATATTTTTTTATGTTTGTAGTCACTCATCACAAGTTGCTAAAGCACTTGTAATTTCGACTAGTTTCTTGAATAGTTCTTGATAGAAGTTACAATATTGGTTTGTTATGCATCTCGCGTTTGTTTACTAATGTTCCAACGCCAAATCATGTCATTCATGCATTATGCAGCGGCGCGGTAGCCTGCAGAATACGAATGACCGTACAGTATTGCTCACTTAATCTTATATTACGAGCTCGTTGGGAGTATTTGCGTCATTGTTCCCACGTTAATGTGTATAGATGCATCTACTGTGTACATGTACTCGGACATAAACATAGATTTATGGATAAAGCAGCGACTGAAACGCGACTCTAGCCGGCCATAAGCCATAAGAAGCTTCACTTGTTTTGTATGTGATTTGTGTGATTATTTTTATAAGTGTTCCCGAAAGATTACCTAATTTTCTTACTTGAAACATTTTATTTTACACTGGCATAGTTTTAGAATCAGTCAATACTTAATACGAGTATACGGGATGTAATGAAACGCACACTAGGCTCTTTTCTTCGTGCAAAGAAGACAGACGTACCTACAAAACGAAATCACAAATCACTCAAACCGTGAGCCTCATTTGTGAATGATTCATTTAAACATTATAAAAAATAAAAACGAATGTACACTTGGCATGACTGTTAATATAGAAAGTACCTAATATAAGTTTTTATAGAATAATCTGTTGTATTATAAATAGAGATAGCGAATTAGAGGCAGAAGTATGTAAACGAGATGTGTGAATGAATACTAAGTATAAAATGTGTGTGCGAGTGAAGAGTAGGGTAGTTAAATTTTAAGGAATATCCATAATTGTTAAACCGATTAACCACAGTTTACCAAAGTGAGATTATTAGATTAGTGGCTAAATGAAAGTTTTTTCATAAGTGCGGTAGACATAAAATAATGTATAACTGGTGAAAACTTTGACCTACGAAGGTAACTGGCCAACTCTTGGAGAGTACAAATTATACCTCATCACTTTTAAAAGTAAACTATGAAGTTCTTGTACAAATCAAAGCCATACAGTACCTGCTTGTAGAGGTAATTGATCAACAGAAGGACATAAAAGCTACATTCAAGGGTCAAGGTGATCAGTTGTACTTTGTATGCCTATACAGAAAAACGTACAAAGTATCTTGGAAATATAATTATAAATAAATAATAATTTATTGAATTAGATTGTATTTAGTGATTTAATTAAGAGTTTGTAAAAATCGTTGCATTTGTTCGTTTTGTAAAATTGGTGTTAAGGATTTATTTGTATTTATTTTACTGTATTAAAATTAAAATCTGTTTTCTTTAGTAGCTGTTTATTTTACACCCAGTTTATCCGTTTGAGTTGGTATAAAGCTAATGGGGTTGGTATTTTTACATCAATAATTACCTCTTAATTAAACATCATTACACATAAATATTAATCACATTTTTATGTCTTACAGGGTAGTCAGATCCAAAGGTAACAAGACCTAAAGGCCAGGTTTAGTGTTTGTGGGCATATAGGTAGGAAGGGGAATCAAAATAGTGATGGGTTGCTAGCCGCATCGCCTATACCTTGACTTGTTTACTAAGATTTTCGTCCATTCCCTCGATGGGCTTTTACCATCTGTGTGGGATGAGAACCACCTGGTACAATAAAAACTCACTCGATTTCTTGGATGTAAGTCTATCGTAGAAGGATGATCAATCGATCATAATGTAGAGCATCCATTGAGTACTTAATCGATAAGACCATTCAAAGCCCATCCATCAAGAATGCTACCGTAAAAATACACAACTGTAGTCCAAGTTTCTTCCATGCTAGTGTGGGACTGGGAGTGAAGAAAAAACATAGAATGTACCAGTTGCTTCTCTTCCCGCGCAGATGGTAAAAGCCCATCGAGGGAATGGGCGAAAATCTTAGGCGATGCAACCTTAGATTGTAACCTTTGGCTTTGTCTACCCCGAAAGGGTTTGAGACTTTGATTTATGTATGCATATCTAACAGTGTCGTAGTATATCAGAAGGCAAGCCGAAGGGTACTTAACTATCCTTTTCCTCTAATTTCGCAATAAAAATGCCCAACTGCCTTAAACTAGGCAAGCCGGTGGGAATCGAGTTCTATGGACGCCACGCCACTGATATCGTACTGTCCAAAAGCTATCAACTAACTACGGTCCAAATCTGACTCAAATATTTTCGTTTGAGTGTGACTTTGATTAGAACGAAGAAGTTCAATGGCTAAATATGTTCATTAAAGGACGGAATAACTTGGACAAACCAAAAAAGAATATTGGATAGGTCCATTCAAGTGTAATAATATGTATGTAGTCAAAGTTTCTAAAATAAGTACCATACGCTCTTACACCAGCGTAATAAGGTCGTGGGACATATTTTTGAGAAGTTCATATCGATACTTATTTTTGCACTTGACCGTACTTAAAGTCGTCTTGAAGTTATGAACCATAGTTATAGTAAGTACTGGACTATAGTTGGGTAGTTTTACGGTACTCATAATCTTTAAAGATAAATCTAAAAAAAGTCCTGACTCATTGACTGACAGAATCATCAACTATGATTGATTTTCCCATCAGTAAGACATTTATATTTTCTCTCTAATGTGACTCTACAATTTTATTTAATTTGAAATTGGACGCTAGTCTTTTAGCACTAAGCGGTGATCTTATGAATTTATTTTATTTTACCACCGTTGTAAACCCACCCATGACAAATAAATATGTACATTATTATTAAATAAATAAATAAATATCTTGGGACAAATAACACCAATTGACCCAGCCCCAAACTAAGCAAAGCTTGTACTATGGGTACCAGGCAACGGATAAACATACTTATATAATGTAGATAAATACATACTTAAATACATACAACATCCATGACTCGGATACAAACATTCGTATTCATCATACAACTGTCTGCCTCTACCGGGATTCGAACCCAGAACCTCTAGCTTCATAGTCAGGGTCACTAACCACTAGGCTATCCGGTCGTCACTACATTACTACTGTAACTTTTACTAAAAAGTCTGTTTATTAACTTATGAAGATACTAGCTTCTGTTCGCGACTTCGTCTGCGTAGACTTACACGTATAAACCTTCCTCTCGAATCACTCTATCTATTAAAAAAAACCGCATCAAAATCCGTTGCTCTAGTTTTAAAGATCTAAGCATACATAGGGACAAACAGACAGACAGCGGAAAGCGACTTTCTTTTGTACTATGTAGTGATTTTCATAGCGGAAAATTGCTTAGTAGCGGGTAGTGTCGGTACCTACTCACTTTACCTGGACGAAGTCGCGGGCAAAAGCTAGTTTATTGTACAATATAGTATGTGCTAGCTGCTGCCCGCGACTTCGTCTGCAAAAATTAGTTTTTCGCTATCCCGCGGGAACTATGCAATTTTCTGGGATAAAAAATAGCCTATGTGTTAATCGAGCTATCTTCGTTCCAAATCCATACCGTAGTTTCACGTGAAAGAGTAACAAACATCCATCCATCCATCCATCCATACGTAGAAACTTTCGCGTATGTAATTTTAGTAGGGTAGTATGGTAAGTATATAAAGTTCAAGAGCGCCCTGCGTTCCCAGTTACCAACGAATCATTAAACATCCATCTTCCAACATGTAAAACGTAATGATTTGAGTGTCAGCATTGGAGGTCTTATCGACCCCTGGCTTGATGAGGCCCCCTGCTGTGTACATTAAGTACCAGCGCTTTTTAGTGCAGATTCGTAAAAAAACTATAGTTCATAAGGAAATCAGCGGTCAGTAGGTTAGGTATTCGAACAGCGTAGCAACAACGTTAAAAGCGATATGATAGATAGAAGGATTATTTAATAGAAAATCAATGTCAAAATACAAACTAAAAAAACCGGCCAAGTACAAGTCAGACTCGACCACTGAGGGTTTCAAATACATTTGTAAGCGAACCCAAAAATTAAGTTTGTGTTTTATAGTATTTCTATGATAAACAAAGTAATTTTTCGGACTTTTTTCTTTACTTATTTAAGTGGGTACTCGTTTTTTAAATAAATTAAAGACTTTTTTAAAAAACGGTTGGTTTTAATGGTTTAAGGATACCCATAAGTGTTTCATATGAAGTTTGAGGAAAACCCCAAGGAAAAGATCTTGACGGGTAGGTACACAGACAGACAGACGGATGACGAAGTGATCTGATCTCATACTGTTTTTTTCTTGAGGTACCCTACTACATGATTGATGCGGAAGGCAATGGAAGTATGATGTTTTTAATGTCAGTTACCCAACTCCTCGTTTCTGGGAGCGTTCGGATAAAAAACAGATACCACCGTTCGTGCAATTATAGTAGCATTTATTTAACCTATTAGTTTTTACGTAAGCTTTGATTTATAATTCCGATACCTAGCTATAAAAGTTACCATCGCGCTCGGTCGCCGGTTTTCGCGACATCCGTTCCCACGCCAGCAGGATTAGATTTGCCAAAATAATCACGTACCACCAATTACCCTAACCCATAACTCAAGTTAGCTATCAAATGCTTTCATGTATAAAGTGGCACTTACTTATTAACCATTTAAGTGCGTTAAAAATCACAATAGGTCACTTCCTGAGTGTCGCATCCCGTTTAGCGTGAGAAAAATGGAGAGCTTCACGTAATTTTAATGCAGTTTTCAATATTACAGGTTAAATGAAGAAAAATACTTCATTTTGTGGGAGATCTGTGACTTGTGGAGTGTGACTAGCAGTGAGTCGTAACAATTGGAGACAAGATGATAACGAATTAATCTTGAGAAGATTTTAGAAAATGAAGAATTGGTGATTGAAAATGACGCCATTCGCTTTGTATTAACAACCAAAGCACGACTGGTTGGTGACAGCGATCAATCAGCTTGGCTTCCTAATACCTATGGTACTTATTCTTATTCCGTATGAAAGATGTGAACAGATGAGAGGCTATAAGGGGACCAGGATATTCAAGCGATTTCATTTCCATTTCCCACAGAACTAAAGCATCACTTTTAAGGGTATCTAAAGACTGCCGTGACTCAGATAATCGACCTTTAGCTGAATTTTCGAGGTCGCCTCGCCGCTGTCGAATGGCTTAATTAAAGTAATGGCTTGGCCTGGATTCGCATAGGTAATGCATTGTTTTCCTACTCGGCCTGGAGCCCCGGCCTCCGTGGGTGGTCCCAATTACACGACCCCTGTCTCTCGGGCTTGCGTAAGCCTTCTAATTACTAGCAATTCAAGTAAAGATGAACATTAGCCGATACAATAACTGAGCATTACAGACCGAACAAAAAGTGGAGGTCGTTCGCTTTTGTCATGGTGAATTCTGTAATTAGACTTTTGGGCTGTCGTAAGTCGTAATGTGCCGTGACAAAATCGCGGACTGAAGTCAGACTTGCTTATAGTAAGTAACAAAAAATTGTAGCAAATTTGGAAGTGGAAAAAATTAGGTGTCAATATCGCACCGTTTTGGAAAAGGATTCGTATCTATAACCATCAGAGATTTAAGAGGAAGCGGAGTGGCGTGGGAGGAAAAGATACTCCAATAGAATTATTTGATTTTCCTAACCCGGCTCTGCTATCTTCTATCTTATTGCTGGATTTTTTCTCGCACACCGATCCTACTCCCTCGCACATCTCTGGTGGACGCGCAGCCTAAAGGTCTAATAAGTGACTGCAAGTTAGTCAGTGTCCATAGACGAGACTGCTTCATGGATTTACGAACTAATTCTATCTCACTCTTACGCGTAAGGCTTGTGCGTGATGGTTAGAAATTAGCTCACGCCGTATGCAAATACAGTCTCAATGCTGACAAAGGGAACTTAAGACAATATCTCTGCCCCTTCCACAATTGTCCTCTGTACGTGGATGATCTGCTACAATTTCTAAAACTGCCCTGAGTTAACGAAGTATAATTTTTATGTGCTCATTCGCTTGCGCAGACCACCGCGCTCGGGCGCACCGCACGACGCTCCACGCCTCTAATGCGAGACGGATACACTCAGCACGACTGGCAACGCTGAGCGCTATAACAGTTCTATAAAAGTCCTGTACAGACGTTGTGAAAGCTGTAGCCTGTCCCGTAGGTGACTTGTACAACCGATGAATTACTTATGCCACTGTATTAAAAATAGTGTTTAAGTTCACATTGAAATTATCGTCATATCTAGCCCTACATAGTAATATAGTCCTCGATTCTCGTGCTGAAAAGAAAAAAATCGTAGCTGCTATGAAACATGTTGTAAAAAGATTCTCTTTTTCGCGGAAGATATCTATTATGCTATGTCATATGAAATTTCAAGTCAATCAGACCACAGTTATAAGGGTTACATTGAACCTCCAGTTTCGCACATAAATCGTAGTGTGTGTGCGAGCCCATAATCCACTGCTTGAGAGGCCTTAGGTCAAAATGCTTGGCTACCATGGCTTTTCAATGACACCATACATTATAGTTGACATGTAACTAAGTAGGTCAATAAATATTTATGTTCATCTTGAAATGATATCTAGACCGATTTTTGCCATCAAAAACCCCTAGATTTCAAAGCATAGATATTCCTTACAAGTAACTCTTTTTATACCTACTAGAGTATCAGTATTACGTCGGGAGTCACATAATACTGATATTCTATGCTACGTGATATTTATTAGGTAGGTAACTTCCAGATAGCAATAACACAAGATAAATACACATGTACCATAAATTACTATAGATATAACAGTGATAGCGACTTTTGTCAAAATATAATATTATCTGCCGGCGTTCAGCTATCTTGTAATCTTAATTATTAAGTCGTTTTGTCGGAGCTCATTAAAGAATAGTAACCTTCACGGTTTAGCTTAACTGTTTCCTGCTTTGGTCGTGAGACTTGTAGAGCTGTAGAGCAAGAAAACGAATTAAAAAAATACTAAAAGAGACGAAGGGAGCTTTTTGCAGTGTGAATCAAAAAATTTAAAGTGAAAGGAGTTTCTTGGCGTATTGAAATATCATCGAATGAATATTTTCCTAGTGATAAAACCCAGTTAGATTAGATCTAAATTTAGTCCCTGTCCATGGCAAATTTTATCGAAATCATGTGCTATAACCGTTTGTGATAATATTTTCCCGTACAGTTGGATTAATAATTATAGGATACTAGCTGTTGCCCGCAGCTTCGCCCCCATTCCAGTTTTTTATTTTTCAAAATATTATTTCATTAGAACCTTCTCGTGACAATAACAAACACAACAAAAAATAACTAACAAAATCAATTCAGACGTTCACGAGTGATGCCGTGAGCAAGGGAAATAGGGATAAATAATAATTAACAAATACATTTATTAATGTACAAGATTAGTATTTCGACGACCAAACTTCGCTCCGTGTTTATATAATCCGAAAAATAGGTTTTCTTAGAAATGAGACGTAAAATACCTCATGTGCCAGTAATTTTACCGGGTGTCTTACTCTCCACGCGAGAATACAGCAGCGCAGGCACTGCTCCTTGGCGGCAGAGTTAATGAGTAAAGGTCCTACCACCTGTAAAACTGAACTACTAATTGACTAACCTGCATTTTTAACAAGTTTTCGAACGAATTGACAAAAGCTTTCGTCTTCACTCAATAAGTTGGCAAGAAATCTGATCCGTTTCTATTAATCCTGGCTGTTGTACGAGTACCTACATAGATGTAAATGAGAAAAAAAGGTAAACGCACGATCAATCTCAAGTCACAACGGGCCGGTCTCCTGAAATTACCTATGTTGCAGGATGCTGAATCTCAGGCTACTGAAATCATAAACAACCGCCATGGGTGGTCACCCGCCCCGTAATGACGTCTGATGATGCAGTAATTATGCCTCCAAACCGAATAGTTTCCTCATTGTTGCGCCATGCCCGTGCCGCGTGTGTGGCGTGCGCGAGCGCAACTAAGGCCCGCTATTAGCGGTTTCGGTGAAGAGAGCATGTTGCGTAGTTAGAAAAAAACCATGTCTCATCAAAATCTACTTACTACTACGAAAAGATGCCTTCAAGAATTCAAGAGTTATCGCTGGACTATTTCTATCCCACTCTTAGGTTAGGTGTAAGGTGTAAGAGAGGGCAAGATTTTACTCGTGGCCTTATAACCTTGGATTAACGAGTGTTGGTTAGGTAAAGCCTCAACTAAGTGCGACCGGCGGAGCGGCATGCGTTTTTACAGTTCATTACGCGGCTGAAACGCATGCCGCACAGTGTTTACTTGGAAGCACACGCAATGGACAGGAAAATCGCTCGCAGCGCCACCGGTCGCATCTTTAACGTCGTAACGAGCAATGCATAGCGTTTACACAAATGCCTAGACCTAGGCACCTAGCCTAGCCTAGGATCTCTTCGTTGCCTAGACAGGAGCACGGGTGGCATACTCGTCGTAGGTATTGATTTTCCTTAGTTTGCTCTGAAAATCATGGGATTTATTCGCTCTAACTGCCTCAAAAGTCTTTATAAAGAAGGACAAAAGTAAGGCGGTCATCAATTCGCACTTTTTTTGGTATTTTTACACTGTCAACGTATTTGAATATAGAAAAGATTAGTTTTAGTAGATTAGAAGTTATCATTTAAATTTTGTTTAGAATTGACGATCCGCGAGAAAATACCGAAAAGATTTGAACTGAAGTCAATTTTAAATAAAAAAAAGGTTACACAACATTCTAACATAATCATCACATCACGTTCTTTCCGTTTTGTACGATATTCATAATAATATTAAGATGTATCGCAACGATTTTACCGTTATGCTACGGACACCGCCGTCTAATTCCTAGCAAACTGGTAGAGCCACGTCCGAGATTAAGAAACTGACAAGCACGGCGATCGCGGCAAGCGGTTTAATCGTGCTGACCTATAAGTACAACCATTTTGTAAAATGTGACTTAAAATTAACCCGTAAAATTAAAGCAGGATGGTTTAGTTAAATTAAATGAACAAGCCCAACATTTTTAATTGTGTCTAAGAAAAGTTTCCATGTGTACGGTCAAGTGCAAAAATAAGTATCGATATGAACTTCTCAAAAATATGTCCCACGACCTTATTACGCCGGTGTAAGAGCGTATGATACTTATTTTTGAAACTTTGACTAGATACATATTATTACACTTGACTGTACATTGGTCGATATTCAAAGTGTATGTACTCACTTACAGCTTCAAAGGGGTGGTTTAATTTTAAATAATAAGCTACGATAAAGAACCTAGGTACTTACACTGTGTTTAATCAAATACCTAACCGCCTCCTGAAATAATCCAATAATTAAACTTCGATTACCTTTACAATATCTATTCCGTAATACCAGGCGAAACTCTCGGCCATCCTGTAGCTATTCCTATATCTTTTCTATGCCGAAGGTCTTGCGTCTCTGAATTACCATTTACACTTGGGCTTAGTAAATAGGCTGTAGGTACTGTAAAATTTTAGAAGGTTCCTTTCCTACATGTACATGCTTCCGAATGTAACAAAATTAAAAACGCAACCTTTAAAGAAATACAGTCCAATTGTGTCAGCAAGGAGTAAACTAAAGTTGGTTTACTTTGAAGATTTTTTATAATGCTGCTACTTGTATTACGCAGGTAAGTATTTACTTTCTTTATTCTTTAATCCACTCGTACATATTTAACTTAGTATTGTATCTTTTTTCTTGGCCCAAACCGACTCAAACAATAATAGGTTGCTTAACAACAGACCTCTACTCTCAAAGAAGTCGTTCAAACCATTAAAACACTACGCTCTTTGAAAGTAGGTAGGTATTATATTCGTACCTCAGAACATAAGCCTCTCTCAAACTCGTTCGGGTACACATAGTTAGCCATCATAAAGAAACAAATTGAATATTTTTCACGCTGAAAAAAAAAACTGAAAAATACTGTACTCTTTGCATACCTAGTAGACAAACAAAAAATCATTGCCACCTTGAAAATATCATGCTTTCATCTTTGTTGTGTCTGTGGAAATATATTGGAGAAGTGCCTAAATATGGTACTGTTATTGGTAGATTTGATTTTAATGGTATCCTAGCCCTTGACCAGAGTAGAGCGAGGTTGTCTGTAGGCATCCTTCATACGATGATTTCTACTCTTTCAACCAAGTTGCTTTTCGAGTCTCACGTCATCTGATTTTCAGTCCCCTCGTCGTCTCTACCCTAGGGTCGACCCTGGGTAGTGAAATGCCCAAGTTTAGGTTTACATGCTCAACATTTACTAAGTTCCGCAGAAGATGACTTGTTAGTCATAACCAATACCTACATTCTAGAAAATAAAAACTGCAATGTCAACTTTTATATTCAGTGCAAAACTATGTCAAATTGAACAACTAAGGCAATGGACGCATCCAAACCCCAATTAAACCAGACGATGCCCTTGCGCATCCCGATAAACACATCATCGGCGAACAGGAATAAATCATTGGGTTTTTATGAAGGCGTCATCGCCTCCGCACTGTCACCGAACTCTCAGGGCTTGCGAGTTTTGTAATTTTGAGAGCAACATTTGTTTTTAATTTAAAAGTACTCATCCTAAATGCGGGACAGTTATTAGTTTTAAGGCGCAATTTTCCTTCTGCTGAAATATTAGATAAGTACCTAAAGTAATACTTGAAAAGCATGTAAGTACTTAATGTACATATATTTTATTGGTAGAACGCTTTCTGCTGGTCAACAAAATTTTGTAAAATAAGCAAGCTGAACAATTAAATTATGCCACTGGGCATCATTTCGTCGCCTTTGGGATTACGAGTAATTTACTATTTCTATTCCATTGTTAAAAAACTTTTACTCACTCATACTTTTACCTCATTCGAATTTTGGGATTTGCTATAAGATCTTTTAGTATGACGATTATTCAACAGCGTTGGCAACCCTAGTACGGCGGCAACTACTAAAGAACTTCTTTGTGCTTCAGCCGCCATGCGCGAGCGCATGAGGTCTTCATTAAGCCTTTTTCGATCTGTCATTTGTTTCGAACACCTCCACTATGATTGCTCGGAGATTGTAATCATTCAAAGTATCATCATAGTTTTTGATGCGGGGAAAAAATGTGATAAAGTGCTCTCAAATTTTTCATGTTCTCATCGTGACATCGATCGACATTATCGATAGCATTTTGTAATATTTTTTGTGTACTATGGCATTTTATACCTTTAAAAATACTTTAAATACACATACTTAAGTATGTACTGAGCAACGAAGGAGTAAAAGTGAAAAAGTACCTAGTAGGAAGCAATTAAACTGGAAAAACTTATTTGTGTCGAGATTATAAGGTACATTTATATTAACTGCCTACACTCGTACATTCGGTACTATAATAGTAAACATTTGTTTTCATCCCTGAAGGAATTGAGTTAAAGATAAAAGAGAATAATTTCGTTTTTTTTTATAACTCGGCTGGTAGATTAGTCTTTAAACTTGTTTGACAACAGAAGCAGCCCATATCCTGTAACATAGATTGTTCCTTCACCCTTGTGCGTACATTTACATCCCAGTAATAAGCGGTTGCGTGTTCTGGGAAGGAAGCGGCAGAAAAAGCGGATGGCTCCGTCTGATCCGCTCGCCCCCAGCTTTCGAGCCGATAGAGTCATTATGTGCCATTATCCGACAACGGCACTCAACATTTTATCGTTTTCGACTCGATTGTTATGTAAGGTAATAAAGAATTCCAAATTCAATAAAAGCTTGTGTGTACGAATAAGCGTGGGCAGGGGATCGCATTATGCTCGCTCTACATATTAGGTTCGGTGACACGTTAGAGTTGGATATAAATACGAGGTGTTCATTCGCGTATGTTCGCGTCTTTGGCCCATAATATAGAGCACCTGCAGATGCTTCAATTCGGTATTCATACGAGTAGTGGGATTCTTCCACTGGCTGTGTTCGCGCCCCTGACGGACTTTGACATGTATATCGCTACCCGCAGGAACTATGCAATTTTTCAAGATAAAAAGTAGCCTAGGGCAGTGGCGTAACTATAACGTCTGGGGCCCGTGGCAAATTCGTCAGTTGGGGCTCCTGCCTCAATATATAGAAGTGCATTAGCGTCCCTTCTGTGCTCTAAACCAAGCCAGTTCGGGGCCCCGTAGAGCCAGGGGCCTCTGGCATTTTGCCACCCCTGCCACCCTATACCCAAGTAGCAAAGTACTCCTATAGTAAGACTAATACCTCTTATATCAGTTTTATAAAAGTTTTTTCAAATCTGCTGTAGGAAAATTCTTATAGTTGTATTATAAAGCTCCTGATTAAGAGTAATAGTTTTATATCTGCATCTTATAAGACGATTTAAGCTATAAGATACTTTACTCCTATTACATTGACTACAAAACGTTTATAGGATAACTTTGTACGACTCTTTTTAGACACATAGTCTTTTAAGTGCATTTTATAATGCTTTTTTTAGAGTATGTGATTTTGATCCTATAAGCGCATTTTGTAAGACGTTTACTCCTATTAGTGTCATGGTTAATGCTCCAATAGGTGTTTTAGTCTTACAAATATCATAGAAACAGTACATATAGGATGAATCGTTGTAGGATTGATTGGACTTAATCCTTGCTTCTGTAAGATTACTTGCACTATATCAGCAAGCTGTAAGAACTTTATAAGTATGTTTTTACTTTGAATTGTCTTATGCATTCTGTTATAAGAGTCCCTGTGTTGCGCAGCCATCACAGCCATTTTGTTTGCTGTTTGTTATCCTATAAAAGCACTATCTAAGAGCTGAATTTCTATAATGGTTTTGACTAAGTATGTTTTGTAAAAATCATTTATTTAAATAATAAATTACTATAAAAATTACAATTAAAATAGGGGGCATGAAAGTATATTGTATAAAATCGAGAACATTATCGATACAATTAATTTACCAAGTTGATTTCGTGTACGTAACTAATAAATGCACACACCTTCGTAAATTACTTATATTCTGCAAATAGTATTTTAATTGTTTCATACTACAAACAGCATACCATTATAACACAGGACACTATCGGAAAAAAAGGTACGCGACTCTTAGTAGGGCATTAAGTTCATCGCTGTAAAATTAGATACTCCTACAGCACCATAACAACAGATCGCTGTAGGACCAAATACTCCTACAGCACCATACAACAGATCGCTGTAGGACTAAATGAGCTTACATAATGCATTTGTAGGAGTTACATAGGATCATTTAATCCTACAAGCACGGGTTGAAATTCCATTGTAAGATTAAAGCGCACTTCATAGGATAATAATAAGTAGACTGTAAGACTAAATCCTCCTATAAAGTGCGCCCAAATGTGGTATTACAATGGTATATAGGAGTTTTATAAGACATAATCTTAGAATAGCTACAAGAGTAAATTTTGCTACTTGGGTAGTTATGCCACTGCCTATGTGTTAATCTAGAGTACTAGCTATCTCCGTTACAAATTTTATCCAAATTTGTCCAGTCGTTTAAGCGTGAAGAAGGAACAGATATACACACTCACATCGTAACATCCATCCATCCATCCTCATAAACGTTCGCATTTATAATATTAGTACCTAGTAGTAGGATACATTAAGTTTAGGATAATTTTAGGTTGCGATGTTAATTTTATGTATTGTAATTTTAGATTACTTGGTTTGAATAAATATTTTTTTTATAAATATTATAAGCATGAAAATAATACTTATATGCTATTTTTCGACGACAGGACTTAAATTTCAATTCGATCGAACCATTGGAAGCGAGCAAAAATCGAATAGCAAGATTTGATTTGCGGTGGATGTAAAGCCAGCATTATTTTGAGTTAAGACCAATTCGTGACAATTGTTTTCTATTTTTTCGCTTCCCATGCCATTTATATTTGGCACGAATACGAGTACTTAATAAACATTTTTCTTTCTTTCCTTTTTTTGTAAAGTAACAAGTACTATTTGTATTAAGAACGGAATCATTGACCTCTACACTTTGACCATCGCTGATTCTCGCCGCCTGATTAACTCGTCGCGGGTCGGGGGGAGGGGCGACCGCGGCGGAGTCAGCTTCAAAAGATATACAGTACATGTACATAGGTACATATAGGCATTTTAGTACCTCGCCTTTATAATGGCACTAGGTATTTCATGCGGCATTCCGCCTTTCGCTTATCTCAGAATCCAGTAGAATAGAACATAGCCACTTACAATATTCATATTAGATTATTTAAGTAGGTCAAATGAAGAAAGTTAGTTTTTGCTTGACACGCTTGGTTTACTAATGCATACCTACTATTCCTGACCTTTATTGGAATGACGAGTAGAGGGAGAAGACCGATGTGGCACTTCCGTCGCGTTTCAACGCACGATAACCCAAGGAATCTTGTTACCCGTAAAAAAACACATTTTGCGTCTTTGGGGGTAAATAAGTACCCTTAGATTCGGAACCAATTAACCATAACTAACCTAACAGTGTATAGCAGGAATGTCTGCCACCCACAAGAGCACGCGGTTCTCCTCCCCTATGCAGCGCTACTAGGACCAAGCATGACGCGTAGCATTCACCAAGAGTAACTCCACAAAATATGCATATGCATAAACTAGAGAGGAAATGATTAACATATAGAAAATTAAAATACAATTGTTAGTTAGCTCCGTTAATGCGCACGAGTGGGAGTCGAGCCTACACGTGCGTGCGCGCCGGATGCTGGGGGATTTAATATGATCTACGACTTTATTAACTTTTGGTGTGACCCTCTGGACCCGAATTTGAAACAAGATTTTAAACCTTTTTTAATTTCTCACAAATAAAGTTTACATTCACGTATACGTACGTTGAGTATATAGGTAAGACACTCCTTATCGGCCCCAAGTTATGCTAGTCTCAAACATTTTAAGGTTAAGAGGTAGAGATCCCATGAAAGCATGGGTTCGCCATTGCACATGCAATATAATTTTAGTCAAAGCATTTACTCAGTTACTTATACCTAAGCGTAGGTGCCTAGGTGCTTAGGCTTTGTTACCTCAGGCCCTGTCTACCCCGTAAGGGATATAGGCATCTGTAGTTTTGTATGTTCACGCGGATTTAAAACACAGAAATGAGTTAAGTATGCTTTTATAGTCCTGCCCAGTCTGTGAAGATTTATGCCAGACATTTTTAATAGAGGGAACAAAGGTAGCACGTATTTTTATATTTATTTAAGAAGAAGCCGCCAGTTAATCTACCTTGCGTGTTTCAAATTGTTGTGTTTGTCTAAACCAGTCAGCCTCGCAAAACACTCGTCCGTGGCCACGAGTTTGACAGAAGCGAAAATTCTGAATTAAAAAAAATAATTATTTGTCAGTTCCCAGCATTATGTGACCCGTCCTAGAGCATTGTCTAGTAAGCATGTGTTTGCTAACTAAGCGATTGTAACCGTAGACCGCGTTTGAAATTCAGTCTAACTCAGTCAACTCGCGATGACATTGAGAGCAAACATTTCCTGATTAAGCAGTGTTTGCACTCAACAACTACTGCACTACGTGACATGTCCCCTTGGAACCAAGAATCGCCTTACTGTTCCATAGATTTCTGCAAAATGGCGTCTTTTTTCTCCCCTTTTCGTGTCGCGTCGGGCACAAAAGGAACAAGACCGGGCGCGAGTCGCCGCGTTTAACAACTTCATCGGCGCTAACGAGGAACCAGTTCCGCTGGGGACGGCAGATAACGTCTGCAGGCCTACTCGAAGTAGAAATTCGAAGTTCATTTCATGCTGTTCCGTTCACACTAATAATAGTAGTAATAGGAGAAAGGGAGGGACGGTATGGAACGAAATTCGAATTGTACAGTAGAGCCCAAGTAATGGGATGATGCAAGGAAGCTTCTTTTTATGTCTAAATCTATGAAAAGTGGGAGCATTTGGCAGTTAAGGCTCTTTTAATTTTCCGGTTTTATAATAAACTATATGTTTAGGAGTACAATACTTATTTTGATAGATGCGCCCCATTGTAACAATGAGTCTCTTTATTTTTCACCATGTTTTAAACCTACAATAACGATATAAATGATCTGGAATGGGAAATCGGGAAATTTTTAGCCTTTGTGTTCACCATGTCGCTACCTCGGGGCTCAATTGTCGTATAAGCCATTTTGACGAAAATGAGATTTGAATGCAGTCTTGCTCAGTTTTTTTTTCTCTATCGATCTGTGTATTTAAAATTCTCCAAATCCCAAAAAAATATCGAATACAACCTCCATTTTCTGTAACTCTAAACAGGAAATTTTAAAAAAACGAGCTATAAAAGCCAGCTACTCAGAGTGTGAAAAAGGCAAAGGTATTATTGACCCTAAATCAAGATTTATAATTGGCATAAAGGACATTGCTTATCAAACTTGGCGTATACGACCTTAACGATTTCTGAAAATTGAACAAAGTTTATTATACAACCTGCCATTACGTTTCATTTTTAAGATGTATAAGCCACCACTAAACCAATTTGGTGAATACGACCTGAATTATTTCCAATAACAGAATAAAGTTTGGTGTACGGCCAGCAGTAGCGTTTCATTTCATGGCAATAAACGCCAACAAAAAATAAATTTGGAGTAAAAACGGCGTTAAACACATAACTTTTGTAAAAAATATTGTTTTTAATTGAAAGAGATTAGAAGTATTAAATGTTATATTCTTGTTGCTACTTTTCATTTTCATCGTTTTATGTGGTACTTGAACAGTCTTTTTAATAATAACAACGTAATACGTGTTTTTTTTTCGTTGGCATTGATGTTTTACCTTCAGCAATATATATTTTTTCTATACGAATTTTTTGTTACTTACCAAACCCTCAAACCTTTTTAATTATGAATGGACTTTGAAAGTTAAATACGATTCTCAAACTGATTTGGTTTATACCTACCTTATCATCATTATCGCAGTAAAGTAGTTTGGGGTGTATATACATGATTTATTTTTTTACAGTAAAGTGCCTAACCAAAAAAAGAAAACCGGTGACTAATACCTTTGATTTTTTCAAAAATCGTAATAGCTGACTTATACGTCCTAAGTAGCATGTACAGCAACTATTATTTTGGGTCATAAACGTCATTCTGTTTGCTTTTAAGAAGCGTATAAGCCATCTATTTTCTTTGTTATGGGTTCTATCTTATTTATTATGAATTCATATTATTCTACTCATAATTTTAAGAACTTTCATCCTACGAAGCTTCTTTATAACAGTTAAAACAAAAGAGTTACAATTTTTTTTTGTTTTTCTCTTTAGTTTTTTGGCTCTCCTGAAAAATCGACTTTTGGCTTATACGTCAATTGAGCCCCGAGGTAGCGATGTGGCTTTCGAATTCTTTCTCTAAATAAAATACATTTCCCCGAGTTCTCAACTCCTGGCCAAAAGAAAAAAATATTATAAAAACTCAGAAATCTTTATCGACGGCGACGGATTTGGAGCCATAAAAAACGTGTATCGATAAAAAAGTACGGTTTTAAAAAAGAGAAAGCCTTTTGTGGGTGTCGCGACAAATTGTCCGTAAGACTGATGATGTTATGAGTAAGGTTGTTTTGATTTTGAAATGATTTTGCGCCAGTTAAAGATTCGGCAAAGCACCAGCTCCCTCCATGGTATTGTTACAGTCTACAAGAAGTGGTGTTCATTTAACGAAAACGTCAGGTGATGTGAATGGCCGTTTGTCGGTTAGTATACGGGTAAAAAACTGATTACTTTGCCATAAAACTATGGTAGTAACCATTAAAACAGTTTTAAGGTTTTATGGAGATCACCAATTAAACGCCTTTTCGGTAATGGCCAATCTCTTACTTAATTTACACCCTCCATTAAATTGTAAAAGATTACAAAAACATTTACGCCAGCCCCATAAAATCTAGTTTTATACTTTACTCTATTGGCTAGAGTAAAATATAAAACCAACCATTATAAATACCACATTATTACAATTTTAACAGAAAATTGTACCTTATTCTGTTTCACATGAATACGTGAAGTAGTTTGAAAAACGAAGAAGATTTTGTGAGACAGAAATCGTGATTAGGTAGTTCTTTCGTCGGTTGCTTGATTTGAACCAATAAAATAACAAATTATCAGTACCTATCAGAAGTTCTTTGACTAAATTACACAGTACCATTTTTATAGGTAGCTTCGTTGTAGGTGGTATTACCCTGCATCTAATATGCTTCATTTTTTTTATTACAACAAAGGTCTGTTGTAAAATAATTGTCTTCGTATTTTTATTGAATAACGCTGAAATTGACTTAAAATTATTACAATAAATGACTATTATCCCTTTGTTACTTAATTATTACTGGCTATTAGGTACATACTCATTAAGTGACTGGTGCACCTTCTTTCTAATGCCAAAATAAAGCGTAGTTAAGTTGACTTTCGATTGAATAAAAACTGAATATCGAAGCTTTTGTTCAGGAATTTAAGTTAGGCTTCAATAATTTAAGGTGAAAACCTATCTCCCGAAAATATTTACCTTGTAAGTATTTAAATTAAACTTATTGTATAGCAAAAGTTACATTAATTTAATGTTACATTAATGCCTACTACGTACAACTACATGTTTAATTATTGTTTGATAATGTAATAATTTTTGGCTGCATAATTATAAGTCTAGTAGATCTATATTTATTTTCGTGTGATTAATATCACAATAATACGCGTAACGCATGTCGCAACTCACAACTTTGCTCGTTGATGTCTTTTGTATTAGTCGCCCAAGCGCATTTGAAATGTTTCCTGTTCTTACTCTATTCCACTCAATTATTGTTATAAATATAATAAATAAACCTCATGGTTTGATAGCAAAGCGGGGGATCAGTATGATCATCAACTTATTTTTCCGTACGGTCGCCAATTTTATCATTGTAGAGTCCTTATAAAACACTACTTATGTGACTATGACTTTCCCAACCAATGTTTTTGTGAGAAGGTTGAAAATGAAACGCTTAAGAAGAATTTGTTTTACTACGAGTTCTATCTAAGTATGCTTACCTTATACACAAGATCCCTGTGGGTCAAAGTGTATCCGTAAGTACTAAGCTTTAAGATTAAGTATCTCACCAAAGACCATTCTAAAGACTTATAAAAAAAAATTGTAAACACCGCAAGTACGTATTAGGTACTTAATATAATTGATTAGAGCATGAAAGAGCCTGTCATGTGGCCTGTTCCGAGTCTCAGACAGGTGCACACAATTAACTGTAGCTTTTAATGAGCATATACAATTTTGATTGATCATTTGGAACTAGCTGTTTCCCGCTATCTCGCGTTAATGTTAATGCAGTTGGAATTTTAAGTTTAATTTTATTCTACAACTGGCTTCTGCCCGCGACTTTGTCCGCGTAGAATTTGACTTAAAAACTGATGTTGATAGTATATTCTGCAATAATTATTTACGTCGCAACCCTAGGCAGTTAAGACATTGATATGTTTATCGCTACTCCGTGTGTCTTGCAAAAAGGAATAAATGTCTTCTTTCTTTCTTTAAATATTCAGATAACACGTTTGGAACCTATCGTATCACAGACGTCAGACATGCATGCTGAAAAGTGGCAGCTCGCTTTCTTTTGTTGGGGTTAAACTAACAGACGAAGTAAAAAGTCAAGACAGAGTTCTGTGAACAAAGTGAGGTCGGTTTACTATAGCTTACTTGCGTGTGCGCTTAGCTAGTTCACTTGGCAATGTTTGGATGCACTAGTGTGCGGATCACTGTATGCACAAGGTGAGGTGTAGTTTGAATCGGCCTCACTTAGCTATGCTCAGAACTTTGTTTAGATTTTTTGTTTCATCGCGAGATTTAAGTACAGCTACTAGACTAGGCATCGACGTCTACTTAATCATAACTTAGTAGATATAATCTTACTTCCGATAGGTACTAACGTACGCACGCCTACTCACGGCTTAAAACTTACGACATATACAAACATATTTATTTGTACACAGGAATACGAGAGAAATAAATAAAACCTTCACTAAATAAAAATAAAAAACTACAAGCTTTCCTACAGAGCCGAGCACAAAAGCGAAGGAGAGAGTTATACAGCTTAGGTAGTGTTGGAGAGGGATGCAAGATACGAAGCCACGTGACACCTGCCGGCCGCCAAATGAAGATATCGCAGCTGGATGTGAGAGGATCGTGGGCAGGGGTCGGTAACATTTTTCAAACTTAAAAAAATATAACTTACTACTTAGTACAATTTGGTTTTTATCGCCTATAAAAAACAAATTGCTTAAAGTTTAGGTTGTATGTCGAGGTGCATTTCTTTGGGTTGAGGCGCATGTTCTGATACCGAACTGGGATTTAAAAAAAATAGTAGGTATATAAAACTGAGTTTAGTAGGTACACTGCATGAATTTAAATTGAACGGTGGAGCTAAACAGTAGCTTGCCCCTCAGTAGCACCATTCACAGCTACGATCACACGGTCAAATAGGTATAAGCCCTGTTTCCATCCTGTGGTAATTTTGGAAGTCGCTCCGGTATGATCCATAAGGAAAATTTCTGCCAAATTTGATTCTTGCTTCAGTGATTTGAGCCTTGTGTTGTCTGTTTACTGGATACGCGTTTTTAGCCGACAAAAAAATCGGAGGAAGTTCTCACCTACTACAACTTTGACCAAGCACAACTTTTTACAGAGTAGTCCGATTTTGTTTTTTATTATTGCAAAGGGTAGGTATATCCTGAGGGTATCTCATTTAAATTTGGAAAAAAATTCAACTCTAAGGATAGGAAAACAGACGATGATTGATTGTTCACTTACAGATATACATACAATACAATAACTCTTTATTGAACACCACACATGTAAAAACCAAAACGAAAAAAAGAGATATAATGTTGGGTTGTGTATTACAAACAAAACGATTCACTAAAAAGGCTGATAAAATGTTTTTAATAAAAAATACAACCGCCTTCAAAAAAATAACCGATTAAAAATGAAAAAAAAACCATATCAATTTCGTATAAAAAATACATTTCGGTGTGCACTACCTACTGATTTGTTGGAAGTCGGTGTCTCAGTGCCTATTGGGTTTGGCACTATTAGATCTTTTCTAACTTCCAACAAATCAGTAGGTAGCGCATACTGTAATTATTATTTTATATTTTTAGCGGTTATTAAAAATGTTTTGTTCATAGTTTACGATTACAAAAGTTAAAATCCTACCAAACCTAAAGTTTGCGATCGCTGCCAGCCCAACATCAAAACGTCTACAGATGCTACTAAGGCACGATACTAAAGCCATGCAGTGTTATTGGTTCGAATAAGATGAATAAAAACTTATATTTATTAGTACGAGTGTAAGTAACGTTTCGAATTTGGTTTCGGTTTTGGTTTATACTACTTAAATATGCACCTATAAGTATACAATACAGTGTTTATATAGGTTTAAATTGTAGACACGCGCTTTGTTTTAACAGACTTCAACAAAGTAGGTTATTATGTTTATGTAAATCAATCGAGTCAATATCTTCGCCTGCTGAAAAAGGATTTTGTTGGTCTAAAAATTGGTTTCAAAAAAATTCATCAACATCGGTTTTAGGTACCGTCCAGTTGCGTATCTTCGCCTGTGCTACCTATCTTCGCCCAATTTGACATAAGTTAACACTACCGAAATGTTTTTAGTGCTAGCCTTACATAAAACTGCTAAATACGAAGTATTTTTCATGGCGGTCAACATTCTTCGAACGATCTGCGACTAACTTCTCACAATTGATGTTCAGTGAGATTTTTTCGCGACGCCGACCACGTGTTTTTTTTTACCAGCGTTTTAACTTTGGTTTTAAACAGTGATATAGACCAGATAATGTTAAACTTTTTACATGATTATATCGTATAACTATTTCTTTTTCATGTGACACTAGTATTTAATGGCTAACTTACGTCTAGAAATCACAATTGGATAAAACGTTGGGGAGGGTATTTATCGTTCAACTTGTTGCCAAATTTCGCCTGCCCCTAGGGTTGTCAAATTTATTGTAGCACATTAATTAGTGGATGATATTACTTGTTTGCCAATTTAAATATTTTCTTTTGTTTTGTTTTACGGAAATGGCTTTAACGATTTGGAGGAAAGTTAATAAGTAGATTAAATTATATAAATATTTTATAGGCATAGGTTGATTGGATTTCAATTAAAAACATATTATAGCAGAAAAACATACGTTTTGTTTAAGTAATAAAAAAAAGTTTGAAAATATTTTTTTTATTGTAAACCATTACTCCCCTTTGTTTGGCATGTTGGGTAATTTTTGGCAGCCCTAGCATCGTTTTAGAAAATGTATGAAACAACTTCAAACTGCAGCCAATCTTCGCCTACCACACATTTTCTTTAAAATATGCCTAGTCCGGTGTAGTTAAGCTTCATATTGTATTAACACAGTCCAAGTAGATAAGACTTAACATGTGTAAGTCATGGAAAAGTTTAGTATTAGCGGTAAGGCATGCCATAGGCGAAGATAGGGAAAAGTACCCATACTTCGCCTATTGCCTTTGGGGCCATTTATTACCAAGTTAACGAGTGAAATTCAAAGCTTTAGTGATTTATACTGATAGCCAGGAGTACTAAAAAAGGTTTTTTTTGCGACAATGGACTAAAATTCTTTGAAATATGAAAGATATTTTGGAAAAAGTGTCAAAATCCAGGCGAAGATACGCAACTGGACGGTAAGTAATTGCAAATTCATGTAAGGTACATTTAAAGCTGGTTATCGTTTTCATTTTAAGAAGAGAAAGTTAATCAATAAAAAATAGATTAAGATTAAGGTTAACAAAAACAAAGGAACTCAGCCAAAAACGGGAGCTGTCGACACGTGCAACACTACCAACTTATCTTTAACGTTCGCATCGCAGAAACATTCCTTGCGCCACTACTAAGTTTCCACTTTCCTAACAGCACCAACAACTTTGTAATAGTGTCAGTTTACACACGGTAGGCACTGAGCAAATATTGACGCAGTTCAGAGTCAAACAGTCCCATAATTTGAGCAGGTATCTATGCCACGGGCTGGGATTATCTTGTTCTGGACGTGATGAGCCGGAAAGGCAAATATAAGCGCGCAAACAGCTTAGAGCAGTAAGCTGAATAATCAAGGGATCGCTGATGATAATGGAGGTAGGCCCAAGACCTACAACAGGGTTGGAAAATGTACTATTGCGTTACGCAATTTTAATATTAAGTAAACTCAGACCAAATAAAAGTAAATACGGATTTCTGCGTATGACCAAGTGAAGCTGGCAAAACGCGGTGTGCATACAGTTGCCCGCACATTAGTGCAACTAAAAGCTTTTTTTGTCTGAGTTGGTGTATAGGAAATGATTGCGGATTTTGAACCCTTGGATATAGAAATCAAAATTTTGGCATAGGTTTTCTTTATAATGTAGATAAGGAATGATTCTCGAGAACCTATAGTGGTTTGACCTAATGACCTTTCAAGCAGAGGATAGTTTCGTGGGTTCGAATCCAGGCTTGCACCTGACATTTTCGGAATCTAAATGCGACATTGCATTGGATGGAAATTATCATGAGGCCCCTGGCCCCACGTGAAAAGGCCGGAGATTCTGAGAGGACGCCTGTACCCAGCAAGTAGGTCGTAAACAGGCTGTAAAATCTAAGTGTTGACGATCACACCACGAGATAGGGATTTTTGCTATGGGGGCACAAACGGGGAATTGCTGTCAGAAATAGCTTATCTACACTCGTAACAGATGTTCTTTGAACTGTAAGTAAGTTAACCTGACTCCAAGTGAAAGCGCCAGCGATATCTTCATGGACGAATTTCGTTTAATCATAACCCTGTTAGGTAAGTAAGTACAGATTTTCTATGTGTGTTTTTATCGGTAACTGCGTTTCCCTCAGTCCCTTTATCCCCCACGTACCATAGTCCCGGACTTCTCCAACTCCTAATAAAAATCTGATATTCCCTCTAACACAAATAAAACAGGTAAGACAACACCATTTATTTGTCTGTCTAACTAAACAACGCCATAAAAACAAATGCGAATAAATTTTACGAGTGAGACGGACACCTAAAATGTCAGCTGTAAATTTTCCGAAACGTTTTGATTTATATAAAGGAGATTGTAATTTACTGTTCATTCGATTAGAGAACTAATATAATATTCATGAGGCGATAAAAATCTGTTCCGAGAAGAGATATTAAATTAAAACGTCGTGTCATATTGTCATGTCCGCCGGTAACCGGCACCCGGTGGGAATTGTTTTTGTTTTTCTGTGTATAATATGATCATTATCGCCATCAATATTTAAGAGCAACTCTAGTCCGCTCGATGTAGTTATCCAGGCTGGTTCTCATACCAGTTCTTTCTTGTTGGACTGCTTACCTAGTTGTTGAAGAGAGAATCTGACTGCGAAGTTTAAGGCCTTGCTTTCGATTCCCGGTAAAGGCAGACATGTATGAAAAATAAGAATGTTTGATCTCGAGCTTTACCTAGATGTTTTAGCTATAATGTGTTTGTAGAAAAATATTCAAGTATCAGTAGTTAGCGTCAAATCAAAGTAAATGTTACCATTGCGCGTAGCATTGGCACCTTGTCGCTTTAACTACGTAGCCAGCACGAACGTAACGTCGTATACATAATACATATCAAGATTTACAAGATTTGGATACCTACCTACCTTAGATATTTTCCTCAGATAAAAAATATTTTTTGAAGTTGATATTGTAGTAGTTTTTTGGACTAAACAAGACTGAGATTTTTTTAAGCTGGCGTTTCACTTATAAGTTTTGTCGTTGTCGCCAGAGCAGCGACCAGAAAACATTCACTTGTAAATGCTTTATTGTACAAATATAAAGAAACAGAGACAAATCACAAAAAATCGTGCATCGGGAATACTTTATTAAAAGGAATGACTAAGTCGCATTCATGCCGCGCTCCATCAGGCAAATAAAAAACGTCATAATTAAGTAGACAGGTACTACGAATCCTATGTATATCCAACTTCGTGGAAGTGTATTAGTATTAAATTTACGACGGAAATAAATCCAATTGCTGGACGATTTTGGTAAGCATCCGGGTTCGATTCCCGGCCACAGCTTTACTTTTAGAATTTTTCTGTGTTCCAATTTTCAGTGTCGTTTAGAAATTTAATTTGTAACGGGTGAAACCGTAAAAGTAAAAATAAAAAATCGAGAAGTAAAATTCTTGATGCAGTTGATAAAACGGATATTAAGTTAATTTGTACGTGAAAAGCGTTTATGATAAGAAAATATCAAATTTATTTACCGATTTCTAATAAAATTATCCATGTTCAGTTCCATTTGATGCCTACTATTGTTATTGTCATATTACACTAGCTGCTGCCCGCGACTTCTTCTCCAAAGAATTCGTTTATCGCTATCCCACAGGCACTACGCAATTTTCCGGTATAAAAAGTAGGTAGCTGTGTTCTTCCAGGCCATAGTCTATCCTCGTGTCAAATTTCAGGCAGATCTATTCAGTCGTTCTGACGTGAAAGAGTAACAAACATCCATCCATACTCATAAACTTTCACATTTATAATATTATTAGAATATTAGGGTTAGAATCAGGATTAGTAGGATATAAGAATAGCTAGTACTTTTGCGTTTTACTACTTAGGTAGGTTTCGTAGTAACTGAGTAGGTAAATATACGAATACGAGTAATTAAAGCACTCAAATGCCGGCGGACGGCGAGGCACCGACGCCACGCATCTCGCCACAACGAGATGCTAACAGGAAATAAAAAACGTGAGAATAATATAAATTAAGTCCTCTGCCCCCTGGGCCAGTGGACGCGGCCTACAGTAGGCCGTGGACGGAAGAATTAAATTGGTAACTATATCGTATCGTATGGTATGGTATTCTTACATGCTGGTCTGGAAGTAAAGAAAACACATTTCTCTTCTCGCGCCGATGGTAAAAGCCCGTCAAGGGCATAGGCGAAAGTCTTAAGAATCATGTTATAGGCGATGCGGCTGGCAACCCATCACTATTTTGATATCCCTTTCCACCTATACGCCCTTAATCCTTAATCATGCTAAACGTGGCCTTAAGGTTTTGTTACCTTAGGCTCTGTCTACCCCGTAAGGAATAAAGACGTGATATGAGTATATATGTATGGTATGGTACATTGGGTGGTATTAGCAGTAGATTTAAATGTCGATATAATGGATAATGTAAAAATGTGTTAAACCAGCTTTAGACTAAATGTGGATTAATTTTTTCCAGCAAGTGGGGATAAATCGGACCAAGGTAAAGCTAATAACATTTTTTCCGAACTCGGGCATGAAATATGAGTAGAACGAGTAAATAAATCAACTTTATTTGCTCACCATTAGGTTAGGTGTTGACGTAGTACAAGACTTAGCTTTACCTGCCATGTAATTTGGTACCTATTCGCATCGCTCAGTGCGTGATCTACCTACTGTATCCCTCTCCACTATCAACGTCCCTACTCGACGCGGTCGATAATTGAGACGTCAATTTTTTTTTAAAGCCGTCCCGAGAGCTTTTTGAATATTTATAACTCTAGCGGCCGGTAATTTAACATCGGGTACTTCTCGTTATCTTAGAGGCTCTATCTTGACTCTCGTTTTGTTTCCTCTCTACGATTAATGAGGATTGAAACAGGTCGGGCAACTAGAAGGTATTGCGGCATAAAACTTTAAGATGTTATCAAACAGTTCGAAGTGTTAACGTAACTTGTTTACATAAAATATGTGAGATTCTCTTATGTTTAGGGCCAATAAGTAAATGTTTGGTTGAAATAGACGGTAAGAGTTTTTTGATAAACAAAAATAAGCCCTTATACGCATTTGTTTTTAAGTAACATTGTTACTCAGTTACGGAAAGCAAAGATAGAGATATTTGAAGACCTTAACAGTGAGACACAAAACCCCTAATATAGTTTTTGTCTCATGTACCTATAATTAATTGAATTTGCGGTGCTGTGGTTGCCAATTTTTGTTTCCAATCTTTTGTAAAGCGGTCGAAATGAACAATCACTTCGCTAAATCTTCTAAAACATTGTTTCCCTGATTCTGAAGTAGCTGTGTAACGAGTAAGCTTATCAGGCTAAGCTAAAACTTTTTCTGATCACCTGCCATTCAATCACATGTGAACAGCAGGTTTTGTCCCAGCGTCATGTCACCTCAGTTAAATGCAGCCAAATCAATTCAGCAAATCTCAACACAAAAAGTATTCAAAAATCCTTTTAAAAGCTGTGATGCCGTGATTCCTTAGACAAGGTGATAACTTGTCATTTAAAAAAGTCAACCGTGTTGCTTATTGAACAAAGTTTAAATTTTATTTGCGAATGTTGAAAATTAGGATCTTGTGGCATTAAGTGAACCGTTTTCGGACAATTTATACGTCAATCAATCCTCTAAGAGATCTATAGTTCTCCACGGTTATTGTTCGACATGAGCACACAATGATCCTTCATAATGTTCACGCTGCGCTTGCGCATAAAAATCCCCTATTGTGTTACAAATAATCCGTAAAATTAATGGCTGCTCCTTTACGTTAGGATCGAACGCGTGATGGGCACTTTTGAAAGGTCGTAAATAAATTCAGACGATAATTCTTAGTAACAGCTATAGCTACATACGTAGTTATTTACGTAATTAGGTACTTAATTAGGATGAAGTAGCTGTCGGAGTCTATGAGTAGCGGTCATCACAACATCAGGTGTTCCCCATTGGCTTTAAAATTAAAACTATAAAAATAAATAAAAGAAACAAACATTCTAGGTATACCTAGTGATAAAAGGGATTAGGTCTTTTTTTTTGATTTTGGTGTCTTTTTATGTCAAGCGTTTCCCTCAAAAATACCAACAGATTTAAATAGGCAATGTACGTAGAGCGGCACCTATTTGAAGCGATCTTCTCGGTAAGTTTCCATTTACCTTCTGCCATCTCAGAATTGTACCAAATACCTAAGCATAGCAAACTTAGGTATTCCGTACCATCAAGTCGTACTGTACCTAACTGAATTAACTTACTAGCGTACCTATTCTCTGTGTGTCTGTTTAACTCAAAGGGCAAAGGGAAGACCCATGCTTGGGTTTTGGAGTGTGTCGTTAAAATGTTGGTAAGTAGGCCTCCCGCAAGTTGGACGAATCATTTGGGAATTGATCGTCATGGAGTTCCTTGGGGAAGATAATGATTCCTATGCTCATTCCCTCTATGGGCTTTGTACCATCTGCGCGGGAAGAGAAGCAACTGGTACATTCTATGTTTATTCTTTACTCCCAGACCAGTATGGAAGCAATGGGCATAGGAATCATGTTAAGGCGATGCGGCTAGCAACCCATCACTATTCTGATTCCCCTTTCTACCTATACGCCCACAATCATGCTAACGTGGCCTTTAGGTCTTGTTACCTTAGCCTCTGTCTACCCCGCAAGGGATAAAGACGTGATTTATGTATGTGTATGTGTGTATGATGATAATGATGATGATGATGAATGCTTCAGTCTAATAAACTATTTACTATTTTTTTCTTGGTAAGTACCTTTTTATTTTTGGAATCCAAGCTTAGAATACTGTTCCCAGCGCCATCTATGAGCAGTTCACCAAAGTATCTGTTTACGTAATATTTTTTGTCTGTGTACGCTAATGGAAAAGTTATTTGAGACACGAATAAAATCAGAATTATTTTAGTATTATGGTGGTGCAGTTGCGATTTTTAAACTTTCTGAAAACCGTTAGCTTCTTAAAATTACTTTTTTAAAGATATCTTTATTCTTTACAAGTCAAGAGTCAGTTTGTTATGTTGGCTACACTGGGAAAAAGTGTTATTTTATAAGACACTCGATATTTTTTCTGTGAAAGGATTTGTGTCTATGGTTGGAATTATTATAAACTTTCCATGGTCAAGATCTAAAAACTTCTCAATCCCTTACCCAATGACATGTCAAGAATTTGACAGTTTCACTTATTTATCCTATCCATATTTTCACACGAGAAAGTGACTCGAGTCCTAGAGTTAAATACTAAAAACTAGGTGTTAGTCGTTAAAAACATCTATGTGTTAAAATACTAATGCCTTAAAACTAGAAATAGTTAAAAATCTTGCCTTGCATACTAATTTCCATAACAGAGGTCAGTTTTAGTTACGTTACGGATATTTTTTGTTGATACCTTTACCAAGTCATTGCAAAAATGATAGAAGCCTGACAACAAACAGCGTCCTAATCAGAGTCTGCACCACGTAATGTGCAACTTTTGGACTTGTGTCCCCTATCAGTGACAGGAGGTTAATTTGTGATTGTGAATTATCTCTACACTTACTTTCTTCTAGGTGGGATGCGTAAAAAGAGATTGAGATAGTGCTGAAAACAAGTCTGTGTTTAAAACTGAAGCAATGAGTAATGCAGGAGGCCCACAGATAATGAATAACTTGCCACCTGGAGTGAATCCCGAAAATAACTTGATGCCTGGTGGGCCTATAGTGAACGCCGCAATGAACCGGAATAGGAATAACAATCAAAATCCTTTATTTAATGTAAGAGAAAGGCTGTTTCATGCGTTGTTTTTTAAATTTGCCGTGGCCTATGCTCGGACATTTCCCAGGCCTGTGAGGAGGTTCTTTGAGTTTCTAGTGCTGTTGAAAGCAATTGTGGCGTTTTTCGTCCTTGCTTACATACATATAGCATTTTCAAGGACACCAACGACTTGTTTGAATCATGTGAAAGATTCATGGCCGAGAGACGGTATTCTAAGAGTGGAGATACTGAGGAACCCGGCCCATGACTACAGTATTGAGCAGAGCTATGCAAAGGAGCATAAACTTAAAAAAGACAAAGAGGAACTCAATTCAATGCTCGGGATACTAGCCACTGAAGGGTAAGTGCACATTAATATCTTTATCGTAATACTGTTTATACTAAGAGTCTATAAACAATATGTTGCTAAGATTTATCTGATACTGTTGTCATTGGTTTGTGCAGATAAAACATACAACAAACAATTCGCACCCTTCGTGGAAGAAAGACGTAAGTCAATAGGACTTACGTCTTTCTTCCACGAAGGGTGCGAATTTTATCACCTTGATGTGTTTTTGTGTAAATTTCCAAGGCTATAAAATATTGAAATGGTTTTTTATTTATTATTCAATCATTACAAATTACCAATATGTACAAAAATTAAAGTTAATACCTTTTTAGGTTGAATGCCTTGCATATTGCAAAGTGACCCTGACATTTATAAATGTTTGATTTAAGCCAATAGTATTTAGCTAAAGCCTGCAATAGTTTTCAATGTCATTGACATTTCTTAAAAATAAGTGACCTCAAATTAATTTGCAAGACCTTAATACAATTGTGAAGTAATTGTATGATATTGAAGGTTTTAGCAACTTGTAATTTTAATATAAGTCTACTTTTAGTTTTGTAGTTATGTTGGGGTTGACACATCTTTTATATCAACTTAGAAAATATTTATTCAGAGATTGATTTAGTTATGTGTGTCTTATTATTTGTCACTGATCCCTTATTGCTGAAGAACAGACTTAATCAAACATTTGTTAATAGCTGATAAATTTGTTACTACAATTTATTTTTAAAACTTATTGGTACTTATTTTAATATATCTCTTTTGAATGGGTAGTAAGTAAGATTGGTATTATGCGGTTCTGTATTCAAGAGGATAAAAATAATCAATGACATAGGTATGCTAATTATTAATGTCATCCCAAAATAAAGCAACTCCAGCTAAGGAAAAACTCAGTACATTTTGTATTCAAGCCCATTATACCAATTGTGAACTTTCTCAGGTGACATCAGTGACCTAGCCTAGGTACTTTCACTTTTGTTGAAACAGTTTTGACAGTAAGACACATTTTCTATGAGATATTGAGTTTAATGAACATTAGATTTAATGCTGAGCTCCTTATATTTTAATTATGTTTTAAGTGTGTCCTTTCTGTTATATGGCCTTATTATAAACATATAAATGTTTTTTTTTTCTTTCATTGTTTACATTCTCATATATTATATTTCATCTTTGTATACAATAATGTTATATGTGTAGGTATGTGTGTATGGGTGTATTATTTTATTCTATTTATTTAGCTATGTATTATATTTATGTTAGTATTGTTGTTTTTATTATCCATGCGTTTCTCCTGGTTGTTTGGTAGAGATAACTATTAATCAATAAGTCTGCCTATTGTCTACTTTGTTCTTTGTTTCTGAACTGTTTTTTACTGATTTGTGGAGTTCAATGAAGAGTATTTGCATTGTATTGTACTGTGTGTTTAACAGTGAATTATTTAAAATGTATTGAAAGTTCAACTTTTCACTTTCCAGGTTTATCAATATTGAGTCTTCATCCAATGAGGAGGTAAAAGATGATGAGTACCTCCGGGATGGGACTGACTATGGTAACATCACACGAATACATGACGAGATAGAGGAAGCAGCATCAGAACATGTGATGGAAACTGCCTATATTGATAATAAAGCTGACGATTTGGAAGGCGCACCTGATGAAGAAGAAGGCGATCTTAATGCCACCATTGTTTCCGGAGAAGATGTAGAACCTTCTTCCTCCATTTGGGAAGGAATAATGGGCCTTGTTGAGGATCTTGATAGAGATTCTAAAGTTGTTGAGGTGAGATTGAATAATTTACCTATTGAAGGCTTTTATACACTGCAACTTGTTGCTATATGCATGTTAGAAGTAGTTGTGTATAAAGGCTTTATGCTTAAGACCAGGATGCATGCAAGATTTGAGACAATCTTTTTCTATTTTTACATATTTAAGTATATTGGTATTGTTAGCAACAAACAAGACTAGTTAAAAATATTTTTCCGCATGCAAAGGTTAAGATATTAATACAAACTATTCACGGTCCATAGAATCATACATTTAAGAATACAATGTATGTACTTGTAATAATGTGACATTGTTCAGAATACTTTAACAGGAAGAGCAACAAGTCTAGATAGTTGATAGTTGTTACCCATAATATTAGTGAATGACTTGCTACTAGGTTGACGAGACATCCATTTTTTTATAGTTCCTAATTTGACGTCAGTGGTGCTACTTTTGACGTAAACAATTGTTACAAAAAACAGATAATGATTTTATATTGAAATAAAATATTAATAAATGATTTGTTTGATGGTGATCCTCATAATAATAATACTATGTTATTTATTCAGACAACAAAGATCCAAATATTGTTAGTAATTACTCTTAATTAAATGTTGCATCATGGAGCACTCATGTCTTTCGGCTATCGTCTTCTGAAGGCTGTTAGTGCTGCCACGCATTCTCGTTAGAAGCGATGCCATTTTTTTGCGCAGTACAGCATTAAAACTGTCCACGTGAGCTTCGACAAACATGGCAGATGCCATTCACTTATCACCTGAATGAAATAAAAATATTTACTATACTTCAATTCAATTTTTAAAAAGAAATAGCGCCATCGATACTGTCGATGATTCCGCCAATGTCGAGGTTGAAGAAGACAGTGTCGTTATTTATTTAACCGTTGTTCGGTGTTACTATACTTACTTTACTATGTTTTATTATGTATTTAAATATGTATTTACCTATGGTTAGTATGTTAATATGTTACACAGCACCCATAGCATAAGCATTGCTTAGTTTGGATGTAGGTATTGTAGGTCAATTGATGTGTAGTTTGTAACAGTATACTCTATCTGTAGTTACTAACTGTAAAAAACCTATATTACATCTCAGATATTATCCTTCTTTTTATCATAATTACACAAACGGATAAGTCACGTACAAAAGTCGAGTGATGCTCGACATGTTTCGGACTAGTTCGTAGATCTTGGAGCGCTCGCCCCGGCGGCAGCGAAACGAACACATATCATTATTATTGTTTTTATCAGCTTATAATGTTAAGTTATTAGTATAATTGTACATTTGATATTCGCGGCCATAACTTGTCATCTGTGACCTTGTTAAACTATCATTATGAGAAAGAGTTGCAGTCAACAATATCATTATGATAAATCAATATTACTATTCATTATTCTGATACCTGAGACGTGACCCGGTTATTTTTATTATCTGAAATTACTTTAGATAAATTAGCGTAGGTACTGATATAATTCCGTGCATTATTTTAAAAAGAAGCGACAATAAAGTTACGAACAATAACGTTTGGATCCTGTAAAATATTAAGGCTATTTTAAAATGTACATGCGCAAGTAATTTTTAGTTCTGTTTAGACGTAAACAGTACTTTTATTCTGTGATTCATATTCCGGCCTAGCAACTTTGACCCTGCATGGCCCTGGAAATCCGAATTAGTTAATAAAACTTACAACATTACGTTATATTATTGTCGATCATTCGTAATAGTGACGCAAAATAGTAATCCATTAAATAATACGCTTAAATTGATACATTTGCATAATGTAGGTATCTTTTGTATTTGGAGTTAGCTATGCTAAATATTACTGCTGAAAATCTTAAGTGTGAAGGTATAGAAACTGTTTGAAATGAAGCCACATATGGTGAAGAAGTTACATGAATGTTTCATAGTATCATAAATATGTATGGGCTCACTAATGACATTAGACTCATTATCCTACTACGTCACGCGCGACGCGAATTCGGTTGTAGTACATTATGAACGTTATTATACAATTATCGTTTTGTAAACAAATAGCTTTTGCTGTTTTTATGAATTTGTAATTAAGTACAATTTTTTTTTCAGGAATTGGACGAAGCAGCGACAAATGATTCTTCAAAAGGTAAGTATTAATTTAACTGATATGAAGCAGGCGGGGTAATTAGTTTCACCCAATGGATAGTAGATGATCATGACCATGACAGTAAAGAGCGTTTTCCAAAGAAAAGTCTACAATGTACTTTTTTTTCCGAATTTAAATATTTAGATTTTTCTTACTCAGAATCTTTTGCCCTATCGATTCTCATACAAGAAAAGATGATTTTATTTACTGTGGATTTTTTTTCCTGTTCGTCACGTTCCATACATACCTATATGAAAAAAAGTGACGAACTGGAATGGAAATTACGCCCCGGCCATGATTATCATACTATTTGCAATTATTTCTTCCATGCTGGTCTGGGAGTATAGAAAAAACATAGAATGTACCAGCTTCTCTTCCCGTGCAGATGGTAAAAAGCCCATCTAGGGAATATTAGGGATCATCTTATAGGCGATGCGGTTAGCAACCCATCACTATTTTCATATAGACGTGATTTATGTACGTATTATTCTTTATCATGTTGTATCTTTTTAGATGACGACTATATCCTGGAGTACTCTCTCGAGTACGGTTTCCTCCGGCTCTCGCCGAGTGCGCGGCTGCGTCTCAAGATACCGGTCAAGATCGTCACTCTTGATCCCAGCCGGGACGAGTGCTTCGGCGATCCCTTCTCGCGATTCGTTCTTGACGAATTCCTGGGTTATGATGACCTGCTGATGGCTTCTATCAAGTCTTTGGCCGAACAGGAAGATAATAAAGGCTATTTGAGGTGAGACGATTGTAATCGGGTCATCCAGGGGCGTCTTTATGATCCATATTAAAGTAAAGAATCTAATCAGTTTGACGCTCGTCAGTGGCGTAGCTACCTAGGGACTAGGCGGGGCAGTGCCCCGGGGCCCTCAAGCTCAGAGGGCCCTCGAATCCTTGTAGTGAGGCCAGTGGCGTAACTATAGGGTGGCAGGGATGGCAAAATGCCAGGGGCCCCTAGCTCCACGGGACCCCGAACTGAGTTGGTTTAGAGCACAGAAGGGACGCTGATGCACTTCTTTATATTCAGGAAGGAGCCCCATCTGACGAATTTGCCGCGGGCCCCAGACGTTATAGTTACGCCACTGAGTGGGGCCCCATTTTTTTATTTGCACCAGGGCCCTTGGCTACCTAGCTACGCCACTGACGCTCGTGCTCCCGAAGATGGCTTATGTAGCCGATCTCCGAGGCGAAACCTCGCGTACAATGAAGATTTAATTCAACGCGTTTAGCGTTAAGATTAATACGCTGCTTCTTGAAATCGCGAACTTTGTCCTGCACCAAATTGCGCTAGTCAGGACGCTGTGCTACCAAATCTTACCACTGAGAGAGGGCTCGATAAGTGATTAAATATCTACTTAACGGTAAAGTCTGTCTGTTGTTGCTTCTGACAATATTTAGGGCACGCGTCCATTAAAATCGACCGATCGCATTAGTTGAAATTACACGTAGAGGATTCAATCCCGGGATCCCGGTCCTATATATTTTAGTTCCGAAATTTTCGGGATTAAATTTAACAAATCCAGGGATTTTCGGATTTAATACAATCCATAATATTATAAATGCGAAAGTATTCGATCGAAACGCGTCAGTGTTTGTGTGGTTTAAGGGATAATTAAGTTTGTGGGATTTATGTGTTTTATTGGCAGTAGTGAAGGGAGGGATTGCATGAAAAACATATATATTTCACACAGGCTTGGTTATCTTGCACGTGAGCTCCGCAAAGTAACGCCTGATTCAATAAAATATTTCTCTTAAGATTTATTTTCATAAAATATCCGACTAATTTTATTAGAAAATATTAATTAAACATTGAGCTCTGTACTGTGTTAAGTATGGGTTAAATTAACCTTAATAAGTGGTTTAAAAAAGTTTAATTCTTTGTATTATAATATTATAAATGATTTAAACAACTCACTAGTTTGTATAATTTAGAAGAAATTTAAAGTAGGTATCATTTTGTTCAATCAGCTTTTTAAAGATGTGAAAATACATTACAAAATATACACAAAACACTTCTTGTCGACATTTTTCATTATCAATATAATCCCGGGATTAATTGTGGAAAATCCCGAAATGCCGATATTAGAAAAAGGGTCCGGGATTGAATCCTCTTAATACACGTTATACTCGTATCACACTGCAAGAGAAATGAGGCGGTATGTGAATATTAACTGTATCGTTGGTTGGATAATGCAGTTCACTATTCCGTTGCGCCTCAATGGAAGTCGCCCTTAAATATGTATATTGCAGAACCAGTGGCGTAGCTAGGTAACCAAGGGCCCTGGTGCAAATAAAAAAATGGGGCCCCACTACTATCTAAACTGGTTACGTTTTTATAATAATAGTTCGATCGAGATTTTCTGGTAAGGATTCGAGGGCCCCCTGAGCTTGAGGGCCCCGGGGCACTGCCCCGCCTAGTCCCTTGGTAGCTACGCCACTGTGCAGAACAGAACTGTCATCTGATAAGCCATTGTCTTCGAACAGGAATGTGATCACCGGAGAGCACTACCGCTTCGTATCTATGCTGACGGCGCGCAGCTCCTACATTGCTGCGTTCTTCATTATGCTTGTATTTGTAAGTACATATTTATTTAGAACTTATTACATTTTTTTTCTTATACAATCAATACTTAAACCGGGATTTTCAAAAATTCGTCCTACTGTGATAAACTCAAAAGCACGTGTTCAACTCAACAGTTTAAAAATTGTATGATATAAGATTAAACGAAATTGTCTGATATATCCGTACTAACATTTATTGGAATCCAAATACGCGGTGGCAAACGTGATTTTAATGTTTATCAAGATTTGCTTAGCACGCCATCTACCTTCGAATAGCTGAACTAAGCAAATAGTAAGCTAGGGTCTGAAGTACGTTACCGTGCTTTGAGCGCCTATGCAGCTTCCATCTACTGTGCAGTAGCGACACTAGAAAGAGTTCTTTTGTTTAATGTTAGTTGTTATGAGAAAGTAACAGATGGCGTTGTGTGCAAAATTATCAGATCTTTTGCACGATTTTCTCACATATTTGAGCGATTGTGGCAGTGGCGTAGCTACCAAGGGACTAGGCGGGGCAGTGCCCCGGGGCCCTCAAGCTCAGAGGGCCCTCGGATCCTTACCAGAAAATCTCGATTAAACTATTATTATTAGGTCACGTGACAGTTAGTAACAGGTAGAAAAATTCGAAGACTACCCACCTGCTATGGGTGGAGTAGGGGTATAGCACGCGTCACGGAATGACGAGGAACCGGGTTCGATTCCCGGCCATAGCTTTACTTTTCGGATTTTTCTGTGTGTTCTAATTTTCACAGACATTTACAAACTATTATTATTAAAACGTAACCAGTTTAGATAGTAGTGGGGCCCCATTTTTTATTTGCACCAGGGCCCTGGGTTACCTAGCTACGCCACTGGATTGTGGAGTTTTACATTGAATGGTATCATCAAACAAATTAAGTCTTGAAAGTCAGTGTAATTTTATGACATGCTTAGAAAAATACTTTTTATTGAAATGTTTTCATGTCTACCTAACTAATTAGTTTTACGTTTCGTTGTACGTAATCAAATCAATTCGCAACAAATTTTGTCGAGACTAATTTCAATTTTAGCGTACCTAATATTATTAATTTACATGAAATGTTTTAGATTCAAATTAGTTTCGGAAGTTTAGAGAATAAAGGCTCAAAAATTCGAATTACGCACTACAGTGGCACTCAATATATCGGCATATGCTAACACACGGGTATCAAATAGGGCTAAGGTACGAGTACCCAACGGCTATAAATTTCGAAAGGCCTTCTAAAATAAATAAATAAAATAAATAAATATCTTGGGACAAATTACACCATTTGACTCAGCCCCAAACTAAGCAATGCTTGTACTGTGGGTACGAGGCAACGGATAAACGTACTTATATAATGTAGATGGGTGGATCAACTGTTTCTTCCTGTTATTCTGTCCCATCAGGAAGGGGACAAAAGCAGTACAGTTCGTAAGAAGAAATGTTGTCTCATTATACTAACATGCTTAATAGATGATCAATTATGGAAGAGCCTTAAATGCACCGCAAAAATACATGTTCGGCAAATTTTAAGCCGTAAAGTTATTGTGCAAGACTGCACAACCTTTTTAGATAGTTCTTTTACCTTTTTTAATTGTTTATGGTTTTTAATATTATTTTGATTGATTAGACTTTTGTTTCCAACGAAAACCAGTGCCTTATTATTTTGCTCCCAAATAGTAATGTTTTAAAGTGTGAGCGTGGAGAACGTAACTACAACGAGAGGCAAGAAAAAGTTGATCCACCCAGATCCAGGGATCAGAGACCAGACAGAGTCAGGACTCGTGCACAAACATTCGTATTCATCATACGACTGTCTGCTCCTACCGGGATTCAAATCCAGGACCTCTAGCTTCATAGTCAGTGCCACTAACCACTAGGCTATCCGGTCGTCAAAGCTTGAAAGAAAATACTCGATTTTAACACAGAGAGAGGAGAGTGTTACATTTGTGCGATAGTTACTTGTCCGTAATTAACACACACAAATCACGTCTTTATCCCTTACGGCGTAGAAAGAGCCTAAGGGATCCAGACCTAAAGGCCACGTTTAGCATGATTGTGGGCGTATAGGTGGATAGAGGAAACAAAATAATGATGGGTTGCTAGCCGCATCGTCCTTAACATGATTCCTAAGATTTTCGCCCATTCCCCATAGGGAAGCCCATAGGCTTTTACCATCTGCGCGGGAAGAGAAGCAACTTGGTACATTCTATGTTTTTTGTTTGCTCCCAGCCCTGTATGGGATATCTTGTAGGGCAGCTGGGCCGTATGCCTATTTTATCGTATCTAAACTAAAGTCAATTTAGTATTTGGCCAAAAGCAAACCAATTTTTAACATGTCCTAACCAGAAGTTATCTATATATATAAATATTGTATAAAGCTGGGAGCTCGTAAGCTACCTCTTTCTATCCTCATCTTACGCCTTTCGGTAGAAAGAAATGGGCAATACGATTGTGATTCCGAGTGCGTTATTAGACAATACTATTATGGCCTGGCCTGTTAATGTAATAAATACTGTTAATTAAAAAAAAACTTCTGTAACGATATTTTATATGTTATTTGATAGCTAAAGTAACATCATTATGATGTTAAACAAGTAAATTATCAGTTTTACCTGTAAAAATAAAGTTGAAATATGTTAACGTCATTTCTGAGTAACATTATACCGTGAGCGTCATCAAATTAACGTTAAACCAAGGCCTGGTCCCTATTTCAACAATTCGACAATTGTCGGTGACAAGTGACAATTCGAATTGCAATGTGTGGTCAATATGAAGCCAAACGGCGTAGATTCTGGTCCAGTTTGTAATGTAAACAAGGCAATTGTCGCTTTGGTGATATACCCGATTTCTAAAAGCACACTTGGTAGTATCGTGCAAAAGTATTGAACATTTTTGCTCTATTTAAAATGCGAGTGGTGTCGAAGTAAATTACAACTCTCACACTTGACTTTCGATACTTATTACCGAGTACTGAGTTACTGACGTCCGTTTTTGAAAGCAAATAAGTCGAAGTACCATTCGGAAATGGTGTAAATCTGTATGTTAGGAAAGTACAGTACAAATTAAATATTCAAATAGTTGGCAAGATTAATTAAATTTGTAATTTTCTACACTACTCGTTTTGTATTTCAACAAAAAATTACCCAATGGTACTCCCGAGCGGCGTCCTTTCAAAAACAACTTTATAAGGCTCCAAACACCAATCGTTTTGGCGTCGTGTGGTAACCCTGGTATCCAGATCAATTAATAGGTATCGCGAGGTGCGGCTCTGCTTCGCCACTAAAATCAGGGCCCTCTCTCCGAGTTACAGTTATTGCGCTTTTACAGCCCTTTCAAACTTTATTACGGTTCCAAATTCCACCTCTGACGCGCACCGCGCACCGTTACAGTAACCTTGTGTTTGTTTTTACAAAACTTCACGCGAACTGTTAGCGGCGATTTTTCATTTGGGAAAGGAATTGGCATTGTTCATTTTTTTTAGTATGCTCCAATTCGAAAACCATTTCGAGGAAAACCACCATTTATCCGAGTTATCTTGTCCGATTTCAAAAATACTTTATGATTGCAGATATTTTTGTAAAAGTACTTTGAACCTTTGTTTGACAGAACGACCCGGTTTTTAGACAGAATCCAGCATCGAATGTTTGCCACAAAAATGAAAAAAAAAGTTTAGCTATGGCAACTGTCACGTGTCACTGTCAAATCGACAAAACCATAGACAAAGCCGTTTTTTTTATAGTCAGCCGAACGAAGGCTATTGGGATACTGTCTAAATTCACGAATTATCAAACAGCGAAAAAATATTTATTATTAATTAACAAAGCTACGTAAAAGCATAATATTCAAATTAGTTGCTTGAAATAGTCCATTTTATCAAATAAAGGTGTTAAAAGCACAGCTTAAAAAAAATGAACAATGCCAATTTTGACAAATATGGTAGGAAGGTACAAGACATTATTATTAAATCCTACACGGGTCATTCTCGTATTTGTAGTCGCGGAATGCTTGTTTAAAACCATTCCGTAGTCGTTTATAGAGGTGTTAGTACTCGAACAGATGCCAACCACGCAGTTCTCGGTTCTCAGTTAGCGCACCTAAGAACCAGAATTGGTTCAAATCTGTGTTGAATGAAATTGATTTAGTGTTCCTTCGTTCTCCCTAGAACCAAGTTTTATATTTGCTTTGAAAGTAGCTCGTTATCAATTAAAGTAGGAAAACTATACAACGACTAAGCTTCCAACCCAGTAAAGGATATTCGAGGAAATCATTCTCGGCGGTACAAACGCTTTATCATGGAACAAGAGGCTCAGCTCAGAATAGATCCCTACTGTTTAGCTTACCGTCTTGAATGCATTATAATCTGCCACAACGTACCTCAATACGCATTCGGTAGCACATCTAATTGGCTAACGTCATAAAGCAGAGAAATTGCATTAATCAATTGTCAAACAGCGCGCATACCACCCAAATAACATGTATCCGATTACATAGTGTGAGCACTGTCAAGGCGCAAAATGCAATTTGTGAAATTTCAGACCCGACTATCGCATTATTCATTACTCTTGCTTTAGCGTTCAAATAACTGTCATCCAGCGATATTTTAATAAAGCTAGTCTCCTCTAATAGGACAAATTAAAACGACAAAGTAAACTATGCGACTGATAAATTCCCGGCGTGCAATGCTTCATTTCGCATTTCCAATTACATCAGTAGCACGGCGAGAAAAATAACGTACTGCTTTATCGCGCACGATATTAGTGCACAGCTGAACTCTCATTAGTTTCCGCAACTGTGTTTCTGATATTGTAAATTGTTCTCAAAAGGTTACCCGCAAGCACTGGCTCAGAGCTTAAACGGGTTGAAGTTATGTCGTTCATAGTGCTTCATCAAGGTAACAGCGTACCAATCGGGTAACAATTTGGAAGTTGTGAGTTTCGGGAACAACAATGTGTTAGGTAGCTAGCTAGCGTCTGATCGATCACTGTAGGGGGCGATAATAAAAGCAGGAGCCCACATATTAACCGCGGTGGTTTTAATATTAACTGCGGTGCACGATCGATGCGCGGCGGCTTTTTACTTTACGGTTACTGTAAAAACTAACAGGTTCCCGGTGGCCGGATTACGTCCGGCCCATTGCGCGGTTCCCGCATGCCCCGTCGCGCTGCGCCGTTCTTTGCATTGCACTGCCCCCAACAACCGTCCGACGAAAAGACTAGCATGGCTGCAAAATACTTATTTAGAGTATTTATATTGGACGTGAAAAAACTACCGCCTGTCACAATCTCAGGGCAGTGTTTGTATAACTGAAACTCGTTGGTCTTTTTGTACTGTAGAGTACTTGCTATGTGTGAAACGACCGTGATTGAAATTGCAATAGTATAAACGGCAGATAGTACTTTGGTGTCGACCCTGTTCCTTATTCCAAAGTTCAATCCGGGACGGTTGCGTAGAATCACGTACGAAGGTAGGGACGGCGTCGCTTGCGCTATCAATCTTTTCGCCACATCATTTGCTCCCGGGGCCGCATCGGCGCGATTGAATTTCATTAACGAAACGCTTAGTGCAGATTGAATCCATTTAAGTAACAGTGCGATCGCTAAGTATTGCCCTGTGCAGCACCGCAGCGTATCGAAAGACTCTGGGTTAGTGTTCACGTTTAATTTTATTGCCTGCGGTCAACCCCGCCTCTGCAAGAACGTGTACAGTTATTTGGCCCTTTATTGCGTCTGGATCCATGACTGCTGAAAAATGTTAATAGAAGAATAATATTTTCATTGATATGATAACTTTTGTAAGTTTCTAATAATTCATTTTTGTTTCAGACGGTATCTATCTCAATGCTTCTGCGGTACGCCCACCATCAAATCTTCGTTTTCATAGGTATGTTTATCATTATTTATTTGTTTTAACTTATTAGGGTCTAGGTAAAAAGACTGCATGGTGTATTAAAGGAACAAGTGAAACGTGTATTTATTTAACATTTGGATGTTAATAATGGTTCGGCAAGCAGGTGGCGCGCTGCACGACAAGTGCCAGAGTCTTATGGCGTACTTAGCAGGCACGATGTAATAATGGCAATTATGGGCTGTTAGATTAATTCGGCGAAAAATTCTCGAGTCGTGAGCCGGCTCAGCGGCAATCTCTTTGTAATAACAACAATTGCGAATAGCGCCCCTGGCCTCGCCCCATCCTGCCTCCACTTGGTACTGAAAAATAAAAATATCACGAGTCGGATTTACCTAGCGCGCCCCCACTTTGATCCGTCGACAATTAGCCAGATAGATATAATTTTTTCCTTTCCTATTTGTTCTGCGCCTGTATTTCGGATAAGTGTTTCAATTCACTTTTATAAATACAGTGTTTCGCGTAAATCCAAATCCTACTTTTTTACTAGAAAGTTCTGTATTTTAGTTATGAACATAAATTCAGATATTTAAATTTTGGGATGGTAGTGCAGAGGCACTTGCATTGATGTCAGTATAACGTGACGTCTATATTTAAAAGTAAAATTTAAGAGCGTTGGCGTGCAGCACTCGTCTCTAGCTTTTCCCACGAGCTCACCTTAAAAAAGAACCTCCACGGATTGGTTCGAAATATGTCGGGCGTACCTCGACTTGAAATAAGCGAGTGACCCCTGCATCTCATTTTATTAATTATTTCTGCGTCTCACGGTACCTTTACGTTTACGTGAAAGATTAAATCTGTAATCCACAACGTGTGTTTCTGATCTAAGAGCAATCAATCGTAGATGACATGGTTCCGGCGTCATTTTCTGTCGAAGCGAGATGTGCCTATTATAGTGTTATTTTGATAATCTCCTTAGTGATATCCGGGATTCACGCGACGCTAAGTCGCATTACCTGTTAGTAGGAGATCCGAATATAACGTCGATCTGCATCGAGCTGATAATAGAATGAAACATATTTTATAATAAATTTAGTATATTAGAAAATATAATAAAAATGGGTTGGCTAGAAAAATCCTGGACAGATTGTTTTTTCTTCATAATAATTTATTATTTTTTTATTTATTGAAATGGGAAACAAACAGCACCAAATTACACGTATAGTTAAATGAGTATAGTAAATACATAAGCCAAAACAGTCATAATATAATAATATATTTATTTGCAGTAAATGTAGTGAAGTGAAGGCATGGTTATTATTTACATTATCATATTTTGAGTTACAATTTTTTTTCTATTATAGATATATTCTTAAATACTAGTATTCTTATATAAGTCAATAAATACATACATATTTAAATATATTTATCTCATTGATGTTCTATTGTTTAATATAATAGTATTACATTAAACTTTTGTTTTATGGATATATTATACTAGCTGTTGCCCGCAACTCCGTCTGCATAGAATTCGTTTATCGCTATCCCGCAGGAATTACGCAATTATTCCAGACTATAATCTATCTATGTTCCAAATTTCATCCAGATCTGTCCAGCCGTTCTGGCGTGAAAGAGTAACAGACATCCAAACATTCTCACAAACTTTCAAATTTATAATATTATAGTAGGAAGTAGGATTTTTAAATCAATATATATATATATATATGTATATATATTTTATAAATGTAATATATTTAAATAGTCTGTCCAGGTTTTTTTTAGCCAACCCATTTTTATTATATTTTCTATTCTACTAAATTTATTATAAAACATGCTTCATTCTATTATCAGCTCGGTGCAGATCGACGTTACATTCGGATCTTAGACTATGTGTTGCTATCACTCCGCTTAACGCATTAAGATCATCCTCGTTCACATTATGCATCGATTTGTTCAGTTGCTATGGCGACTTGCTACTAATAGACTAATTCGAATGAGTTCTTAATGTGAGCGTTAATTAGTACAAGGTGGAGTATAGAATAATAACTATTGAATGTTGAAATTCTGCATTTGTGATCGTTAATAGGCAAGGAAACATGAGAGTGAGTGATGAACCGTACAAGGCTTACCGATAGTTGCTCGATAATCGTTGTCAATTTCAGGTTTTTAAGTTCAACCGGTTTATATAGCTCCATATAGTTTTCTTGGTGTTCATCTTGAAGGCATATTTTATTATTCGTATTTATAAATATTATAATACAAGAAAGCATTACAATAGTAAAAAAAGCTGTAGTAACTCAGTGGACTGACCTAAGGCCTCGCACACAGAGGGTCGTGGTTTCGAACCTGGGCTCGCACCACTAATTTATTTATTGGACATATCATAAACTTTTCTTTGAAGGAAACATCGAACTTCGTGATCCTTGAGCCCAGCAATGAGATATATTTAAATTGGAGATGATGACAATGCTACTTAATATAGTTTTCTTCTACTGTCTTTAGAGTAGCACTTAGCTTCAATTTGTGGAGTAAACTATTCAACTCAATGTATCGGAGGAGGGTAAGCCTTTCAATGGAATCCAAGCGGTCTCTATGGCGACTCATCCGTGCCTGAATAGAAATCGCTAAAATGTACCAACAGACGAGTCAAGTCTCGGAAAATGCCCAGTAATCCTTTTCCCCGATTTTTTTGCTAATCTACGTTTGTATTAGATATCATTTTTTAGACTATTTACCTAAAGCTGTTACTTAGAGAAATTCTATTCTCAACGGGATTATGAATGTAGATTGTGGAACACCTGAGTTCTCACTATGTTGTATGAGATAGCTTGGGCGCTCAGCTGAGCGGATTAGTCGTGGTGCCCACCTTTGAACTGTTTAATACCATTGAACATATCGATGCTTTGCGCTTTAAGCCTTTCTTTAAACTTCTTCAATACAATCGCAACAATGCTCTATAAATCTCGCTTTAAGAACTAAGATTACGAACATTTTTCCACTATCCCTACTTTCCCTAGGTACTTATATTATGTATGCGAAAGTAACTCTTTCTGTCTGTCTGTTACATTTTCACCCTTAAACCTCTTGACTTGACCGATTTAGTTGAAATTTGGTATACAGTTAGTTTGAGTCCCGGGGAAGGACATATGATAGTTTTTATCCCGGAAAACTGAATCGTTTCAACAGTTTTGAAACAGCTATTGCATGGAAATTTCTTAGTTAATTATAGATATGTTTATATCCATGTAAAATTGGGACGCTATTGATAAAAGAACTATCATTTTACATCTCATAACTAGATTATTATATTCTTCTAACTAAAAAGTGTGATTGTGATGAATGTGAATAAATATGTATGGTTGCTGGAACAATAAAGGCCTGAATCTGCTAATCAGCGTCAAATCAAGGACAGTTTTCATGCTATGTTAGCATAATAATAAGCGGGGGCCAAAATCCAATACATTTGTGGTCGGGATTATAAATTCGGAACTTGTTAGTCGTCATGATCCATTTTGTTAATGCCGGCTTTCCGGTTTAATTGATAAGTATATTGAAATGATGGACTTGTTACCTTTTAAACCTGCCGCTTGAATATGATGCTGCAACATGACAACGAGAGGCGTTTTTTTGTCTGATGAATTTTAACACCAAAGGTATTATGCCTTGTTGTTTTATTGTGTTGTGACTTACTGAACGATAATTTTTTTTATACCACGTCGGTGGCAAACAAGCTTACCTACGGCCCGCTTGATATGTTATATTTATTGACCTGATTAAGAAAGAGGTCACACTGTGGGCAGGCTTTTCTATGACAAACAATAGACACTCTATCTGGTAGCCGGCAAAAAAACAGAAAGATTGGAACATTATTACTGATATATTGAGAGATTTTTTTAAGGATTTCTCTTCCAAAATTAACGGGAGGATCAATCATATTTGTATTCTGTATTATCAGTCTTAGCTATTTATGCCGCAGTTGTAGCGGTCAGACGTGTTAGGTCATTTAAAATGGTAAAAGTGGTTACGCGTGCTCATAGTGAAGCTGTGTGGCTGTACAGAGAGATGCACCATACAAAATAACCGCACCATTCAGAATGTGTCAAACAAACCGCAGTACGCATAGCCTGCTCTCAAACGTTATGTCGAATTCATTTTCGTTTATTGTTGTCATAGCGACTGGCCTGGTACGTCACCCATTCAATTAGGCGATTTTAAATAGTGATTAATTTTCTCTTATGTCTCTTTTGTTCTCTTGATTTACAATGCTGTATATTAAAAGTTCTCTGACGAAACAACATATCAATACAGCGTATTTTCAAAAATAATAAAGCCATGGTGCATAATAGGTGATCTGAGCGCTTAAAAGCGACCTCTATCAGACTACCCTTTAGAAGCAGAAATGAAATTAAACTATACTCGGGAGCAAAGAAACCGGATCACTTTTCATAAAACTTTCTATGGGAAGTGACCCGGTTTTTTTGCTTCCGTGTATAGTTAGTAGGTGGCGGATTTTTGGCGGCTTATTTGGATAGTTTCGGATATGTAACGGTCGCTTTTCATACATATATTTGTATGGTAGGTAATCCCTTACTTTTGCTCGTCAGTGTAGATTTCTAAAATGTAACCTAATAATTGCAATATGATGGGAATATACTAAGATCAATGAAGATTAGTTTGTTCTACGACGTATCATTCCGTATACATTTGTGCTTAAAAATTAAATCGCATACTGAAGTCGTCATTTAGTAGAATCGAATAATATGTATCAACAATAAACTTAATTTTCAAACAATGACATGTTTTCTAGATTTGAATCGTAAATAGTCATCTCTAATGCGGATCAGTTTTATTATCTTATCAGTAACATCAGAAACTTACTTTTCAATACAGTTGCTCAAAAGTGTTCTTTTTATGACTGTTTTGCGTGCGAAAATTTAGTTTTTGCGCACTAGTGCGATTTACTTTTCCATTTTTTTTTTATTTGAACTTATTCCAATTCACGGCTACTTACCTAAGACTTATTATAATGTTAGTTTGTACCAAGACGTAATAAAACTAAAAACCTATTATTAATGTAAAAGTATCAAAATATTGAGATTTTATATTTAATGATTACTAGCTTCTACATTATTATTTTTAAAATATTGAATTCTTAAAAAAAGTTCGTGTTAAGGTGTCTGAATGGAACGGATTAGCGTGGAAATTGCTGCCTAAACGCCTGTCAAAGTGGAGGCGTTTTTCCAACTGCAAACATGGCTTTTATGGTTCTAAAGGCAACAGTAGTTTTTCTGTTTGTAGGTACAATTTAAATATTACCATACACAAATAATCGAAAATAATGATACTAAGGTAATAATAGTAAAGTGTTATATTATTATAAAATTGTTTTATTCTTATAAAAAATTTGCTTATTGGAAAAATATGTTTCATTGAGTAGGCTGAATAGCAAAAGCTAATTGCCTTATAAAATATGAAAGCTAAAAAAACGCCTTTAATTTGTCAATAATTTTCAGTGTTGTATTTTTTTTTCGCAACTGTATTAAAAGTATTAAAACCCGTTGTTCGATACACGTGCGGAAATGTCATACTTTCTGCACTAGCATCGCAATGTACTGTTATAGTATAGTATGTAAGTAAATTATACGTAGGTAGGTATTGTATCTACTAAAGTGAAGACCTGCTGAACTTCCGCAAAAATAATAAGCCTATTCGTCTCACTTACCTTAATTAACCGAAAAGGGCTCCTACAGGACGATCCCGGAAGAAAAAAGGCTTTAACATTTGCATAATTAAATATCGGAATTAACTTTCTTATCTTAAAGAGATAATTAAGAGTTCACAGGGGAGCAGGAAGGTATTTTTACCAATCCATTTTTTACAAGACATTCGGAATTTAACACAAATGTTTTTAATTCTTTAGAGCTTAAACATTTTATCCCTTGTCGCTAATGGATGATATAATGGAAAATAAAAGAACCCTATCCTTAAATTTCGGCAAATAAGCTTTCCTTGTTTAGGGTTGGGATTTTTTATTCAAAGCGTATCTAATCTACCTACTTTTAACAGAATCGAGCGACCCCGAGTTGAGATCTGATCCCCAATTATTTCGCTGCCGGAACACCTATAAACACACGACGAACTGAGTTTTATGAAGTACATAATGATGTTGAATTATTTGAAGAGTTTTTGTACTCAAGGTTTTAGCAACGATGAAGAACAAAAGCTGTTAAGTATCCTCGCTAATTAATTTGGTTTATGAAAAGCAATTATTGTCACGAAAGTCTTCTAGGGAATAAAAACTGAATCATAGCGGTTTTTATCGAAAAGTCACCATACTCATTTTTCATCATTGATGATGAAATAATTATGAGATGATTACCAGTGGATTCTATCTCATCAGGCTTCATCACAGACTTGACAAAGATTTTCATGTTTCCACTTTAGAAAATAATACAATTCATTTTAAAAAAAAGTTAAATAACTTACATTAATGTTAAAAACTTTCACGGCTAAATTTTAAATTAAAATTCCAATTCTTTAAAAAACTCTTGAGGTTCAATTGGTTGGTTTTCAAATCCTTTAAGTATCTAATTTGCAATATTTTCTTTCCATAAGGCGATTTGCGATGTAATTTGTTCAATTATTCGCTCTCAAATGGAGCGTAATTTTCCGAAGCAGTAAGGTATTAGCGAAGGTATCGGAACGGAAAAAATATAAGCAGATAATAATGATGTGCCGACATCAATAAAACCTGACGTTCTTTGCTTCAGGCCCGTTTTTATACAACAGCCTTGCCAGTTCACAATAAACAGATTAATCTTGCTTCCAATTTATTTATTACTAGCTATTGTCCGCACTTCGCTTGCGTCTCGCAGAAACTTGGCATTTTACCGGGATAAAAAGGTATAACCTATTTTATTTAGGGATGTTGTAGTTGTACATATTAAACAATTAATGTTTTTTTTTATAATCGGTACTGTTGTTTCAAAGATGCCTCCTTATTATATTAGTAAAAACGGCAAAAAAATCTTGTAAAAATGGTTGTTTTCAGCGTTAATTAGTTGGTACAGTGGTAGGTACCATCATTAAAATACCGTTAAACTTTCCATTGCGTGAAGTAAATGTATTAGCTTAAAACTTGCTATCATTTGTGTCGCTACCAAACTCGTAAGCTGTTCTTTACAGTACATTTATTTTGAAATTCATTTCATCAATTGGATACCTAAGTTAATAATATATATTCGATTATTAAGTTGCAATCGAAAAGATGGAAAACAAAATTGCTTTCCAGTGCAGTATAAACAAAAGAACAACAATCAAGCGTCAGTATTATTGCTTTGTTCCTCTGAGACTGCCGTCGCCGTTCATGTTCTAGCTAATCTTGAAATTGTATTGAAACCGCTCAATCATATTGAACATGATGTCAGAAACGAAAGATAAAAGCTAATTAACCATAACCTATCGCCTTCTCTATGATTTGCTAATATTTGTGTTTTATCTGATTGAATTAATTAATCAGATTAGGTACCAAATTACACTAAATTGCAGAGTATCGAAAGCTAAGGTAGAATAGCATTTTGCAACGTAATTGTTCCGTGCGGCTCAACCCTCTTTGAAAAAGGTAGAGCTTTCTGCAGTTGATATCTCTAGGACAGCTCATTTTTCCTCTCTTTTCTCGTGTTTCTTGCTAATTAGGGCAAACGGTAACTGGCGCCTCTTTGCTCGGCTCGTCGCTCGCCCCTCGTCGTTTGCCGCTCGATGCCAGCTTACCTCTTGGATGTATGTACTAACAATAATTATTTTCAAGCAGGGTTTAATACCAATTACCTGCTCACTCCATTGTTTCCTTGCGTCGAGTATCGATGTCTACAACTGCTAGCAAGTCGAGAACCTTTCCAAACACTTTAAATTGAACCCGCTTTATAAATCAACAATAATCCTGACCTAATTTAAATTTTCTCAAGAATAACGAAATTAAATTCCGCTTAGTATTCATTACAAACTTGGTTTTACTTAAGAAGCCAATAAGATAAAAATGGGTAGGTAGAGGTGATAGTATTTCACGAGTTTTAATAACGAAAATGGTTTTTGCTATCAATACTTCACGGTAATATGAATCCGGGCTGCAGAAATCCGCAAAACGGAACGAAAAGCGAACGGGATAGGTAGCGAGGGCAAAATTAATTTCACATGATGAATGAGTACACTGCGTTCGACGATGCGATTTACAATTTCCTCTGAAAATATTAAAGCTTATCTGCAACAACAAATCTGTTCTGACAGCTGGGAAAAAACCGCACGCGGTCTAAAGGTAGAGTTTTCTTTGACTTTTCCCTTGAATATTAAAAATGTTACAGTAACCAATGTTGTGTTAATTTGCTCTGGCATTTTATAATAAAATTCTGGAGTGCAAAAAAAAAACTTATTGAAATTTTCATCGCATAGAAACTTACAGTGATTCTAACTACATATAAACTTTTGTTCGCACAAAATACATTCGAGTAAAATAAATGGGATGACACAGTAGCCGGAAATAGCTGTGTATGTTTTTATTATCTCCGTAATTTTCACATTTTGGTTCACATCAACTGTGACATATTCAGACAGGCGTAAAAGCCTTGAGTGCGTGGACGTGAAATTTTTCTTCGTATTAAATTGTCATTTCGATGTCACACAAGTAACCCAGTATTTTATTTTGAAGATATAAATGATACAGTCTAATAATGCGTTTAGAAATTTTTATTGAATTTCACGCCTAGCCTAGGGTTGATTTATAAAAACAAGAATTTTGGACCCTCATTCTTATTTTTACTAGGTACCTAAGTTTTTTCTCTCACTCGCACATCACATATATGAAGTGTACAGTAAAAAAGGTGAAAAACCACTATGTCACTTTGGATAAATTTAAATTGACACACTCCAAAACTTGTCGGTTTTTACTTGTAGGTCAGGAACTTTTACCATAATTTGGAAAGAAAAAAACTTTGTCGGAGTAGGTAGTAATTTTATTTCCTCAAAAGGTGTTCTTCATCAGAACTTTGAAGAATGACAAACAGTAAAGATTTAAAAATTGACTTTCATTTTTTCCTGTAGTCATGATTATGTCCTCCTCGATTGCCCATAATATTTTTTTTACCAATAGCTTACACAAAATTTCTTTATTTGAGAACAAATAATCATAATCATACCAAGGAATGCTGTCCTACAGTAATAAATACTTTTTAAAAACATCTCTTTTTATAATATTTTAAATTTTTCTCAAATTGACCCCGCGTCGCGTGATCTCCCTCAGGCGACTTCAAAAGACGTGGCGGCAGGGAATGGCGCCTTCGGACGGGGAACTGTATCGGGATTATCCTATCACGAGCAAACAAGCGGCCGCAAAGCTTCGCCGAACTGACAGAGCACACGTGAACTATGCTAACGAACAGACGATAAATCCTTTATCTTATTACGGGTCCGACTGTTGGAAAAACTCCCGAAAATGGAGCGTCACTCCCGCCCTCGCCCAATCCCATTTAGTTGATGCCGCCGCTGGTCGTTTTAACCTTTTAGGGTTCCTAAAATATTTAAAGGGCTTTTAATATCTCTTCAATAAATTTTATTTTGATTTCTCATTCCAGCTATACTCCCTTAATCATGCTAAACGTGGCCTAAAGGTTTTGTTACCTTAGGCTCTGTGTACCCCGTTAGGGATAAGGACGTGAAATATGTATGTATGTATGTATCAATAAATGTCTGGGAATTATTTTTTTCTTACTGTTAATGTATTTTAAGTCAAGTGTTATCTTATTTTCCGTTTATAATAGAATTCAGAAATGGTTTTTATGCAGACTGTCAAAAGTAGATGTAATTTAACCACCGTACGTTTGTTTTTTGCGAAACTTTATGCACGTAATCCTTGAGCGTACCGAAATGGAGGACTTAAACGTGAAAGTGGATTTAAAACAAAGTCCGAAATATTCGAGTGAGTTAGCCGTATTAGGCGCCGGTTGGTAAAGCAGAGCGGGCACCGGAATGGATGGACCGTATATTTTTAACGGTTCCGTTGTCGGATCGTAAAGAATGATCCGACGTCTCGAGCGACACCATTACTTCTCGTACGGCATGAAAAATTCATACGGCAGCCGTTTGATCGCGTTAACGTGCGAGTCGTCGCAAGCGCATCTCGGGGGGCAGCTAGAGCGCGGCTTATGGCTCCGCGCTGCGAGTTACCGCGCCGCCGACAACCAGCCCTGCCTCGTAACACTTACTTTAAATTAAATTTATGTCACACCACATCGTCTGCCATACTCCGCTGCTACATTTTCACTCGCCTTCCTTTATACCACGCTTTAATTCAACGAAGCACGCCCTCATTTCAATGATTCTAACATTTTATTTTTGTTTCAGTGGACCTTCTCCAGATGCTTGAGTTTAATGTGACCGTGTCCTTCCCCGCTGCACCACTGCTAACTGTCATTTTAGCATTAGTCGGTAAGTGCTTGTATCCTTATCATGGCCTTAGTTTACCTCGTAAGTCGCGAAGTTTAGATATTAATGGTTTACTATTACGGATGTGAGTGCACTCGTGGGTATAGCAATGCATGCGGCGCACAAACAGTCTGAATGGGTGACGAGTAGTCGCGTACTTGGCGCGTCGCGAGCTCTCATGCCGTTCGCAGTCGCTTTCACGGTGTTCACGTTCCCCGGAGCAGGTTCTCTTGTACGTTTCCCTATGCAAAATCTTTGAATCCGTGACTTTGCAACTGGCAACATCTTAGACGTCGAAATTGAAAAGCTAGAATTATCATAACGCTTGAACTGTTATAGAGTTCTGTTACTTTGTATCATGTAAGTGACATAATGAAATACGGTGGAAAGTATCCCAGACGTTACTATATGAATAAGTTCAGGATAGTGATGTTGTTTTACAACAATGTCCAACAGTTTTACTTATATTGCGCATTAGAACAAACGAATGGACTTTACTTGTATGTTTCTTTGTCCTATTCTATTGCAATCAAATAGGTAGTACGGGTTGTAACTTGTTTGCGGTATCCTTGTTAGAAAATCGCTGAGCTAGCTGAGCTAGTGGGTTACGTGATGAGAAGTCATCACCACTGCCTATGGACATAGCGACACCGGAGCGTTACAGCTTAAAGGGCAAAGATAAAATGCTTCATTTGACAGTATTTTTACTGGCTATCCTACTCTCCACGTCGTAGCACAGGTAGGCACTGCTGCTTGGCTACAAGATTAGCCAGTAAGACTGTGGTAGCGATCCGGACGGACCCTGCCTGCACACAGTCTCACCACACGCCAAATCCATTTGCAGTAATCGCTGCACCATTTGAAGCCTGCCATTTTAAGTCTGTCTATACCTATTTGCATTGTAAGTATTCGCGGAAATGGGTCGATTGGGCCTATCCTGTATCGAGGTTGCCGTGCCGAAGGGCGTCCGGCTATTTGTTGACATAGTTCCAATTTTACGGTGGGTTATTGGATTTTAAAATAGGTTACGAGGACGTTTTGTATTGTTTGAAATCGGAAGCTATTTCGATTGAAGTGTAAAGTTCAAGTGTTGTGTTGACCTTGCCAGATAGCAGCCCAATCAAAAGGGCACACGATAAAATGATTCTACTACCATTTTTCCGTCTAAATATTTTATCCAACGCTCGTTTTAAAACAATGAATACGTCATGTTGTGCTGTTAATGGATTAGATGAAAGATAACTGAAATGTGTTACGTTGTTAGTTATACCTGCAATACTTGTCCTTTCTGAAATGCGTACTGTATGAAATCATTGGAATTTCCTTTTGAAAAACCTTTTTGAAGTAAATGTCCTTCAACTTCCATGTATAACGTGAACCAAGTACGACAATTCAGAAGCAGCCATGCGGGCGCATCTACCACTCCACCAGCAACCCAGTATCGCGAGCATTTCTCTCATGTCTATCGTCTCGACGTTACTAGGTCGGTCGATTCAACAAGTAAGTCGGGTGCGGTTCGGCGCGGCCGGCGCCTGTTGCGCGCGGGACGGCGGGGCGGGGCATCTGTTGCGTCTCGCAGGCGCCTACCGGCCGCCCACTCATAGCCGTGTCTTTGCCCATGTATTAGAAACATTTTGAACTAATTTACAAATTGACTTGCTCTCCCGTCGACTGTGTAGACGCGAGACCTGCAAGACTGCGGTAAGGCACGAGATCGTTTCGCCTCCAACAAGGAGCTCTTCGAGCTGATCATCTATGATGACTATTACTACCGTATGATAGCAAACGAACGGGCGGGTTACCTGGTAGAAAGCAATCGCCATTACCATGTTCATGGGTATGGTATGGTATTACGGGTGCGTTGCCATCTCTCGGGGGAAAATACTAGGCTCGTTTCTCTAAGATCCGTAAATTGTATATTTTTGCTTCTTTGGTCAAGATCCAAGGGGCAAAATAGTTAGGGAATCAATCATCTCAATATGTTAAATAGAGACTTAAAGCTGTGCTTAATGTAGCGATTGTCGTAGCGCCGCAGATAAGGATTGTCTTAATTGCTTGAAACATAAACTTAACATGAGTCCTTATTAAATTCTAGGTAATTAAACGATGTTGTGGTGACATCCAAAATATCTACATATGACACCATAAGGAGGTAAAACATATTTGAGCACGACTTTTATCCCAAGACTGCGATAATAATTGAGTAACTAGGCTGTTCCGCCGATGTTTTGACGTGCACTGTCCACTATACAATTGTTTCTTTTAAGGTCAACACATTCCAAAGCTTAAGATAGGTAGAAACGGAAAGAAGTTAATATTCCTCGTTTAAAATACACAGGACGTAAGTATTGCGATCGACAACTGCTTGATCAAAAAGATGCACCAATTTGATATGATGTTTGCTATTTCTTACATCTTAATGCCGTCTTTCTGCTCCAGCTCTAACGAGACAAATTGTGAGTGTAAGACTACATTCGCCCCGTCAAAGTGAGGCGACGTCAAGTGCTATTGAGTTGTTGGAATTGCTCGCATGTATTTGCGTACTAATGATTTGTACACATTATTTCGTTGCCAATGACTTCAAATGCCACTTTCCTGGGAACGTATTTATTTTTGCCTCGACGAGCATAAATATGACGAGGCGTGCCCTTTGTTATCTAGTCAAATGATTACCCCTGCAAAAAATGAAATTCTAGACATTGTGTAACAACTTTTTAAATTGATTATTTTCGAATGAACAAATTGTTCCCGTCGTAGAAAATCAGTATTTCAAATAGAATCACAAGAACTGATGTTAAGTCTGAGATGCTGTCCATTATAATTTAGTTTACAATTCCATCTCGCAATTGTTTCGCAACAACATCCACTTCTACGAATTGATTTGTTTACTAAGCAACGGAAATGGTTTTTCTTCGGAAATTATTTCATTCCGTGTTTTTCTAGTACCTAAGTGCATACCTAACGGATAATTTTAGATTTTCCTTATTTCTTTCTTTGCTTATTGTTCTCGAGAATCATTAGCAAAGGAATGTTTGTATTTCCTTGTTTTTTTTCCTGCAGGCTGGCAATATAGGTACAAAAGCTAATTAGTGAAACAAAACGAAGTAACACAATGGTATTGATTTAATTTCGTCCGAACAGTTTGGCGCAATTGTATCCCTCGCGTTCCGAAATAAGTTGTACCACGACCAGTAGTTCCTCAGACTCAATTATTGTTACGAGCTCGCTCAGAAATTCTAATCTTGAAGTTGAACACGTGTGCGCCCGCATTGCATATCGTCTGATTAATATCGCCGGTTGAGTCGTGCCGCCGTCATACGGCTTCTCACAATTTTCGAATCCGACCGCGCTTTGTGTACCTGCTATACGTACTTACTGCACCGTGTACCGCTATTAATATGGGTTACCTATACATTTAGAAAATATTTGCGAGTAAATATCGGGCTTAGAAACGAATTCCTGTAAACAATATGTACTATCGTAATTTTTGACAAATGTTTGTCAATCATAAGCCGGCTTTTTGGACGTTCCCGTTGTTTCATTCAGTTCATTAATGTGGGGAGGCTACGAATTTTAAATTTCAATCTGTCTCGGGCGATGGTATCGCTCGCGCTCGCCGGCCGTCCCGCCACCGACCCACTCGTGAACTCTACAAATGAATACCAAAGGGATTATTTTCAATCCGTTTCCTGCAGCCGAGATATTCGGCATATTTAATAATCTCTATTATCTACGTCACTCCGTGCCGAGGCCCGCAGACGTTTCAATTATACCAGCTCAGATTGTGAACTTGTTATACCGTGCTATGGCAGCACGTCTTGCCTCTTTGCACTTCATATCTTTCGTGTGTCTTGCGAAATCCAAAGTAGATCTCTGTTTAAAATTAGTTTTCAAACCAATTTTCGGACTAGACAGAATATCGATATCATCTACGTATTAAATTGTTATTCATAGACGACGGTAAATTTCTGAAACTTGTCTCATAAGTAGGTAGATCTTAGGTATACCGAAAGTTAATCATTCAGAGCTTAACAGGAGCATTTCTATTCCTTTTGTAAATGTGTACATACCCCACATGAATACCCTTAGGTCCGACGCGACGTAGATCGAATTGTTACGCTTTTATGCCACGCTCAATTGAGAGCGAGAATATAGGTTGGCGAAAGTGACCTGAAATTGGTTCGCCATGATCCTAGCAATATTCGCTGCGGAATTTATGTCACTAGGATTGTGCTCCAATAGGGTTTGAAATTAGTCGTTCGTTACTTTTTCAAGGATTTAAAACAATACATACATACCGGATGTGCTTGCGTATCTGTACTGCTTTACCTGCTGTACTGCTGTACTGCGTACCTTTATGTTTGAGCAGCTGTCTATTTTTCACCTTTGAACTTCGTCTCCGTGGCTTTTTCATAATAACTAAGACATGCACGGTATGTGCGCTGTTTTGTGTGATAGATCAATAGCATTTTCCACGGACAAGCGTAAGCCGGGTCTAGTGCTTGAATTAAGGGCATCATTCCAACTTTTCGCCTCGGAAAATAATAAACAAGTAGGACAAAGACCTACGGAATCTCGGGACCAGGTCTATTTCAAGTGCGCTCGTGTTTTGTTTGCTCGCGTCACGTTCCCCGCGAGCACGTACGGGGCTCCGATGCTGCGTTCTGAATACTAATACGCAGCCAGCAGTGGATAGGCGCCGCTCAGGTTGCGCGTGCCCAAATTGGATTCGCATCACATCCACTGCAGCGTATTAACACCGGGCCGGCCGAAACAATGCCCAATCAAATGTAGTGCGCCCCCGCCTCTACCCTCAATTCTGTACTGGCCGCTAGATTTGCTTTAAGACTGTTGCTGTATTCAAATATCATCCTACGCTATTGTTGCGTTGTTGTTTGATATTTCTTTATTTATTGTCAAAAAATCTTTAAATATTTAATAGTTAACAGTGATTTATGGATCACGTACTGTAAGTACACCTGTACACCACAAAAGTGAAATGTACTGAATAATGCATAAATCGCAAAGATTCTCCTCCATTTTCTTCTTTAGACGATCTTAATGATCTTTCTACCAACATCATGTGGGCGGTTACTGTAGCAAATCAATACCTACTGGTACACAAATATTTTTCATTGAACACCACAAAATCAGTACAGTGAGTTTGCAAAAACAAAGATTAAAGCAATCTCTTCCCTCTAACCATTTACATACTGAAATTGAGACTATAATAGGTGGCGGAAACAAATATTTAACCTTTTTATATCGTGAACGATAACTCATCTTGCAGGGAACTTTCACTTTACACTTCTATAGTTCTATAATAATATGTCATTTTTATTTTGGCGTCCTGGTTTGCGACCATTAAAAAACCTAGTTCCATCTGTTTGAGGTTTGATACAAATTCTGCATAATAAGTGACATTGGTACGTGTCAAATTATGTTTTGTCCGAACCGGTAATCCCCGCGGCACGGGCATCTAGGCTGTTTGCGCGATGCACCGCCCGTTGTTTCGGCAATATGGTGTCGCATGTTTGTTTTAAACGCAGGATATATTGCTTGAACTTGTTTCTCTTTTGGATACCGTTCTCGTTGTGATGATATTTAATACGTTAGCGTGAACAACTCCAATCTCGTTGTTTAAATTATAGTTTTTGTGTTTACATTTTTGGTTTTTCATAAGTTACTTAATTCTGAGGCCACAGTTTGTAAAAATACGTTGTTATTTTTACCATTCAGAACCGCTCCTACTCTGGCAACTCTTGTGCTTTGATAATTAAAAGAGCTGTGTCTTGTGATTCACTATTTATGAGTTAATTGCACTTTCCATATTTCTAATCCCAAGAACATTCTACTGCTACGTAAGTTTTATGCATTTTAATGAAAGAAAAAGTCTTGATTCTTTTTCTTCGCGAATGGGTACAAGTTGTCCTAACACTTAAGCTGACTCTATCTTATAGTCTCCTTTATATTATTGTTTATTTTATTCGCATTAAAGGTTCAAAATTTACCTGTATACTCACCATAAACATGTGTTAATTAAGTTAGGCATTAATTATTATGATCCTTAGCATCTTTTCCGTCACACATTGCAGTCACACGTCACACGTCTCTGTCTCTGAAATTCCTAAACATTCGATGTGCAACTCGGGTATTCAGTGTATCCGATATAAGCTTTTAGCGTTAATATTCCCGAAGTATCGTCGTGATTGGTTATTAATTTACGAAATGTCCATGGAGTCGGCTGGCGAAGCCCTTAAGCCTGGCACGAGCGGACAACAATGGACCCGGACGCGACCGTGGATTACTGTACACGTATTCGTACACTCCCAGAGTTAAACGACGGGCGGATACTGATTTATATGAGCTACTACTACATTTGCTAGTTGACATATTTTACTTCGTCTGCGTAGAATTATACACAATAACCTTCCTCTTGAATCACTATTAAAAAAAAGCCGCATTATTTTTTACTATGTAGTTTATGTTTTGTTTTCATGCTATGTGGTGAAATAACTGGAGGTCAAATTATCAAGAAATAAAGTGCACGGTTGAACTTGTTCCATTAGTAAATTTCTTGTTATAATAGCTTAAAACACCGTATAAACCAGAATATGTCTACGAGTCTATCAGTGAATCGAACAATATTACTCTGTGACAGTAATATCGTGTTTCGACAATCAGTTCTTCAGCGGACCTTGATGGTAAACAACTTGGTGAATCGTATCCCCATTACTTCAATTATGCTCTCTTGTTCCGTTCCCACGTGCAAAAACTCTGCTGGACGCAAAAAACAGAAATCAGACACGTTATACGTGTAACCTATGAAGCAAACACATTCTCATAGCGTGCTATTTAATTATTTATAGAAATTATTATCTCTCTTGTTGAAAGTGAAGCGTCCATTATTGCTTAGTACCTATTGGCCAGTGGAATTGTTTTGTCGCTGAAAGGGGTTAGTTTTGTTTCTGGACGTACATAGTACGAGTACGTAGATAGTAAAACGGTTTCTGATTTATTCCATGTTATTCAAGTGTAATAATAGTCTTGCTTCATAGTGAGCTAAAGCTATATAGCTGTACAATCTGAAGTAATAAGTACCTCCGATGTTTCCAGTATCTCCCGTTCAATTTAATATTAGTTTTTTTTTCGTTTTGTTTTAGCCCTAAAAATTTGTAAATACACCCAACGACCGATAAGCTCTGTGAAATTACCGTAACCTGCGGCTGTTTCATCGCTGAGCGCTTCTCTTTCACGTCGTAGTTTAAGGTCGGCCTCTACGAATGGGATTTAATTTGCCACATCCACAAATACAATAGGTGAGAATTTGTTTGTCGCTTCTATACGCTCACGTCCGCTGCATCGAGGGGGGGAGGACGCTTCTTGTATCGTATATTCTCAAGTGCTAAAAGTCCTTTTTCTAATTTAAAAAAATATTCGGTACTTATCAAGAATTTGATAAACAAATAGACCAAGATACATTACGGGTCAATTGGAGGTTTTACTGAAACTACATCGTTATCGTCTCCATATGGCAGTTCTAAGCGTTTGTTTAAGTAGTAGACTGCCATTCGTAGACTGAGTATATTATCAAAAGTTACTAGCCAGTAATAACAAACATACACTGTATTAAATGGGATGTTTTGAACCTGGAAAACTATTTCTTACTCATTCTATGATGTACTACTAACTACACCGTAATGTTGACGTGTGGTAGGTACATGGATAAAGCCTCGCAACTCCAAACCATAAATGAAATAATAACGTTCTTTAAGACTCCTTCCCGAAACAAACCGGACTTCCCATACGGCATTTGCCAGTACGATAACAGATGCCATTGTTCAGTTGAGGTTGAGCGTAAAATCGCGTCAGGGCCGGGCCTCGTGAAACAATAGAAGCCGGAGCGTGACGCGCGGCCACACGAGACGGCGATGACGCCGCATTAAAATGAAATCCATACGGGGATGATTGATGAGAGCTGCAAACACCGCGCCCGCCTCATTCAATTTACTGTCATCGCGTATACACTGCACTTTTACATATTAAGCTTCATATTTCGACGCTCCACTGTCGATTTTTTCAGGCTACCATGTGTGACGATGTAATGAAATTTGAGAATAGGCCTTTTTTTGATGTTGTTCTGATAAAAACCTTTGTTTCTTGTGCTTTTATTTTCTGTTTTCATAAGAAATATGAAAACATGTATTTAAATAAAGAGGAATGTGAAAATAATACTAGTAAATAAATGAATCGAGTACAAGTAATCGAGAGTTTTATTAAGTAACTAATCATTTGCACATGAACGCGTCAAATATCAATCTACCAATACTGTCTGATGCATTTCTGAACGTTTTTCAAGGTCAAGTTATATCTCTAGACATGCATTGTAATCGAAGAACAGTACAATTTGGATGAATATCACAACATAGCATAATATGAAGCTGTCGGTGAGCGTCATTTACGGATACATCTATGTCATCGCGAGGTTGACAAATGGACTGGCATCGGGTATTCTCCGTATTGAGCGGTGCATATTGAAACCGGGCCACAATGGCAACCTTTGCGACATTGGACAGTGGACACAGACTGATGTATGCATCTGTTTTAGTGGCTCCGTTATAACTGACCACGATAGCAAATAATTGGTTGTTTGTACTGCGTGAAAAAATTCGGAGGTTATTACGGTGTGTATAAAATTGTCGTTGTCATGCCGAACAATATTCTGATTATGAATAAAAATAACAAAATAGGTGTTGACTTTTGAGTAAAATTAAAAAAAGGATTATGTTTGAAATTGCAGGTCATTCCCATATATTTTTTTCAGTCTTGATGTGGTCACTGAAATATCTTGTATGCCTCGTTGAATGTCGACTCAGGTTGTTCTATGACTTTCAAAGCATTCAGAATCTCGTTTTATCTGTTTGACGTTTTGCTACTGTATTTATGATACTCTATTTCTAAATACTTCCACAAAAGGAAATTTATCATATTTCTTTTCACCTCCTTTACTCGCAATCTTCTTTACGTATTTAATCGCTGCTAATAGCTGTTGTCTGATTTTTTATTCTCCACCTCTGCTTTCAAATGTTTGCCTAGAACTCAAAAGAAATATTTTTCACTAAGTATATTGAAGTAAAAGCAGGCAGTTTGTAAAGAAAATTTATATTACGAAACCTTTTGTTAATGAAATAAAATAGATTTACTTCCAGATCAGGTCCATACAATGATAAATTAGTTCAAAATTAAATTAAAATAAAATCAAATACTAAATTAGGTATGCAATTTAAGACGTATCAAAATCAAATAAAAATACAATAAATAGCAGGTAAATTAAAATGAAATCATAATTAAAATTCAAAATTGAAAGTGTTAAGAATTGTCAAGTCTTAGTTTTTATGTTTTCTTAAATTTTGAACGAGCTGGTTGGATAATTAGTCATTTCAAGTATTTCTAATCATATTCGAACACCGGCTTCTGATAAAACAGCCGTTAGTACTAAGGGGCACTGCTGCTAAATACTTATGTGAGTGAGAGAGACCTGTGTAGGTATTGCAAATCAACGAAAGAAATAACGCAATATAGAAATACGTAACGGCGCAGTCGGGCAAAAAGAGGAACTTTGGTTTCAATTATTTATTACTCTAAATTCCACAAGTTATGAAATAAAAGGTAAAATACGCTTACTCTTTCTTACTTGTTACTTGAGCTTCCTTTATGTATTAATTAATGTGACGTATATTATATCGAGGGAATGGTTCAAAAATCTTAAGAATCATGTTATAGGCGATGCGGCTGGCAACCCATCACTATTTTGATTCCTCCTTTCCACCTATACAAACAATCATGCTAAACGTGGCCTTTAGGTCTTGTTACCTTGTGCACTGTCTACCCCGTAAGGGATTAAGACGTGATTTGTGTGTGTGTGTGTGTGTATATTATATTATAGGTATATTACAGGTATTGTCACCTATAATATAATATACGTCACATTTATTATAAGGTTGTACACATTTTGCAACACATTCAAGGTAACTAATTGAAATGATATCTGTACTATCTATGGATGGGTACATTACTATATTTCACAGAAGGAAATCAATCTGTTCTACAAAAAAAACAGCGTACAGTTTTGTGTCTTAAATCAGTTTTTTATAACTGTTTACTCTTTACTAGATTTCGAACTGTACCTACTCGGGAGCAAAGCAACGGGGTCACTTTTCATACGACTTTCTACGGGAAGTGACCCGGTTTTATTGCTCCCTTGTATATTTTATTTAGCAACTAAAATAAATGTTTCAACAGCAGCTGTTGAGTTTACCTACAACGTTGCGGTTTTGTTCAACAGCCCGCCTGTTCTAATCGAATCGAGAAACGTGAGAAAGAATAAGTCATATTTTCCTTTATTTTCTATTAAATATAGCGGCAACTTTTAAGCGCATTTGCGAACTTGTAACGTACGATTGTTGTCGTTTAAGCAGCGGGTCGGTTCGAGTTGGAAATAAGAGTTAGTCCAGTGTTCCCCGGCGCTAGTTCCGAAGTTGTATGTATGTATGTATAACTCTTTATTGTACATAAAACACAAGAAAAAGATGAATACAGGATAACACACATGCACAAAGGCGAACTTATCCCTAAAAGGGATCTCTTCCAGTTAACCTTTGAACGATTGACAGGACATAAGTATTAGGCAAGAGTAGACACACAGAAAAAGTAAAAGAACCGATCGAAACTCAAAATAATCCTAAATGACTAAAATTTAAATAATGTAAGATATAATAATAAACTACACATAATAGATAAATACGATAAACTAATACACAATAAATAAATATACAACCTAATATATAAATATATAAATACACACACAAGTTACAAAACACATCACATTCATTTAAGAGGATCCATCGAGCCAATACGCCTTCAAGCGACTGCGCAGGGTAGCAACAGTCTGCGATTGCCTGATATCATTTGGCAACCGATTCCAAAGTCGAACAGCGTGCATGGAAAAGGAATTGGAATAGAATTTGGATCTGGAGACGGGAAAAGCGAGAGAAAGATTGTCACTCGACCGCAACCGGTTCTGGGAACCAGCAGCCAAGTAACTAAATCTTTGGGAAAGGTAGGAAGGGGACTGTGGATTAAAAAGGACGTTAAAAAGCAACGACAGGATGTGAACATTACGACGAAGACGAATAGGCAACCACTTAAGCTGAGCGCGAAAATCAGACACATGGTCATACTTACGGAGGCCAAATATGAATCGAATGCAGACATTCTGGAAGTTCTCCGTTCGATTGTCGGATCTCCGGGCCTCGGGCGTATCGAGTGCCACTGATACTTTTATTATTTCCTTATTGACTTTGTGCAATCAAGTTTTCCAACTGTGGACTTTGCGTGTTTGAAATATTGATGATCACAGTTTGCTTAATAATGAACTATTGCCTAGGGATTTTTGTACTTATATCGAATCAAAATTAAAATAATTTTAAACATGTACAGCCAAGTGTAATAATATGTATTTAGACAAAGATTCAAAAATAAGTACCATACGCACTTACACCGGCATAATACGGTCGTGGCACATATTTTTGAGAAGTTCCTATCAATACTTATTTTTGCACTTTACCGTACAATACAAAGTACTTTATTAATACTTATTGCTTCACGGGTACCAATAGTACTAAATTAAACGCTCGATATAATTTTAATGGCCGTGCACAATATTCACATAAAATAAAAACACATGAAGCGGAATTTGACCGTATTGCAACGAATAATTATTATAGTCATGATAACGTTTCTTCCATGCTGGTATGGGAGCAAAGGAAAAACATAGAATGTACCAGTTGCTTCTCTTCCCGCGCAGATGGTAAAAGCCCGTCGAGGGATTGGGCGAAAATCTTAGGGACCATGTTATATAGGCGATGTGGCTAGCAACTCATCACTGTTTTTATTCCCCTTTCCACCCATACGCCCACAATCATGTTAAACGTGGTCTTTAGGTCTTGTTACCTAAGGCCCTGTCTACCCCGTAAGGGATAAAGACGTGATTTATGTATGTATGTATGTATGTGGACAGTGGTGATCATTTACCATCAGGTGACCCACAAGTTCGTTTGTCTGGCCTATCTAACATAAAAAAAAATGTATGATAACATTACCTTTTTGTTATTTAGACTAATCTGGTTTACAATAAAAGCACATTGAAAGGGCTGCTTGTGATATTGATGGAGGGACGCTTGAAACTAAAGTATTTCTTCTTTGATAACTCCATGATTGTAATAATCCACACTCGATAGGAGCTGGTCCAGACGTTGTCTTATCTTAGATGAGAGCGCGAACTTTACCCCTAGGTGGCCTGCGTTTGAATTTTATAGGTAAAATTTAACTAAGAACACTTTCAAGACTAAGGCAAAGCTATCTTTAGATTAAGAAAGTTATTTATATCTTTAAGTAGGGTAGACTGGGTACGGTTGTGACAATTTTGGTTTGATCGCTCATAATTTTGTTAATTTACTAGTTAGCTGCTAGAAAAGTAATTTAAATCTTAATTTGTACTTTTGTCTACGTAAAAATACCAAAGTTTTGTCCTTAAATACGCTGTATTAATTATAGCATCAAATTAAAAAAAAAAGAGAAAGTGTCACAACCGACGACATCCCAAGGACAGTTGTGACAGTGGTCGGGGTCAGTAGTGGCAGACCCCATTTATTTAAATGATTCACGTAATTTTCTCCGAGGTATAGCTTACATATATTGTATTCATACTTTCCCGCTTTACAGCATTTAAATTTTAATAAATCTTTTAAATTTAAACACTGTAAAGCGGGAAAATATGAATACAATATATGTAAGCTATATCTCGGAGAAAATTACGTGAAGCATTCCAAGATTACGTAGAAAGATAGTTTGATAGGAGCGAAGGGGGTGGAAATAAAGAAACCACCTCAATGGGAACTTATAGATATACTTAGTCGGACATAAAAAATATGTGTCACAACCGTACCCACAACATTTGTCACAACCGTACCCAATGCATACTTTCGAAAACAAACAATCGCCATGACTGGGCCAAGTAATCTACGTAAAAACGAATTACTCGTAATTAACTACTAATATTCAACTTATAACAAAAAAATATATGATATAATCTATCTGTATACAAATAATAGTAAATATTAAAAAAAAAAAACAAAAAAAAATACTTTTGACTGTTAAAAAGCAATGTAGGCTCCTGATTACGCTAGCGTCGCGCGCTGGCTAACGCAATCTGGGGAACGCATTTAGGCATGCATGCCGCTTCTTTCTCCCTTTGCACCCTTTCCCATATTCCGTATAGTTTTGCTGTTATGACGACTGTCACTACCGTAACCTGGCACAACCGTACCCAGTCTACTCTACTTGAAAATGAGATAGCATTTTTCACAAAACTAAAGACAGGTGGTCACAAAAGTGCTTGAAATAGAAGTGACGGCGCCGCAGCGTTCGGTGGAATAGTGAGGCCAACTCATCCAAAATAGATGCAAAAACCTAAATCGAAATCTCTTGTATAACAAATATTACTCTGGACACGTGTTTCACCCCTCTCTGAGCCATCCTTAGCGGTTGTCAGGGACCGCCGGAGCGTTTAGAATTGAGGGTTGACCATACTATTTGGGGGGTTGTCCATTCGATATAACATGCACCTCCGCTGAGTACCGCCTGAATCTATACAGTGTTTCTTCGTAGCTATCTAACAAACGTTTCACAATCCACATTCCATCTTACTCCTTAGAAACGTGTAAATTGCATCTTATAGATTTCCCAAGCGCATTAGGGTGTCGGTAATGTTGGCTGGACGCACGTTCCGAGGTGTAAAACGTCGATGGCGTCCGAACTAATCTTACTAAGTGAATCGTAGCGCACCGATCGGACCACGCAGCGGTCCGGGGGGGACTATTCGCGGAATGGCTCTGCTGTGTTCTTGTGAGCACTACACTGATGAATGAAGCTTAAATAGTTAGACTGACTTAGCAATAATACAACAGTCGAATTAAAAGCGTGGTTTTTAGAATATACGCGATTGGAATATGTGGCACTTATTAGGCCGAAGCGAGATTTTTTGTCTCATTTAAAAGCAGCAAGGAATCCTTTTCAGAAAAAAATAGTATGTACTCCTTTTTTTTTAGTATTTTACAATCTTAGCTTTGAAAACAAACGGCGATAAATTTATACTCAAATTAGGATTAACGGCACCAATTATAAAAAGCTTAGACCTACTGTAGTTCCTAAATTTTGCACTCAGAAACGCTTAATTTAATTAAAACAAATTTACTGCATAATCATCATAGACTGAGGCAGTAAAATTTTTTTGAGCATACTGTTATTAACAATGAGAGTTCGTGTGACAACTAAATTCTTATTTGGTTGGACTGCTGCCTTGCAGGATAATTCACTTAGCAGATTGGCGATGCCTGTTTGGGTTTACGGCGCGCCGCGTCCGCTTACGAGCACTTGCGACGCGATTATCGCTGCCGTCATGTCGATGCCGGCGCGGATAACTGTGTTACACCCGGGTTACACGAGGCCAGTAAACATAGCCGGGATGCTATGACGTGTACCTACTTGTATGTGGGCTGGTGTGGCATGCTGTCCTGGCTTATGCCAGACGCGTGTTGGCGTCATGTTGCGTGCTGCTTTTGCGCGAGCTCGTTTGTTTTGAGACACAAACATGCTCATTTTATATTTGCGAATTAGTCTAGCTCGGTACCACCTAGCTTCTCTACCGAGAAGATGAGCAAATGTGAAGTAGGTATGTGGCTTTATTATAACCCAATAATGTGTCTTTATAACTTAGCATACACCAATATCAAATTGTGGCACTGTATCTGTTTCTTAACTATTTATTTGGCGGCAAAAACAGTACTTGAATGTCTTTTAATATTGTCTAACAGTGGGATATTTTTTTCGCAGTTTGCATTATCAAATTGTTGTCAATACATGCTCTTGTAACAACTGGCTGAATAAAAAGTTGTTTTTTTTCATGAAAAAACTCAATGAAACAAGAATTTAACGCAGGCTATTGATCCAAATTCCCACGGTGTTTAAAACACTGCGTTTCCGATTAAGCCGTCCGCTCCGCCGACAAGGTAATAACCTGCGCTTTATGATAAAGTTAATTAGATAGAACATTCGTTCCCCGGAGCGGGTATACAGATGAGACGCCGACCCCGCCAAAGAAAAAGGCAGGGAAAATGGAAACGAAAAATCAACAAACTTGCTTTATGGCTCCGCGCCCATGTGGTTAGTCAAATTATTTACTCAAAAGATTCGACAGGTTGGCAAATAAACCGAGATAAGGTGCATGTTTGCGGGTGAAAAAATGTGTCTTTGTTCCCGTGGCTTCGCTCCTTGCTATTCTACTATCAATTTTGCCATTCATGTTCTTTTTGAGTAAGTTTAAAAGAAGTAAACATAGAAAGCAAACTGAAAAACGTTATCGGATGCCTTTAATTATACGATACTTATTAGGGTCCCAGGCAGATATTTGAAGACTCTGTCTGCAGCTGACTATCGGAAAGTGATACTTTTACTTACCTATGTTGGCTATGTTATAACTTATAAGAATACTTTAAACACTGGCCTTAAATCCGCTTGCTTCTGTAATCTAGTGCTGCAGTGATAAATAATATAATAATATAATGATCTTTGAATGAATTGTATTTTACGCCTTTGAGCCGATATTTTAAGTAGTGTCCGACCGAAACACGATTTTTAGCCGAAACCGAAACCGAAACCGAATATTCGGTTTTTTTCTGATTTCGGCCGAAACCGAAACCGAAACCGAAATTTTTGAAGACGTATCAAAATATTCAAAATTACTGTACAAATCGTAAGGAAAAGGTTATTGCAAGGATTTCTTATTTGAGAACGTTTCTTTTTTTGTTAAACAAAATAAAAAACGTTTATTTTTAATGAAAATAGATATAGGTACATGAAACTACCGTGAGACTTTAATCATAATTACACAAACGGATAACTCACGTATAAAAAGTCGAGTGATGCTCGACATGTTTCGGACTATTCTGTAGTCCTTCTTCCTGGAGCTTAGAGTACATATTTCAATTTGTACTTTTACTTTACGCGCCCGAATTAAGCCGAATGCTCCCGATGCTAGAGCCGCGAGAGGCCGCGAAGTAATTTCGGCTCGGCCGAAGGTTTCGGCCGGATTCTGGCCGAAACCGAAACTTCGGCCGAAATCACTTTTTTGGCCGAAATTGGCCGAAACCGAAACCGAAACCGAAACTTCGGTCGGACACTAATTTTAAGTCATATTCTAAAAATAACAACTGAACGTAAGTGATATAAGTTTCCTGCGTGGTGTATGGAAGTATATATATAGGTATCGGTAAGTTTAGTAAGAACGGACGCCGTGGACGCCTCGAGACATAATTAGTTTCGTGATCAGCCCTCGGTTGGACGGGTAAAAGTCAAACAAAACACCGTAATCGACGCGCATGCGAGTGCAGGCTCCTCGTACCCATTAAGTCTTGATTATTAATGGTAAAGCTAAAGATTTTTCATCTTACTTATAATTTTATGACTTTGTAAAGTTGTTAGGAACGGCTGGACGGATTTTCGCCACATGAGACAGGCATAAAATTAAATATAGGGAGTTAAAAATTGCCTGTAACTTAATTTTTAGATCACCAATGTTGACACCGAATTGAAATGTGCGAAAATACGCCAGCTTGATGTTTAAAATATTATGCACCTTCATAATTTTTAAATACATAGCAATCAATATAGCAATAGATTATATTCAAAAATCTCATTTTAACAAATCGAATCAGGTTCAGTTTACTGAACAAATACTCCTTGATTTAAAGCCATTTGAAGGAGCTTTTATCATGCCAAGTTTAGCGTTGTCATGTAGTAAACACCACATATGTATGTATATACCGAATAGGATCTAATAAGGTAGGTTCTCACCGGAAGAGCTCAGGCTCGCAAGCCTTTGCAACTTTTGATCATATAATACCGCTTTTGTGAACAAGTTTCAGTTTGTTTCATGGCTCTATCAGTTTTTAAATGGAGATTGACGGGGGTTTTTAAAGCCAAATAATAATTTATGTTGATTGAAGTTTGCTCTAGTTTATTATTATACTCTTACCTCAATATTGATTTGTATCAAACCAGTGAAAAAAAGATGTACAAATAGTGTAGAGCAGAAAACTCCATGGTTTGTTCTTAATTTGGGGCATAATTTAATAAATAATAAGACAAATAATAAAAAATATGACCCCAGTTAAGACGCACATGAGTGCATAATTATACTTTTTCGTTTTAATTATGCTCATGGCAGGCATGAAATTCAGATTAGCAATCCTAACTATATTATTTCCCTTGGCATGTTACCTCGTTTTCTGTGGCATGGGAATTAGTTAGCCTGTTCCATTTCAAACATTTTTATTTCCACACAGTGATAGGACGGAGTTGAAACCTCGTTGTTTAAATCGACTCTCGCAATATTGCTTGCGCTCTCGTCCCTGGTGACTTTCTAGTTTTTCCACTCAATTGTATTTTGATACGGCATGTTTGCTATGTTGTATCTACTTAAATTTTGTACGGATGTTTTGGATTTCTGCTTGTTCTGTTATAACTTATGCCATTTTTAGACATTAAATTTAAGCTTCCTACTTTTAAAATCTTTATAATTTTTCATAGTCACCACTTAGTAGTTTGATGTTAATTTTTTAGGGCTTGATAATGTCTCAATAATAGTATAGAGAGAGAACTGTTCTGTCAGAAATGTACAGTATTTGCATCGTTCAGGTTCCACCGTGCAATGTTCCTGCTATAATGCTAAGAATTAAATTTTGCTATTGAGTTTTATTGAACGTTTTCAATTGTAACCCTCATTCCTTGTGTCTTGTTTCTCACAGCAACGTCATTCGCTGCCTGCACCGGTGTAAAAAGGAACACAAAAATGCACCTCCGATATTCAAGTGTTTCCTGTGACATCATTCGGTTCCGTTCTCGTACATTTGTCTCGTATCTGTTTCCACGTCGCGTGGTGTTCAATTGCACATGGTCGTGGCGCACTCGCATCGTCTAACCGACCGGTCACAGACACTGATGTATCTCGACAACACCACTTCTGCTTTACGACCATGCAAGTTGAGTATCGGACATAAACTCGACGGATATAATTAAACGTTTCACCATGTTTTCTTGGTATGTTTTTGAACAATATGTGTAGTAGAAATAGTTTGGATATAAATAGGTTTGTGTAAAAATGAAGGTACTTTCTTTGTAGTCTACAGGATATTAAAATCTTTTTAACCATGTATATATAATGCACACTTCATTTCCTCTAATACCCACTTATTTTTAATACAACATAAAGTTAACATGATTGCAACTACTTAATACTTTATTCTATAAATTGAAAAAAAACTTAATTGTTTGTATACTTTTAAAAAATAGTTGCAAAATGGGTACCTCCGCAAATTGAGTGAAGCACAATTTTCCCGTGCCGTAGCGCAAAGCGCCGGAAAGCGTGAGGATATTGAATTAGTGGTGAAATTCGCATTTTTTCCGGAGCGGAGACAAAAAAAGAGTGCCGGCGCCCGCTGGACGCTGAAACAATTACGTTACGTTCACGCGGCGCACGGTAATTCGATCCGTCGGCAAATGTTGATTCGACCGCGGCCCGCGCCGCGTCCGGCCATAGCGCCGTCATCGGGTTGCCTCGCTGATCCATTTCGTAAAAGCGTTACCCCAATTAATGTTCTGACCCTAAATTGAACGGTTTCGATTGCTGCTATTGGCCGCTTTCTATTATACTTACCCAGAATCACACCTTTTTCTGGGTGGGCATTGTTTAATGGACAGATGGTTTTTTCATTTTCGTGCAATGCCACTTTGTGTTTTTTTTTGTAGTGTATTCATTTTGTATCCTTTCAATTTTGAAATGTGAGGTGCATTATTAGATTCTTATTTCTTTGATCAATATTAACATATCATACATGGTCTTCGTTGACTGTCCCGTACAATTCTTATCTATGGCTTCATATAAGTAATTGGTAGAGAAAAGTCCCTAGTACGTTTGCTGATATATATTTTCAGTCAGGTATACCCTGTTAGGGCTAATTAATGCGTTTTAAGATTTTAACTGCAACGTAGTTAGCCAGTGATGATAGTAATCTACTCAAGCTTAGCTGTCATTCATAACCAGCGAGTGATTACTGAACATCAGTCTAAAGTAATACTGTCTCGTTCGAACGTATACGGAAATAAGGGATAGCGTCAGAGTATCCCAATACTTCAGTAGGTCGGTAATGGTTTCGGTATACGTTGGGGCTGCACCGTGAATCAGAGCAGATTTTAGATGAACGCCAAAGCGGATTATCGAAATTAACCTCTTCAACGGCTCTAATGATTGACTCCTCTTCCACCCGAGTGCTAGGGGCTCCGTACCGAAGAGAAGCGAGATAATAATAATCCTTATTAGCTATTTATTATGTTGATTTATTTAATATTAATACTTTAGCACTTATTAATTTTGTTTTGCTTCCTTTGTTTATTTGGTCTGCAAGCTTTATAGCTTTATATCATCAGGAAATGTGTGATCTTGATTAAGTCTTCTCAGATTAAAAAATATACATTGAAAAGTCAAATCGGTTTCGCATTTCGTTGCAGCAGGTTTTATGAAAATATCTCATTGTGTGTTCCGTTGTTCGCTGCAGGTCTGCATAGATTAGACGTCGGCGTCGTGCTCCGGGATTAATCTCGTGCGGAAGCGAAGGCAGACGACACAATAGGCTTTATTAACATGCATGCGCCTGGCTCGATACAAATTGGCGATGAGTCGCCGTATTTGCGGCAAGATGCCCGTCCGGGTCTCGGGCCGAGCCTGGCGTGTAATAATGTCGCTTGTCGTCGAGTTGGCCGTTTACCTTACCGCTTTGGGATTAGAAGGGATCATGACTTAAACCGTATCTACATGTATTATGAGCGCATATTTGGTGTACTTGCACGTCTTAGTGGCGTTTGATGATACGTAATCATTTGTGAGACGTTGCGCTTATTTGTCGTATGGTAAATTAAGTAATTTATTTGTTACTAGCGACCCGCCCCGGCTTCGCACGGTATATTATGCATGTATTATACATATAAACCTTCCTCTTGAATCACTCTATCTATTAAAAAAAATCGCATCAAAATCCGTTGTGTGGTTTTGAAGATATATGCATACATCGGGACACGGGGACAGAAAAAGCGACTTTATTTTATACTATGTAGTGATGATGAAGAGTAAACATAAACACGTCAGGTCTTTTTGATGAGGTCAGAATATTGACGATATCAATGACTATACAAAGCAGTACAAGTAGCTCGTTTGTGTTGGTAAAATATTTGCTAGAATTAAATATTAATTTATTTTTGAACTTATAACGTTTACCTTGCTACCCCGCTCCCACACCACACACCACGTGCAAGACAGCCAAGCCCGTGCGAAGTTATAGTTCGTTATTATGGACCCGCCTGATTCAATAAATTATTATAATTATTTCTGTACAGGCGAGAAGGAATGAAGTAATGGACACTAAATAAGGATTATTATTTATTATGTATACTAGGTAGGTAGGCAAAATTCTCTAGTTCCGTTTCTTGAAGCACAGTTTAATTAGCTTCATTTATGCTTAATGGTTTTTAGTAAATGTACAATTCCTAACACATCAAGACTCGAGCACGTGCACGAAATCTTAAGTAAGCATTAGTCGAGCACTTAATCGCTAACGTTTTTACCTCTAGATTTTAGATCACGCGAGGGTTTAATTTTACGGGTCCAAGTCATTGAGTCGCTCCCTTAGGATCTGGATCATTAAGTGGGTAAATGGTTAATGAAAATAGAATGAGCACTAAACATCGAAGCGGAATTTCGCCAGTCACCTAGCCGTCATTAAATGTTGTTATCGTCGCGATTAAGTAACAAAACAAACTTGGCTGGAGGGCTTCGCCGGAGCGCGGGGGCGTCGCGAATAATAATCTCAGTTTACGACGGGAGCCGAGTGAATCAATAAAAACACTAATAATGCACAGGCGTAATCCGGGCCGTGCAACGTCGCGATTACCGGCACTAACGAGCTCGTAAAGACGGATCTCCAATGCACGGCTTAGTCGAGCCGAAACATTAAACGCGCCGCGGGATGGGGTACGCGACCCGACGGCTAGCACGACAGGCGGCGACACTATTTTCCGCTCAGAACAGCTTGCTCGCGCTCTATGTTCTTCGCTTGTCCCTCATGCCTTCCCTGTTGTGTTAGTCAGCAAAGAACGCACTGAGTGACAGATCTACTCAAGGTCCCCTGTGCGAGCTATGCGTGCATCTCAGTCCAAGTAAGGCAGGCGGGTGGAGAAGTGTAACCTACTGATTAAAAGTCGAGAGAGTTGCATGCTGGCTAAAGCGAAGTTCTTTTTATTTCTTTACCTATTACTTTTGATTGTCGCAGCCTATGTGAAGCTCTCTTTGTACGAAATCGCCGCACTTGGCAACTAATAACAAACCGAAAATAACAACTTTCGTTTTAGACATTGGCACTTATTCTTTTGATCCTATTAGTATTATAAACGCGAAAGTTTGTGAGTATGGATGGATGGATGTTTGTTACTCTTCCACGCCAGAGCGGCTCGACAGATCTAGATGAAATTTAGAACATAGATAGATTATAGTCTGGAATAACAGATAGGCAAATTTTTATCCCGGAAAATTGCGTAATTCCTGCGGGATAGCGATAAACGATTCTGTGCAGACGAAGTTGCGGGCAACAGCTAGTTTAATCATATTTCCCGTAGCTAAAGATATTTACGACGAAAAGATAACTAACTGTTCGTATTTCTTTATTTCGTTGATTCATAAAAAAATGGTTAATAATGGAAAAACCTATTTAGCTGGAGTCCACCCCTACCAATGTTAAACTTTTAACACCGGCTTGGTACTGTAGAGCTGCCTTGAGGAGGCAACAGTCAGTATCTTTCATTTGATTTAGCTAAGAGAAAGCAAACACAATGCCGATGATTAGATTTTTCTAAGGAACCCTAAAATGCCGCACGGGCCCCATTATTCTCAATTTGCGCCAAGTTCAAGGAAGCTGGGATGCCGGCGAGCGCGGCGGGTGTCCCCCTTGATTAAACCCCTGGAAGTAAGAAGTAACAATTTGTGTGCATTTCTCCATTCACCTAGGAAAAATTATATAACTCCGTCCTGGATTGCACTTGAGCTTACTGCACTCGCTCGCGTACCGTTCGAGAGACCTCGGATTTCGTGGCTATTTTGTAATGATAAACGTCCTTAAATTACTAAATTGTATGTGCTATCTCTTTATTTAACGCCTACGTTTAAACTCTTAACGTTATTATTAGCAGGAAAATAAATAAATGTCACTCTTGATTAATTGAGAGATGATTTTTAGAGGTGCCTGCCTAATCCCCTTAAATTTGGTCAAAATCTGGACCCACGAAAGTATCCGAAATCCTCAAGTCTTACAAAGAAAAGTAATAATAATTGTTAGTCTTATGTCAAAATTGTTAAAATTAATAGTCCATTATCAATTTTCTTTATCTGCCTAATATGTGTCTGGCTATATTCTGGAACTCAGGTGTCTGTGGAAATGAGTCACCCGCAGTTCCTTCATTTCAACTTGCAGTAGTCTGGTGCTGACATACGTTACCTGCGAGCCTCGTATTGAAGACTGCTGCTCATTGTGTTGTTATAACTCGCTAGCGAACCAGGCTGAACTGCGCTTCGCCTGCAGTTGAAACGTATTCCTCGTAAACTTATATTCATCAAAATGTAAAATGTTTTTACAAATCTAATTGATAAAAGAAGGTGTTTTATTATCAATCAAGAACTTGCCAATTTTACTAGTTTCGTCCTCCAAATGAGGGTCTATATTTTTTATCCAACTTCCTATCAAATGAATATGCCGTTAAATTCGGACTTTCGAGTTCACCAGCCACTTATGGACATATTTTGTGACGCGTAAAGAATTTTCAACCTTAGGTGGCCAACCACATATTTGACTGATGGTAGGTACTAGTAAAATTCGCACTTCTTTATTACCTGACTATGTTAAAAGAACCTTAAGTATTAAGGATGGTCCACGGGCCTGCCAAAACCATGCAATACATTTTGAAGTATGTATTTAAATGATCGTGTAATGTCCTCATCCACTGCTTCCCTCCTGACTCATTGTCATCGATGCGTGTGGACAGGTCGACGGATAGACAGAACGATCCGTCGATTGCAACCGCGGACCGCCTGCAGGCCGCCTGGTATTGACACGCCTCGGTGCGTGCTCTACGTTCAAACAGATACTCATTTGTTTTTTATTTAAATATTTTTATAAATAATTGACATGTCAAATTCTTAAATTGTTGTGAAATTTACAGCAGACAACAAACTATTTATACCTCTTTAAAGCTCTTTCCGGGTCATAAACTCGAATCCAATTTAAATTTTCAATATCCCCAAGTAAAACAACTGATAAAAGTCTTAGCCGCAGACAGAATTTAAGTGAAAGGGGAAAAAGAAAATCTAAAAGGTGTCGAGCTGCAGAAATTGGAATAATAAATTCATAATGCGCAATTTCGAGGTACCTACGTTCATTTTCGTTTACAGTTTTGCGTATGAAACGCTGTAAATTCACGAGAGGTGGGTATTTAAATTTATCAAGTTAGTTAATTCAATTGGCAGTCGGCTAAGGTTTCAATCGCTGTGTAGCGACAGGAAGCTGATGCTTGGCGCGCGTGCCTTTCACCCATCTTCGGCGATCTTCGCTCTGCGCCGGAATTAAAATTAATAGCGGAGGGCGGCGGCACGTCGCGGCCGGTCCGACTCGGCCCGGGTAATTTGTTTACTCGTCTCGCCTAGGATTACGTCGCATGCTCTGTTGAATAGGTAACGGCCGGTGACTTCCGTCACACTTACGCTCCGTCGCACCCCGCCCCGTCGTCGAACACTCAATACTTCCACGGTCGTCCATGAAAGATTTTCACTAACAAACCCAGGTAGAAAATGATTTTGGTAAACACGTGTATGGGTTTATGGTTTGCGTGAGGGTTTATGTCATTGTACATCAAGGTCTTTTGTTGTAATGTTTTGCAAAATACTTGGTACCTACGTATTTTGTGTCTCATCAGAATGTGAAAATGTTTTCCATTTATGCGGTCGTAAGCTTCACATAATTTAAAGCTCCACCCCAACTCGGAAATAATTAAGTGTGTTAGGTGCGATTCGGTTAAACGTCACCCAAGTCTGTTTCAGTGTCGCGCTTCCGTTGGTTTCCGATGGTAGCCCTAACGTGTTTATTGTATCAGTGTCGAGGCTCATCAAAATGCAAATAAAGTAGGCACCGCCCGCCCGGACGCCGGCGCCGGGCAGTTGCCGGTTTTGTATTGAGTTATCCTCATGATATTTGAGGGTGGATATGTTATGCGTGTTGTAGAACTCATGTGTATATTAGCCTCAATCAAAATAACAGCCTTTGTTCGATTTCTAACACTTTAGTAAAATTGGTCGAACGTTGATATATTTATTCTGCTGTAATATTATTATTCGAAATATTTCTACAATATGAACGTCGCGTATGCTGCCCGCCCTGAGATAGTGAATCACGCTCGATAGTATGCCATTAACTCTGTTAATTAAAACGCAATTCAGACGAATCTGCTTCGAAATTTAGCTGGTGAAAATGCAACACCTGGAGACACGGGGTCGTGGAATGGCTCGCAGGTCCTCGCCGGCTGCACGGCGGCTAATAAGCTCGCGCTCAGGGCTCCGGCTCGTATTTCGGTCGTTAGCGCGTAATTGTCGACACCTAATTAGTCTGACACTCGGGCGGGTCTCCGGTGACGCTCCCACACATGACCCCCGATGTTTAATGCGCTTCGCCGTCCTCGCTGCACCGACTAACACGTTTAATAAAGTAAATTTCGTCCGCAAAGAGTGGAGCGGCTTGATATTTAACACAAGTGACTGAAATTTCAGCAGTGAATGCGCCCGCGGGTACCTAAATTAAGTTCTAGTTTCACTAGTCGCATAAACTGGTATTACGTTCCAGTCTCCGTATATATTTATACTCATGCTTTCTCTTGGGCTCGTAGGTTTCCTATTACTGCTATGAAATTGTACTGATTTGTGCTAACTTTCGATGTTTTGTCCGCAGGCATGGAGGCTATAATGTCGGAGTTTTTCAACGATACTACAACGGCGTTTTACATTATACTGATCGTGTGGATAGCGGACCAGTACGACGCTATCTGCTGCCATACGGCCATCGCCAAGAGACACTGGCTGCGGTAAGTGGACATCAAAAATAATCTTACATGCAATCATCGCATCACTAATTTAAATAACACGACACATTCAAAAGCTACGAATACTGTCACAAAAGTTAAAAACACGAAGGAAAAATAGTAATGAATGGACTCGACAATACAAAACAGGGTTTTTGATCGTGTAAGATGATTCAAATTTTGGGTTGGTGTGTATTTTAGGACATTTCTTCAATTATAGTAAGGACGAACATAATGATTAAAACAGTTTTTTTTGCGATTCATTATTTTATTTTCCAGCTTATTATATTTAATGGTCTGTAAAAATATTCTAAATTCAATGTTGAAATAGTGTGGCATGGCTTTCAGTAACCTACCTAACCGTGACTGACTGACTGACAACGCACAGCCTAAACCACTGGACCTAGGAACTTGAAATTTAGCAGACGTATCTTGAGTAGGTATCGCAGAGGAAGGAGCACCAAGAAGGGATTTTTGAAAATTCCACGGGATAGGGAATAAATGAGGCTTATATATTTCTCAGTAACTGTAATAACTAGACTTCAAATTCGGCACACCTGTAGATAATTGTAACACAAAACATGTTCTCCGAGAAAATGCGAAATTCCCTCGGGACAGAAATAAGTACATTCAACTTTGGAGCTGTTTTTAAAAAAAAATTCACTAACAGAAAGCTACACCGATTCTGATTGATATTTAAGAACTTTTAAAATAGGCCAAGACAGTTATTTCTATCCCGCGGGAATTTTACACTTTCTGGGGATAAAAGTAGTCTATGTCAACCAAAAGCAGTGTACCTTTCTATTAGTGAAAGACAAAATAAATTGAACGGATTTTGATGCAAACTTTACTAATCTGTTGAGAAAATCACCGGCCAGGTACTTTTTATTCGGGAAAATTGCATAGTTCCCGCGGGATAGCGATAAACATGTCAATCGCTAATTCTACGCGAACGAAGTCGCGTGGAGAAGCTAGTACTGTATAAAGTATTGAGGTCCCGTTTAGTATACATATTCATAATAGTATTTTCATTAAGAATTTGTATTGAAATTGCTGTCAAAATGTCAATGCACCGCGTCAGTATTAAAACAATACCAATGTATGAAATTCCCCACACAATATGTCATCTAATTAGTGGGCTCGATCATCGATCGACTCGATGACAGTTAACGCAAAATATTCGGTAGCTGGCGTGAAATATGTTTGCTATTGAAATGTTGAATGTGTTGCCGGTGTGCCGTGCTCATTAATATGTGGATAATTTGCGCTTTGAGTTATGACGCTGAGGCAGAAAGTCGTGAATAAATGTCATATTTTCATGAAATAAAATCATACATTTTCCATGCTGGTCTGGGAGTAAAGAAAAAACATAAAATTTACCAGTTGCTTCTCTTCACGTGCAGATGGTAAAGCCCATCGAGGGAATAGGCGAAAGTCTTAGGAATCATGTTATAAGCGATGCGGCTAGCAATCACTATTTTGATTTCCCTTTCCTCCTATACGCCCTTAATCATGCTAAACGTGGCCTTAAGGTTTTGTTACCTTAGGCTCTGTCTACCACGTAAGGGATAAAGACGTGATATATGTATGTACGAGTATGTATCAAATCATATAGAGTTCGTGGTGGATATCAACTAAAAACCCTAATTCTCTATCGAAATTGTTCACTTGCGACAAACTAAAACTAAATCATGGAATTAGGTCCTGATTCAAAAAGTTACATACAAGTTATAAATAAAAACAAATTAAAATAAAATTACAAAAATTTGTATTTTTTATACAAATATAAATAAAACGACAAACAAATAAAAAAAATCGAGTTTCAAATCAAACTAAACAATAAACTAACACCATAAATTATCCCGCTTGGTCAAAGGACTAGCCTCGTTGCATCGCAACCTGCGTCTGTGCGACACTATTAATGTCTTCATGCACAACCCGCCATTAAGTCAACAACGTTATGCCATAAAGACCCGATTCAAATTAAACTATATGAACTCCTATATTTGAAACGTTGCATTTATGTACAAGCGGAGGAGGGTGGGTTTTATTCATGAAAGCATACCTATATCTGTCGCACAAACGTAGCTGACTGGCACGTTTGGTAGCCGAGTAGAAAACTAACAGTTTTATTTTTATTTTAAAACTATTACCTATTCCAATTACCTCTTTGATCCCACCTCGCACGGAGATCGAACGGTGTCCAGATAAACAACGCGACAGTTTCACGCTCAGTTCACTGCGCCTCCTTAATCAAAAGTCGTCCGGGCACGAAGCAATTTGGCTGACCGTCCACGCGGGCAATAAGGAGTGAGCGCTATTAAAACAAGCGCAAATAAAGCAAATTGAAAACGGCACCGGCCTCCTAGGGAGGCTAGTTCCTCCCGCGGCCGCTGGCCCCTAGAAAAATACGTCGTCTGGACCTCTGCTAAGCTAGCTGAATATTTACGTATTCTGTTTCGGGATAGATAAAGTTGTACCAGTAGTCACTTTGTACTTTATCTATACGCATTTTCGTGATACGTCTCCTTTGTGTTGTAGATTTTTTATGACAGGTACATCAAAATAAAATCACTAGGGCTCAATATCACATTGGCTTCTAATAGATGAGAATAGCCTGTAACGTTTCCACCCGAACCAATGACAACATTAGGTTAGTAACAGAATTTTTTGGTCGATTATGAAATCTTATGAAGGATTGAAGACAATAAATTACTGTATATTTTCTTAAGCGATCTAAGTAAACGAAATTGTTAAAAACGTCGTACCTGAACGGAAATTCTTTGTTAATATAAGTCTACCTTTTCTGACTTGGCAGTGCTCCGGCTTCACTGTCATCAAATTAGCCTGATAAAATAAAACAGAAAATGCAATATACCACCTACTCGACGTACACCGAGCAAGAAAGCGAACGCTTTTTAAATTTTCATAAGCTCGTAATAGGTAACTGAGATGAGTTGTTACGAAACCCCCGTACGGCTATTTTATAAGTAAGTTCGTGCAACGCTGAACATAAATGTCGATAAAAATGTTTTTCGCGAACCGTTTTCGTGCAATAATGCATCATTTAATTAAGCGCACGAAAAATTTATTAACGGACTCACTTTTATGTAAATATTGCGCGGCGAAATTGTAAATAAAATACAAGCTGGTGAGCTCATATTTCATCGGAACGGGGCATCGAATAAGGATACAGATACATAAGTTTAAATGTTGCTTGCGAAATGAGAAGACCATCCTGCCTGATTCAATTCAGCATACCTATACGATAAGATCTAGTTCGAAATAACTTAGCTCATTTAAAATTATTGTTCCGTTGTAAAAAAGCACTTTATGAATGAATTGATTGACATTCGAATGAGAGTGTGGTCGTTTTACTTACATATAGGTAGAGTTGTCACCTTTTTTTAAAACGAGTAGAGTATTTATTCACTGTGGCTAAACAAATATAAAATAGGTACACAGCATTAGAAAAAGAGTACTTACTTATTCCTTTCTTCGCAAAAATGGAATACAATTTAAATTGTAAAAAAAATAGAGTAAAATATCTATATTGTTCAAAATTAAATAGAGTATTTTGTGCGATTATTTAACGAGGGTGACAGCTCTAGTTATATCTGTGACAATGCTCATCAAGCTTTTTGCAGCTCTCAGGTACAGTTACCATTTGTTTGTTCTCCGCTTCTATGTCTATATTTCTGTGGGACTAATGGGAAGCACCCGTTAGAACGGTTCTAAGAAAGTTAATAGCTCGATCGGCGGTCCGGCGCGGCGCGGGTCGGATCGTGCGGTCGTGTGAAACCGGGCGGGCGGCCGCGTGACGATCGGCTCCCCGCATAAATCTCAGCGACCGCCAATTAAGGTCCGCCCCGACAGTTTGTCTACGACGCCGCCCTGATTGCTTCCACCCGCGAACGGCGACACGCACTCCCGACCTATCAGATCAATAACCCGGGCTTTGGATGACCCTATCAACACATACGGACTCTTCGCTTGTGCCTAATTAAAGGCGATGGGACTTATCTTCAACCCGCTGGCCATTTTTTGCTGGGTCGAACCGGTTTAAACATGTTGAACAGGCACGTTTTATTGCTCATTGGTAAGTTGTAAAATGTTATCGATTGTACATTGTACAACAGAAAAGAGAATGTTTCTACATTCGAGGCATTATCATGGTTCATACAAAATTATTGGTGTTTCAGTTGTTTTTTTGGAAACTCTATTATTCGACACAATTTTTTAAGCTGAATTACTATATTCCATTTTTAAACGAATATTACGCAATGAAAATCTGATAGTAGGTATCCAGAAAGTTTGACGATGTCCAGAAAGTTTTTTTTTATAACATACTTAACATCACTGACTGTCAAACTAGTCCTGCTAATTCTGGCGTTGTTGTTGTTGCAAGATATCTATAGATGGGTTACGGCTTTATTGTACTTTGGAAGCAATTATGAAGTTGCCTGAAGTTAATTCGAGTTGGGAACGTAATGGAGACCTATAAAAATAAGTTCAGAAACTAATCAATTTGTTTGATAATTTTAATTCAACGTAATTTTGCTGGCTGTAGTTGCGGAACTATTGATGTCCACCACCATTTGAGGAGAAGGTTACGCTTTTGCTGGTAGTATAGTTACGAAAATCGACAAATGTGTCCATGAACTGAGATCATTTACTTTGCTACTCGCAACCACACACACCACACAGCCATGTTATTGATCTTGGATCGTGAACATATTCGTAACGTTCTGCCCTAGGTGTAGGCAACCTAGAATTTATGAAGAATTCTCACTTGATACGAAGTCGAGTGTTGCGAGAGTAAATAATGATAATCCGAAGCGGTAATGTGCGTGCGATTTATTTATAAGCGCGGCGCTAGAGTTGACGCGGCGGCGTCGTTAGGTGCGCCCTTCTCGTGTGTCATTTTAAGGATGTGCCAAATTGAAGGCTCCGCCGGGCGTCATCGCGAGGGGAGACTGATTTATGCCCCGAGCCCCTCGCGCGCCTCTACGCGTTCGATTAGAGGTTTATACACTCGGCCGAGGTCAGTTTTCTAATAACTACACTAATATGTCACGTGCAGTTTTTATTGCGGTTGTGAGATAGATGACGGTTTTAGACCATTCCACAGCTCACAGAAACACTAAAATCAATTACTTGTTGTTGTCTTGGCTTCGTGAGAAAAAAATTGTACATAGTTATGATTTTCTTAACGAATCCGTGTCGTGAAGTCATCGCTGCGCTTGACAGACATTCTTTACTCGTTTCGCGCATAGTGACGTGTCTCAAAATGGGTCAATGTCAACGTCAATAAGTACACGACCAAATTTAGTATACCTACCTGAATCAGTATAATGAGTGCTAGCGATGTTCAAACTATGATTGTCTGGCAAGCGCAACGGTAACTCCACGGTCGCAGTTCGTTTAAGCCGGCTACTCATCTACGAGCTGTAACCGTAACTGTTGACATTACAGTAACCAAAAACCCCAGTGAGAACGTGGCTGGCAGCGTTCTGACAGCTTAGTGACAAAAGGCTAACAACGTCCACATGACACTGATGCACTATCATACCTAGACAGACGAACATCGGATGCATTGGATGCGAACCTGCAGCCATCAGATGAACTCTTGTATAACCTAATAACGGGCCTTCGTGCCACGACAGTTAACTCCGTCGCCTGGTACAGCATAAACGCGATTCACGCACATCTCGCCTCGTTAGAGTTATTACAGTTTTATGATACACCCGCTGACTGCTGGACTACTCGGGGACACGTCAATTGCTCTAATGACTGATAGTAAAGTTGGTGAGTAAACGCTGCGCTGTTTTTTAACGACAATAAGTGATCAAAATATTATAGCAGACAGAAATAGTTATTTGTGCAACAAGAGAGCGTAGTTGATTTTTGGTACGAGTGTTCGTTTTGAATCCCGAGTAAACGAAGAATTCTAGATTAGAATCCTGAGTGCAGCGAGGGATTCAAAAACACGATATTCAAAAAACTTATCTCGTGTGACACATAATTTTTCACCTCAGCAGCGAGAACATTTATTTTTGTCTTAATTGTAAAGTTAAGCAAATTGTTTGTTTTACAAAATGCATAATATGTACACTAGATGTAGGTAGGTATACTGTTTATTTCGAAAAACGACACAACAAACAATTTATAAAATATTACGAATTATAAAATATTCAGGAACCGAATTGCGGCGTGTACATTATTGGCATTCCACACTAAATTCCGGTACGTACAAGGCCGCATTAGAAAGAAAAATGGAATTTCGCAACTTTTTAATGATACTTCCTTAATCTACTCGGAATTCTGTTACAAATTGTAAATTATTATTAGGTACATATTAAAATCAGCATTTTATAATTACATTCTCTTTATTTCATAATAATAATATTATTCGATTATTACAAAAAAAAGGCATTCAAAACCTTAACAGATGAATTGCAATTTCACGCCTAAATGTGTAGGTATCCGAACGTTTTCATGTTCTTTTTTGGATCACTATGCATAGAATTGGAAAATCAAACATCGAATAGACTTGTTTCTATCTTTTTTTGTATTGACATGAAAGTGACCGATTGAAGGGAAGTTCAAACCTTTCGAATTTTGTGAATAGACCCAGCACTGACCTCGGACGGAATTTAACTAATAAAGTAAAAAAGTTACTTTGTTTCACGCTCGAAGCAAAACAGAGTTTTTTTCACTGTCTTGAATGAGCAAAACCCGCCAGTTTGAGGTGCTGAAGTAAAATTATGTATTTACATTATTCATCAACCAAAACTTATAGGTTACTTCCTGTTGACATAGAATTTTATGGATCTTTGCTACAAGTAAAGACTCATTGCACAAGGAAATTTCCATCTTTAATTAGAATATTTGATTGTGTACTTTTTAGGAAATATCAAAGTTGATATCGTAAATTAAACAAATCTACAAAGAAATATATATTTTCAGTATGTGCAGAGCACGCAGTGTGCGAGTCCGATAGTTTTTTTTTATATCTGTTTTTTTTAACTTATCTACTGCTAGCTTTTGCCCGCGACTTCGTCTGCAAAGAATTCGTTTATCGCTATCCCGCGGGAACTACGCAATTTTTCGGGATATAAAGTAGCTTATGTGGTATTCCAGACGATAATCGGTCTCTGTTCCAAATTTCATCCAGGTCCGTTAAGCCGTACTGACGTGAAAGAGTAGCAAACATCCATGCATCCTAACAAACTTTCGCATTTATAATATTAGTAGGATTTTAACCAATGGTGTATACTTAAACAAATCGGTGCCAGGCGTCGCGTTCACGGGAGCGTGTGGTAAACGCGCGATGACAGCTGCTCGCAAGCGTTAATTACGCTTCAGCGACGCACCTTCCACGACTATTTGCCACGGATGAGTAGAGGCTTCACTTCTACAGATTTTTTTTTCAGCATTAGGCACTACTACGCGAGAATAGTCCTTTTCTAATCCACATATTTACTACGCAATGCAGTACCAATGTAGACCGCTAAATACTACCTTTAACAATTTTCCGATATTTTGACGCAATTGCAAGCATCGTGATCACGGGTAGACTGGAGAATGATTGAGAGGTAATCGAGGTCTACATCCTAAAAAAAGATATACCTACTTAGTGTATACACGTGGCCTTTAGGTCTTGTTACCGTAGGGTCTGTCTACCCTGTAAGAAATACAGACGTGATTTGTGTATGTATGTATAAACGTGAATTATTTAAAAAAAATAGTGTGGATGGTGGTAGTGTGGATGAATGGTTGAGCCCAGTCGGTTGTTGAATGAAGCGTTGTAAGACTGAGACAGATAGTCGTTCGCGTAGTGCAGCTTAAATAGTACTTACCCGTAGTGCATGAAATTGACTAGTGGTGGACGTTTATTCAAAAGGGTGCCTATCCGATCATTTCCCAAAATAATTAGACAGCCCTTCGTTCTCTGCTAATCAGTAATCTTTTTAGTTCTAACAAATCTAACCGCATGGCTTATCAAATAAATGAGCGTTTGTCAAGATATGCATTTGCGAAATGTTTTTTGATAGCTAAACCATATTAACCATACGAAATCTGTCACCTCTCCGTTTAACAAGCGACTAGTCTGACTAGATTTACTATGTCTAACTAACGCATCTATACCGTATTAGGTACAAATACATATTTATCAACACTGAACCCTTTAAAAAAACCATTCATACATAAGCAATACCTACTCTTACTCCAATATACATACCTGAAAATATTGACATCATATCAAAAGTCTGACGAATATTTATACTATTTTTCATGTCATGATTTTGAACGGATTTGTTTATTTTCTGTTTCTCTTTTGTTTGAACAGCGAACATCATGTCCACGCATTCACAAAGAGGATTCTGAAGCCGATTCATAATAGTCATGTTATTAAATATTAAGAGTATTACGTACATGGTGCGATGAATAGAATTGCCAATAAAATAACGCGCAGAGGGACACCGGTTTCGAATATTTCTGTAGACCTATTGTTCATGTTTTGTTAATTGGTTGGGTCTTTGTTTGGTAGCTTGCTATCGAATGCAAAAATATGAATATGTACTTAATCGGAATTGACGGTAATACGTGTCCTAATAGTTCATGGTCTATTATATATAACTATAGCACTCCCTGCGATGGAGTATTTCAGACAAAGTTCAATCTAGCGAGCTACATAAATTTGTTGGTCGGTACATTCTATCCGCTTTCACTGACTCCAAATTGATGAACAAAGAAATTACTTCTGCTCAGTTCACATGCTTTCAATTATCCGAAGACCCATATTTCCCCTGGACAGCAACCAGCGATTAGTGTCGCGATCGCCTGGCGCCGGCCGTCCGCCGCAGACTCATTTGCATCTCGACACAGCGCCGCCAACCAGGCTTCCGTGCCTCATCACCTAACGACGGGCAGACTTTCCTATAAAAATACGCAACTGGTGCCGACAACGAGCTATGCAGGTCGAGCTCAGGCTTCAATATGGCACCAATAAATTAATGTACCCATTAAGCTGTAGTTTGTCGGGATTCATATCGTGTGCGTGTAAGTCAACCGTTCAAGCTGCGAATAATCTAAACTAAATGCCAAGAGATTGCATAAACAAAGCTAAGCTAGTTTCAGCGTTTACTATCTAGGTAGAATTTTAAATAACATGGTCCTGAAAGCAAGTAAGTAAATGCTTTATTGTACAAATATAGAAACAGATACAATTCACAAAAAAATAAAAATAACATTAATATATGCACAAAGAACTTATCCCTATAAGGGATCTCTACCAGTTAACCTTTGAGTAGATGAGCGGAGCATTAAACGAGGGACCGACAAAGTGTAAGTTTAAAATTCCAGATAGTAAAAGCCACAATAGAGCGTGTTGTGAAGTGTTTCTGATCACGGTTCTACTTATAATTTATGAAGTATCAAGTTCCAATAAAACTATCCGTGATGAGTTTACGCATGCAAAAGCATGCATGTAAAAGTTTATGGATTATTTAGTATATTTTATCTGTGTATCGTTTCGTGAGTCATAGACGGTTCTGGCTGAAAATCAGTGCTGCAGGTGTCCAACGCCTCAGCGTAATGCTGAGTCAGCGACCGTTTCACTTTTGCGAAGACACACAACGCTGTTGATCTATTTTTCATCTCTATGTTTTTATTGTTATACCTTGTTTATTTTCTATAAAATTGTGTATATTATCTTATATTTGTGTGTCTTGCAAAAAGGAATAAATGTCTTCTTTCTTTCTTTCATGCAGTCTTATAATCACAATTAAGTAAATATTTGTGTGTCTTGCAAAAAGGAATAAATGTCTTCTTTCTTTCTTTCATGCAGTCTTATAATCACAATTAAGTAAACACCTAGTGTCATTGATTTCACATACCATGTAATCGTTACACCAATGATTTTCAAGCACACGGCTTTGTAAATGGACGCGGGCGGCGAAAAGGCATCAGTAACCATTCATTGCGGCAAACATCAGGGCTCGAAATTGTGTAACAGCACAATTACATTAGGTAACCTAATCACGGGCGTCCTAATGAAGTTAAGCGTATCTGTCGGCACGGCTACACCCTCAATTAAATTCCCATTATGGACAATACGCCATAGACCTTGTCATTTTCCCAGAGTGTTAAGTCTAACGTATAATGTGTGGATGATCCAGGAAAGTAAAGATTTTCTTAACTTGAAGGACTAGTGTAAAATTAGTTCCCCGGGTATTGAGTATGAACCAATTTAAAACAATTTAAAAAAGCCGTGGTAGCCTAGTGGTTTGACCTGTGGCCTCTCAAGCAGAGCGTCGTGGGTTTAAATCCCGGGCGCGCACCTCTGAGTTTTTCGGAATTTATGTGCGAAAGTTACATTTGAAATTTGCCATGAGCTTTTCGGTGAAGGAAAACATCGTGAGGAAACCTGCACACATCTGCGAAGAAATTCAATGGTGTGTGTTAAGTTCCCAATCCGCACTGGGCGCGCGTGGGAACTATAGCCCAAACCCTCCAATACACGGAGGAGGCCTATGCCATGAGGCGGCACGCCAACTTACGCGACAATTTAATTATAAAAAAAAAAAAAACCAACAACAACAACATACTTACTGAAATTGTAGCGAATTCGTAATAAAAAAGGCCTTATTATTATTATTATTAATTTAAAACTCACACATGTACCCATACCTGTCCTATAGCATGTTGTTATGAGTATCTTGTACTGATCGTTCTTCAGCGAGTTGATTTCAATAGCAATTTTATTTTGTCCATGCAAGCGCGTGCCGTGTGCGGTAGCAGACTGTCTCTTGTTTCATTTGTATACCATTAGTATTGCGCCCCGTCTGGCCGCGCCGCGTCGTCTGAGAGCTGACACGTTATTTTCATAATCGACTCATTCGACGGGCGACGTACATGCTCCAAAACAATATTACAACGAACTCGAGTGTCACATCGGATGAGGTTATGTGTCAACGTGCATGTTTGTTAGGTTTGAATGCGTACGCAGTCGGCTGTAAGGAATAATTAATTTATGTTGATAGTTGAGTAAATACATACGATCCTCTTGTTACTTGTATAATTTTATGATAATTGTTCGATGAATACAGCTTGAATGGTTTTAATTTATAATCATCACTACATTGTATAAAACAAAGTCGCTTTCTCTGTCCACATGTCCCTATGTATGCTTATATCTTCAAAACTACACAACGGATTTTGATGCGGTTTTTTTAATTGATAGAGTGATTCAAGAGGTCGGTTTTTATGTATAATTCTACGCAGACGAAGTCGCGGGCAGAAGCTAGTATATAATAAATATATATTATCAAAATATATATTTATTTATGTATAAATAAAAATAGCTTGTACCACAGATGCTGTCTATAGACTGCCCAAAGTACCTACGAGGTATTCAACAGTGTTATTTAAAAAAATACATCAATAGAAACCCATCACTAGTTTGATTCCCTTTTCCACCTATACGCCCACAATTGTGCTAGACGTTTAGGTCTTGTTACCTTAGACTCTGTCTACCCCGAAAGGGATAAAGACGTGATCTGTATATTGTATAAAAACAGCCGCTGGTTAGATAGAGCAATGTTGCATTATATGACTACTATCTTTTAATCCCAGAATGTTTGTCATCACGGCAACAATTCGCTTTCATTGCTAGTTTTAGCGCATATCTTCTAATGACTTAGCGACAAAAAATTCGCATAGTAACAAAAAGTCACGTGACAGTTAGTAACAGGTAGAAAAATTCGGAGACTACCCACCTGCTATGGGTGGTGTAGGGGTGACGGTCACGGAATGACGAGGACCCGGGTTCGATTCCCGGCCATAGCTTTACTTTTCGGATTTTTCTGTGTTCTAATTTTCACAGATATTTAGAAATTTGACTTACCAATTTCGAGGCTTCGCTTGCTGCAGTTATTATCATAGTATTTTCTTCATATAAAATAGGGTTGGCGCAAAGATGATCGGTCAAGTGGTGTTTGAGCGCGCGGGCGCGGCCGCCACGCCTCTGTTTGCGGCCAGTGTTTGACCGCTTTCTTTATGGCGACCGGCCCTCGCCAATATAGTTACAAGTTATTGTTACCTTCGAAAATGTCAATGCTGGCGGATGAGTCAGTTGGCATTGCTGTAGGGTGTTTCAATTTGAAATACTCCTGCGATAACTGTATGAATTACGAGTAGGTTAAAAGATCAGCTTCGGCATCGTCAAATATTAAGATTTGTAAAAGGTGTTAATTTTGTTTAGCGGATAGGTACCGTAAAATTGAGTAACTTAACTTTGAATCTTGTGTGATTTTTAACAGTAGTTCAAAGAAGAATATATAAATATATTTCATATTTGCACTTGCAGTCGATGTCATCATCAATCTTGTAGAATATAGACGAAAGTCTAATTAAATCCATGTGACAATATCGATTTTATTACAATTTACAACTGTGCCTACCTGTCTACATTATTGAACTGACTAAGGATTTGAAGCAAATTATATCGATTTCATCCTTTCTCTTTTAAGAATTTAAATAAGTAGTGCTATATTCTTAGCAGACATCAAAGCTTCCTGACTACACATAGTCAGGATGCATTGCATTTTATTAACTATATGCTTTGACGTTTGGCTGCATAATATGGCGCACTAATTACATAGGTACGAAACAATAGGCGCGCAAACTGGTACGTAGTTACTGATTGGCAGAATAGGCTAGGGCCCTTTGTCTGCTCTTAAACCACTCCGATGGACGAACAACAATATCGGAATTACAAAGGCTTAAAATCGCTGCTCTGATTGAGTCAAACAATACCAGTACAAACATTTCTTTAATTAATGTGGTAATGTATGTATGGTGTGTGCGAGGCAGGCGTCCAAATTTTGAAAGCACTTCATTGGAAAATACCATACGCTAATGATAAAATCTGTACATTGCTACCAAACTATAGCTGAAATTAAGATTTAAGTTTTACAAGATCTACTCTACGCGTACTTAATATTCGGCACGTTTTTACTCCACTTTCGAATGAGTGTGCTTTAAAAATCGGATTTTCCGGGCGATGTTTCTCTTCACCGAAAAGTTCGTGGTAATTTACGAATGAAAAAAATGGAGTGACGGGCTCGAATCTACCATCTTCAGCTTGAAAGGCGATAGTTCCAACCACTGGGATACTCCAGCTCCTATATTCACTCTTCAATAATCACATACGTTGTTTTTAATTCCCTTTTGACCTCGTCTCTTTGGGTCTTTACTTTATACTTCAAAATATGTAATACCTTGAAGAGAGCCTCATCTCATCAGACTCAAGCTTGTCAATGTTGTCACCGCGCTCGGTCGGCCATGCGCCCGGTCACAACGCATGAGGACTACCGCTCCGACATTTATTTTCCGCTAAAGATTAGTAGGCATTAAGGTTCCGCACAATTCACGACAGTTTTTCTAGAATCAGTAAAGATGTGCGCTACTGATTTTTGATATTTTTATCGTCTTGGCATGCATTTCGCAGAAAAAACAACAGAACACGTTTAATTATCTAAGCCCTGTTCCTTTTTTTAATTACATTAATTTCTAATCGATAGGTACTGAAAATTGCTATTCCGTCGTTCCGTGATGCGTGCTATACCTACCTTACCTGCTATGGTTGGTGTAGATGTATAGCACACATCACGGAATGATGAGGATCCGGGTTCGATTCCCACCCATAGGTTTACTTTTCGGATTTTTCTGTGTTCAAATTTTCATTGTCGTTTAGAAATTTAATTTCTAATGGGTAAAACCGTAAAAGTAGGTAAACACAAAAAATCAAGAAACATAATTCTTGATTCATTTGATAGTACCTACCTAAATTCATATAATTAGACTGTAACATTTTTGGTGTGAATGCTGGTTTTCAAAGTTTATTTTCTGTTATTTGCATAATTTTTCTTTTAGGGTTCGTCAATGTTACGAGTACGCTAAACTCCCAAGCGATTTCAGTTAGGCTGGCTCGTGTATGATATATGTATCGTATCTTCTGTTTCTCACCATCTTATTGATGCTAATAGTAACTTCTGACAGTTTTAGTTCTGTAACATTTAGAATATTTTTTTCCCTAAGTATATTTATTATTGAACGCTATCCGGCTGAATACATTATTTCTTAATTTAACTGGCTATGAAAATAAGAAACACACTTTAGTAGGTACTACGTATTTTTAAAATGATAGATGTTTTTGCTCATACAGCTTTTTTAAAAGTTTCACTAATATCTGAAACGTTGCAATTTCATACATACATACATACATATATCACGTCTTTATCCCTTATGGGGCAGACAGAGCCTAAGGTAACAAAACCTTAAGGCCACGTTTAGCATGATTGTGGGCGTATAGGTGGAAAGGGGAATCAAAATAGTGATGGGTTGCTAGCCGCATCGCTTATAACATGATTCCTGAAATTTTCGCCCATTCATCGATGGGCTTTTACCATCTGCGCGGGAAGAGAAGCAACTGGTACATTCTATGTTTTTTCTTTACTCCCAGACCAGCATGGATGACAATTTCATGAAGTTGTGTAATAATGGAAACAAAAAACCCATTGAAAGCCGCATGGCCCTTCACATTATGCAGCACTGTTGACGCGCCCCGGCGAATCGTCAACCGGAGCTATTGTCTTGTGTGCATTGATTGCTGTGAAAGCGCGAGTGCAATTTTCCGCAGTATTTGCGGGCACGGGCAGGGCTGTATTCCCTATGATTTCATTATTTGCTTTCAATCAGCATTGTGAGCCGGCGCGGCCGCGCCCCGCACATCTATCCGTAGCGAATTTTGTTTGGTTTCGTTTTCGGTTGCTGTTTGTTGTCGAGTTACCAAGATTTTTACGCTATTGGGTACGGTTTCTGTAATTTTATGCCGGTCTCCAATATCTTTTTACCTTTTTTTGCTGTTTGGATTTAGCATAATTTTAAATTGTGTTTTTTGCGTCTCTTCGGGATTTTCAAATCTATGCTAAAAATACATTGAGTTTTCGTTTGAACGTTAATTAGACGAATGTTTTTGTATTTTTGCTTGGACTGTTTTAATTTCTGTTGTGTCTTTTAAGTTAACATAGTAATAGTTAAAAGCCTAGCTTTTAGCCGGTTTTGGTTTAAGTACCATGATCTTATGAAGAGATAGATATGAATTTATTCTTAATTTTTGTTTTTTTTCTATCATAAATTAATGCGATCGAATCGCATTTATTAGCGGTATCTTAAATCATAATCTTACTCCCCATTATCTAAAAGTTAATAGCAATGTAAGTTTTACTCAGATTTACAATCTATTTACTAATACATAACAAGAATACCTTCTAGGAACGCTTATTGGAATAAATATCGAAAGGAATCGTATAAACCTCGGTAAAATGTGGATTCTCACATATTTACCTGTCTCCAACAATTCCGTAGAATTTGTGTAGCGGCTCTACGAAGCGCTACGAAAGCGTAGCGCTTACATAGTTTTGTTGCGTTCACCTGTTTGTGAATGAAGGATCACCGGTCCGTGAGATTGTTGTCGCTCATTAGCTCGTAGGATGTCCACCGCCCGAACGCCTTCCGTACATTTCCAATTATGAAGCCAGACGCGTAACGTGCTCACTTCCTTGCGAGAGAGAGAGAGAGAGAGAGAAAGAGAGAGAGATGAGAGCTCGTGCACTAGATATTCACTTGATCTTTAATCGTTTTTTAATGCACTAAAATCCCTTCTTGAAGGGTGTAGCAAATGTCCTCAACCGAATGTTCCAAATATTGCCACCAAATCGCACAGAAGCCGACTTAAGAATATTGAAAATGTATTGATGTTGTCGCATCGCCTTCTCGTCCACGTTGAAAGGTGATGCCCTATCAAAGCGCAATTGGAAAGAATCCCACAAAGTAGCCGCTTTTTGCGCTTGACTTTTAAACGTCAAATACCCGCGATATTCGCCTCGCGCCGCCTTTCAAACGGCTCTTGTCGCAATTTACCACGCAAATTCCTATAGGTGGTACGAAATCATTTTAACGACCAATCATTAGGTAGGCGCTTAGGAAAATAACTCAATAAAATTCTACCTTCAGTTTACCTTTGATATATTTACTTGATTGGGTATTAGAATTCTATATTTGTATCCATCTACTTGATGCCTGAGAGTTTTTAGAATTCGTTTTAAAAGCACTTCATAATACATAATTGCGATGCTAAATCTCAGTAGAAATGCTCGACTCCCACTCTGTTTGTCTGACTTTAATTAGGTGTTCGCAATTATATTTTAATGTTAGCTATTTTTAGTGTAAATGTACTATCTTAATTGAATTAAATGAAATTTGTAATAGAATTGCTGCAGTTTAATAAATATACTCTTTCGTGCTCCGTGTCCGCAGTAGGTACGTAATGCAACAGGCGTCTCGGTTCGGAGGCAGACGCGGGCTCCATTAACGGCGACATACGGCAATTGTTGCTGTTTACGGATCGGAAGTGTATCGCGATATCCTCGGCATATCAAGATTATCGTTTAGCGTTATGCCCGGCGACAGGGAAAAGCTCTCGGCGAGTCGCGCCCCCTGCCGGCTCCCGCGGCGCTTCGAGTGCCACTTTGGTGGAGTCTCCAGACTCAACGTCTATGCACTTGTGTGCAACAGTTACTCCACTGTTTGCACTAGTCGTTACTTTTCCTTTTTTTAATGGCTTTTTTTGTAGCAGCCGCTTCGTTCGTACTTAGATTACGTCGTCACAGATTAACGTTTGGTTTTAAGTAATTTTCTAATGTCCAACATTTGCGTTGCGCCAGTATACAAAAGGTATCCTGTGTATGTGTGACTGTACATAGGCACTACGTTCTATTTAAATTTTGAAAAACTAACACGAACATGAGCGATGCGCCCCGGTAACGATTTCACGGTAACGCAACATTTTTGTTCAGTATGTTTTCAGTATCGAGAGAAGTTGAAATTAACATAAATTTCGTCTTACCTCAAGGGTTTCTTTACAAGTTTGTTCCGTGCTTCCTCGGTTTAGTTTCGGTTCGCAAACAATAACAGTGCGGCGCCCGTGGGCGATCCACTAACCGATGTTTGTGTTTTCCATTTACGAGCCGTATCGTGCCTTCATTTCTAAACTGACTAGGATGTCCGGAGGAAGGGGCCTCAATGTATGGATTAACTTGACTTCCTGATGTCGGTTTAAAAGGTACCTTTTCGCAGTGTCTGGACTAACATACTCGAATTAAGCGACTTGGATTATCTGACAATCAATCCTGATACGTTTTACCAACACGGAGATTAGCATAAATATGATAGAGCCAGTATATTGTTAATATTACAGCGTTCAATAAAAAAATACGGCTTATAGCATTGCAAGTCAAGTTATGTGTTTCAATCCACGAGGTGATTGACCACGAAGGAAGCAGATCTAAACAGCCATTATTATTACAAGCTTTTTTTACTAACTTGCAATGTATGTACTCGTATATATACATACATACTGTATGTATATGATATGTAAGTTTATCCGGGTGGAAACTTGCAACTCAATTTTCTTTCTTTCAATCTTCAACCGATTGCGCTGATATTTGGCACACTTGTGGAAGTCGGTAGTAGATTATGATGACTCGGTAGGTCGGAACTCTTCAACGGTTGACGATTGACTTGAAATTTGATAGACATATGTAGGACGGATGGCAATGCAAGTACAGTCAACAAAAAGTACAGTCGCAAAAAAACGAGTATTTAAAAAAAAATAGGTTAGGTTAGTTAATGACCGACCATCTAACGAGCTGACTACTGCCCGATTTCTTAATGAAATAACTGTATATTTCCGTTGCTCGTAATATTAGAGAATCATAAGCCTTTGAGGGAATCAATATGACATATTTAACGAGGAATAGAAACATACGGGCGGGTCGGCGCGGGCGGTGCGTCGGCGGCACCCAGCCGCGCGCCGGCACGGCGCCGCCCCCCCCGCCGCCGATCATTGCTCGCCATTATCCCTCCAGTATTAAGCCACTTAGCTCAATCATGATTAATGTTTTACCGAACGCGACCCGACCCGACGCAAATAGAAAAGTTATTTACTCAACGTCGTAATTAGGCATTCACGACGAGTCGTAGACGCGCTGCGGGCTGTCTGCCGCGCGCCGGCGACTAGACCGCACCGCGCCTCCGATGCGTGACATTTATTTACTTAGCACCGTGTTTTCATGCTTCTTTACGTCGCGCCCGTTGGCATTAACATTCTCTGACCGTGCTACGCCTAGTACAACATGCACTAAACATTTGAAACTAAATAATTAAGCTTACAACTAAGAAATTATACAATAAAGTTTAATTAAGATTTGTAGAAATTTGTAGTATTGTGCTTGGCTATTATAATCGTACAGTTGTACACGTTGATAGCTCTGCGCCGGGGTCGTTTCATCTCTTCGCGTTAATTAGAGGGATTATGCGACTGCTCGACTTTATGTAACAACAACACTATCCGATAGCGACTGCCTCGCTGCAGCTACAGCTAATTGCGACTCGATTGTAAACTATGACAGTTCATGCGATATCTGAACGCGCTTCTTAAGTTCCGCGGGATTTTCTTTTTAATTAGAACGAAATCTGATATTTATCAAGAGCTAGCAGTTTCTTCTTCCGATAGCTAATGCTGGATTAAAGTTTTGTTAATACTACAAAAAAGTATACGTTTTGCTGCCTACGAATAAAATAAATAATTAGACGTGATATTTCTTGTTGCTCACTCGCAACTTCAAATTTGGCACGAAGATTTTAAGAATGTTTTATTTTTATTTAGTGTTGCTTCAGAAAATAATCCTCTTTAAGTATTTCTTTTTTTTGTTTTGTTTATGAGAAACAGAAAGGAATTAGAATAACATTTTAGTCAACCTTCGATTCTAAAAGGATTCTCATCATTAGGCATTTTTCACGCTAATTTGATACTTTCGTCAATATCTATTTGTATACAGAAAATGCGTTGTATTTGCCACCTCAGGTATTCGAATCTATACGAGTAAAAGGTGTGCCCGCGTAGGTTCATATCGATTGGAGTGATTTATGTACAATTGTAATTCTCTTGATAACATCTAAGTAAGCAAATATCTATCAGAATTTGGACAGAGCGGTGTGTCAAGCCAAGTTCAACCTAAATACATTTCAGGATTATTTACATAGCTTCAATTAGGGTCTCATTGGTTATATTTCAATTCTTTTTTCGACAGCCACGCATAGTCTTTTTATGCACTTGACCCATACTTATACATTAATGTTTTGATGAGATTTTCTTTATTACAAACAATTATTTAATCTGCAATGTCGATTGGATTAGAACTTATTAACAGACTTCCCACAATATAATAACCGAGAAAGTAGCATACAACGTTATACCGAAAGCTTTAAAACCGTACATTTACCAGGCGCGTCCACAGTAGGGCAGTCATTGAAGCATTATTGCTCCGAATTTTTTTTACTGTGGACCGAATTGCATACAATTATGGAATTAGCTTCATCTTACCCTTAACTTTAAAAGTGAAAATGATTTGAACTCCGCAACCACCCTGGGGGTGGTTGCCACCCCTTCTCGGGGGTGAATTTTTTTTTTTTCAAAATAACCTCGGATATCGATAGAAGGCCTAATTTTAAGCAAAAAATCATTTATAAAGTTTTTCAAAAAATCCAATACTTTTCAAGTTATTGGCAATTGAAAATTCGCAATTTTTTCACGTTTTTCGTCGGTTTTTTGCAAATATCTCCAACAATATACGTTTTATCGAAAATTTTATAAGAAACAAAATTGTAGCAAGTAAAACAATGAACAATTTGGTTTTTTATAAAGTATTCTAAGTGCAATATTAAGCTAGATATTAAAGATCAAAGCCGTTTTTTATTGTGTCTGAAATTTAATCGATGTGGTCAATGCCATCTAGCGGCGAGCAGATGCATTTTATGCATTCTAATACAAAAGGGTTTTGTAGTGCTTGAAATAAGCTTTAAAATGAGCACTATTAAAATAACTTTTGCACGTAAAATAAGTGAGCTGTATTGCAAATAAGGGGAGCATCTAATGTTTTTTCTTTTAAATCAATGGGTTTCATAAGTGCCATTTCCACCAAAATTAAAATTAATCGTATTCCGCCTAGAATTAACTTTATTATGAAGAGTTTGATAGATAGTATCAGTTTGGCTGCTTCAGGACACATATTTTTCAAAAAAGTCACGATTAAAAAAAAAACAAAATTTCAAATTTTTAAAAACCCCACTTTCTTTTCATAATATCTCAAAAATGATGACAGATACGTATAAAAGTGTATAGATTAAAAATTTAGGCATTTTTTTGACAAACAATTTGGTTTTTTTGTTTTTTCTGTCAAACAAAAATTGACGGAGATATGATTGTTTAAAGAGCGCGCGGCAGCGCAATCACAGCCTCTGTTTTTTTTTAATCGTGACTTTTTTGAAAAATATGTGTCCTGAAGCAGCCAAACTGATACTATAGGTATCTATCAAACTCTTCATAATAAAGTTAATTCTAGGCGGAATACGATTAATTTTAATTTTGGTGGAAATGGCACTTATGAAACCCATTGATTTAAAAGAAAAAACATTAGATGCTCCCCTTATTTGCAATACAGCTCACTTATTTTATGTGCAAAAGACTTTTAATAGTACTCATTTTAAAGCTTATTTTAAGCACTACAAAACCCTTTTGTATTAGAATGCATAAAATGCATCTGCTGGCCGCTAGATGGCATTGACCACATCGATTAAATTTCAGACACAATAAAAAACGGCTTTGATCTTTAATATCTAGCTTAGTATTGCACTTAGAATACTTTATAAAAAACCAAATTGTTCATTGTTTTACTTGCTACAATTTTGTTTCTTATAAAATTTTCGATAAAACGTATATTGTTGGAGATATTTGCAAGAAACCGACAAAAAAGGTGAAAAAATTGCGAATTTTCAATTGCCAATAACTTGAAAAGTATTGGATTTTTTGAAAAACTTTATAAATGATTTTTTACTTAAAATTAGGCCTTCTATCGATATCCGAGGTTATTTTGAAAAAAAAAAATTCACCCCCGAGAAGGGGTGGCAACCACCCCCAGGGTGGTTGCGGAGTTCAAATCATTTTCACTTTTGAAGTTAAGGGTAAGATGAGCCTAATTACAAAATTTCATGCAAATCGGTTCACAGTAAAAAAATTCGGAGGTAAGGCCGTATTTTTCGCTTCAATGACTGCCCTACAGCGCGCGATTCACATCACGAACAGGGCCGTTTTGTTTGCGCTTCCACTTGCTTTAATACGTAATTTGTTGTGAATGCCGCCAAATTGGCATACTGACAGCCTGCACCCCCGTACTATTCGAAATACTGTGACAAACGTATATCATGTCATGCCCCGATTTTCTATGTGCCTTATTTCGACTTGCCCCGAAGAAAATAATACGCTAAATATCAACCGCGATTCTCAGTTTCTTGTCGTTGAATGTATCTTCTGATTGACGAATGATGAGAGAACGAGACAAAACAGGGAATTATTATTGTAGACTAGCCGGGTTAGTAAGATTAATTATTGATTATTTGTACACTTGAGAGCTTTAATTGTTGACCATACATGAGAGTGCTGTCATAATGAAACAGTTGCTTTTTGTGTTTATAAACACTTTATAAAGGATTGGCAATGTTAATACGACAACGTTAAACATTGATTCAACGATTATAAATAGACATATCCTCAAGTGTATAAGGTGTTTAATATTATTTTGGAGCAATTTAGCTGATGGTTGGGTTAGTTTGGTTGAACACTTATGTAAAGGATTTGTATTTTTTGATTGAAAATTAATTCCCCTTTGAATATCGACCATAGATCTTAGAAACACTTGTCAAACACGATTAAACATCCTGAAAACATTCAAGTTCAGACAAAGTAGCCCAACCAACTAATCAGAATTAATCTAAGGACATTTCTTTGGTAGTCGTGTAAAAATAGAAAAGAAGACATTTATTCTCTTCTGAAAGATACACAAATAGAGCATACACACAATTGTACAAATTGTACCTAAACAAAACACAGACATGAAAATAGATCATCAATGTATTTATTTATCTTTTAGCGTGTCGTCGCAAAAGTGAAATGGTCGCTGGCTCAGCATTGTGCTGAGGCGTTAAACATCTGTAGCACTGATTTTCTGCCAGAACCGTCTGTATCTGTGTATGTGTGTGTGATGGTAGCTTATTCTAAAAATAAATTGAAATCACCAGTATTCTTCCAGCTAATTCATTAGTACATCATAAACCTAACCGAGCCTACTTAATTCACCACCCGCCATTGTAAAGGGAATTCGACCGGTGTATTTACATTGTATCAGCGACCCGCGTCTGACATATTTTTTGATAGACTGCTCGTAACAGAGGCCGCGGAGGTCACTTCACATGATAATAATATCGCAGACGGGCCCTTTTGTAGCCCCGGAAGTAGCAATTTTTCCATGACATCCGGAGTCGGCCCCCGCGGCGCTGTCCCCACCACGCGCTCCCAACGCAGACGCTGCCTGCAAAATGTGGGACTAATTCGTTTGTCATACCTAAATCTCACGTTGTATTTTAATAGAACACTTTACCTTTACAGTAAATAAAATAGCTCCCGTTTTAATTGTCCCCAAAAGGACGGTTGCACTTCAAACAGCAAGTGTTGTTTGTAAAAGGGTGAAAATCGAGGTTAAGCTTTCATGTATGTAAATATTTCCTTCACAAAAACAACTTGATAATTTTGCTATTCTATTCATTATATTTTAAAATAAATTCAAGTTTATCTCGCCCATGGATCAGGACGATTCTAGCCTATAGTTTCTAAAATTATTTAAGGCGTGTAAATACCAAAATCTCGAAACACGCACTTAACTTCAAACATATCCCAAATTCAGAGAGTCAAAGAATGCATTGTATGGGATATTTGTCAGCCATAAATCCCCGTAAAATCAGTTCTTGTGTTAAAACATGAGTTAAATTCTGATATTGATATTGTGAGCTGTAGTAGTAAACGATGGTGCTTTATTATCGTAACCCAATAATTGGTTAATTTACTAAGTGTCGATGTCGCTACTCTGCGTCCCGCCGCCGCCCCGCCAAGGCTTCGCTTTTCTAAACTACGAGGGCCTCTGCCTCCGTTTCAAATTCTAAAAGAATACTTTCGATTAATTTCCTTCGGTCGACAGCTCGTTTTAATAATTTACCCCAAATTGTATTTATTCTGCACCAGTAACCGCCACGTTCTTGCTTTACAAACTTCAACCCTCCCTAACACATTTTATGGTTTACAGCAGCCTGTCACGTGGACTAATATTGTGCCCAATGCGACCATTTTAAGTAGTTTTTGCGGAGGGAAGACTCGACGGTGTAAATAAACAAGCATACTGTTAACTGTTAAATAACTCTCAATGAACAAATTATTTCCAGCCCCCGGAAACATTTGTAATGGCTCGCGCTTGATGCGGCTTTCCCGACGTAAGCTCAAAACAAACCGCTTGACCAAGGAGTATTGATTTTTATTAGAAACGATTTTAATGCCCTTTGGATTCAACGTGCAAGTTCTTATTTGTGTTGTGAAAATAATTTATAGCTACATTATACTATACCGTCGCAATTGGTTTCATTATGCTGAATGAATGCTATCATAAAAGGGACACATGTTTACCCATGTAGGCATTAGTTAGTGGGAACTCTTGGGCTGAGTGTGGGGCGACGCGGCGGATCAAGGGTAGTCATGACGATGCCCCGCGACCTCTCGCCTCTGTTATTAAGCTCCTCTCAAACAATATGCCGCAAATTGAGTTAACTCACTAATAATGGTATCGCGACCGCATAGGGCTCGACTCGCCCATTGAGGATGAAGGCAATCTGTCCTCTCCCTCCCTCGGCGAGCGTCTATTACCTTTTATTCGATTTGCCGAGATTAATAGCTACGACGTGTGTTGCCAGTCCTTAAATTATCGGTTTTTTTTGCAGCGTCGATTGACATTTGTAGAATAAGGAACGCATAAGACACGTGCGTTAAACAAGTCTGCTCGCCTCGCCGCAGCGTGCGGCTTGTAGAGCGCATTAGCCTCCCCCGCCGCCGCGCGAGCTATGATTTCAATTATTATTCGACGACGTTATTTCTCGTGTGTTTATTCGGGGCGCATTTCACCATTTTTTACTTCACCCTTCTTCCCTCATATTTGCTCGCACAAACACGGCTGCGGAGGTGCGCCGTAGAGCTTCGGAAACTGATATGTTTGGCGCGCCGGCTGAGATGTTTGAACAAGACACGGCTACAAGCCGAATCGAATTGAGTGCAGTTACTTTGAGGACCTGCCAACCTCATCCCGTATCTTGTGTGTTTTGTAAAACATTTAGTTGAAAAGGTAAATGTTCAAATTTACAAAGCTAGAGTGCAAGACACAAAATCGATATTATGACTATACACCCACCCGTTTAACCCTCGGATTGACCAACCGTGAATTTATCAAACCGAAACGTCTGTTTGACCAACAATCCGCCCTTTCTAGGGCAATATGCACCCCAAGTTTGGCGTACGTGTCCCTGCGGAGTGTCCATCAGTACTCAGCTTATTTTCTTGCTTTTTATTTTTCAATCATTGTGATTCTTTATTTGCTGAAAATTGCAAGACATTGCGAGAAAATGTGTTGTATTTTGTTCAGTACTTCGCACCATAAAAATAAAATAAAATGAATTGTATATATTCTTGACCACGTAAAAGAACATAAGCTATAGTTTATTAGTGTCGCATTAGTTGTAGGTGAAACGTCAAGCCGTCCGTCGCGCCCATTGTGTGCTATTGTATGTGACACTGAGAACTTAATGGACTGCCACACTCTGGCCTCTGCCGCGTCATGTGAATAGTTGCTAGATAGGGGTATCATATTAACCTCAGACTTATATATAATAATCCAATTAGGTAGCTCTTATAGCAACTCGATCACCTCACAAGTCAGACAAAAGATCTATTAATACTGACAGAGTCATAGTTACCGTTACTGAAAGCCTTGGTAGCTAGCCTAGTGGTTTGATCTGTGGCCTCACACCTCGTAAAAGTTTTTCGGAATTTATATGGTGCAATTTCCATTCAAATTAACCAGGATTTTTTTGTGAAAGGCATCATTGTGATGAAGCAGACATCTGTTCAATGATGTGTGTGAAGTTCCCAATCCACAGCGTGGGAACTATAGACCAAGCCCTCTCATTCTGTGCGGATTTATGTGTACCCACAGCAGTGGGACGTATAAAAGCTAAAGATGATGACATGACCATAGCAATCTTTATGAAAGAGATTACTTTACACTTTCATAGCAGTTGCACACTCGAGTTAATCATAGAAGTGTATGGCGTTGCAAGTAAATTTGTAAAGAGCAACGAGGTGTGACACTGAGTGAGCTAAGATGTATGCGGCGCGCTGCAACGTGCACCGGCCGTGATTCACGCGGCGACGGCTGCGGGATTGCCGCCACCTGCGCCCGCCGCCGAGACACGAAACACAACCGTGCCCCCATACGCCAACGACTGGCTTCACAAACACCCACCCCGACCGCTCAAAAACTAAATCCTAAATGAACAATCCCCCACTTTCTTTATACCACACGCCGTAAAGATGATTTTCGTACACTCCGCATCCACTTTGAAAACACTCCGCCACAATATTTCAACACTTCCGCGCGAAATAACAATGGCTCGCCGGAGAAAAGCACTATAGTATAAACTAGAATAGCGTAAGCAATGCTTCATCATCATAACTGCATGAAATCCGAGTGCGATCCCCGAGTCGGTACACGGTACTCGCATTCACAAAACGAAGTATTACCGCCACTAAAGGTGTGTTACCGTAGAACGTATTAACCCATTCAATGTTTTATTAATTTTGTAAAAGCCTTACCGTATTCCTTACGTCACCAGTTAGTCTGACAGTCGGCCTTCTTAATCAAACAGATGTATTTTGATTCAGAAATGTATGTTCTAAAATACAATCTTTTTATTTTCCTGTTGCAGCACTCGAGACGCTAATATCTGAACACGTTTTGATACTCAGCAATTTAAAAATGAAAGAGATATGAGTTCGCACAATAAGTGAAGGCAGAAGTTGTAGGGTGGAAGTTGTGGAACAATGGCTTCGGACAGAGTCCTTATAAGCTTTCGCAGGTGGCGGGCTCAACTTTCCATACAATGCGACCAACGCGACAAATATCGGGAACGTGAGAAATGTTCAAAGTGTTCGTGAAACAACTTCGCAATACCCCCCCCCTTTTAAGAAGCTGTTTGCGAGTCTTTGATATCTTTAGCATTTGTTTTGAATATGCACGACCTAAATCACGATTTTCTTTTGTGATGTAGAAAACAATATTATTTTGGTTTCGACTGGGTTACTTTACAATTACAACCTTTAAAAAACAATGTTGAAATATCTTTTAATGAATTTTCGAGCGTGTACCAAAATAATTATAATAGATGAAATAATGCTGTGTATTTGTTATTTAAAGGGGAAATAAGTAAATAATTTACTTATTTTCCCATTGCTGTGATGAAGCTTTGGTCATGTATTATTTACGTGATTCGCCAGGTTTATGTTTAATTTGTTTTCATATATTGTGAGGTAATATCAAATGTTCTTATAGCCAGAATACCTGCGGCGATAGAAAATATTGTGATAACCGTTAGGCAACGCAATATGAACCATCCTGCGAACACAATGCCTGGTTGAATGGAGAAAGTAAACAAGGATTGTGTTTCATTTCATTAGCGGCTGACTTATGTCGGTTCACTTCATTAGCGCTGCCTTTAATAAGATTAAGTTATTTGCATGTTATAACTGAGCTTTGAGTGGTTTTATTTTGACCACGACTTTTAATGAGACATACGTTAATTTACTGGCTAAAGCGCTGTGATAAGCATTAGCTTGAGAATGTTACGAGAACTTCCCGGAATTTTTACCCGACTACGGCGAAGCCAAATGAGTTATGTTGGACATGGACAATCTATCTTCTATCTATACCTATAAAACAGTGCTGTCACTGACTGACTGGCAACGCACAGCCTAAACCACTGGACCTAGAAACTTGAAATTTGGCAGACGTATATCTTGAGTATCCCAGAGGAGCACCAAGAAAGGTTTTTTTTTAATTCCCACGGGATAGGGAATAAATGAGGCTTACATATTTCTCAGTAACTGTAATAACTAGACTTCAAATTTAGCACACCTGCAGAGATGATTGTAACACAAAACATGTTCTCCGGAAAATGTGAAATTTCCGCGGGACAGAAATAAGTGCGTTTAAGTTTGAGGCTGTTTTTAAAAAATATTTCACTAATAGAAAGCTACACTGATTATGATTGACATTTAAGGCCGGGTATTCCTGCGAAAGTAGGCATTTAGCGCTAGCCCGGCCACTCGTCAAATACATCGCGCGGGCGCCGCGATCGTGAACTCTCGTGACCCCTGAGCGTCACAGTGTAGAAATAAAACTTTATTTTGACTTTAGTAACGCATTTATTATGATCAGTCTTTAGTAACTACCTAATTAATATGTCTGTCGCGGATAAAACTGACACAGGTCCGTCGTCCGTAAGCGCCAGCGCGCGACTGATCGGGCCTGCCGAGCCTCCGCGCTAGCGCATTTTGTAGGTATTTAAACATAGTAATTAAGATAATCATTTTATCTATTCAAACTCTGCGAATTTCCCTACAAATATTTAATGGCTTTAGTTTAGTACAAATTTTTAATTTAAAATGTCAATAGTTTAGTCATAGTATTGAAAATGCTTTAGGAAAAGAGGTAACTTTGGGATTTTTTTCTATCGAGCGAAGTTCATTAGATCGTGTAACGGAATACGACTTTCCCTATACTAGATCCTTAAGTAATACATATATTTTTTTCCGATTTTTAAACCCTATTTTCTACGTCTGAGATGGTTTTTAAAAACTCTAAAACGCGGCATCTGTTGGCCTACCTAGCCTTAATAATTTTTTAAATAAGTCAAAACAGATATTTCTATCCCGCGGGAACTTTACAATTTCCTGCGGGATAGTGATAATCGCAAGGTAAATAATTATTGCAGAATATAATTATCAACATCAGTTGTTCAATCTAATTCAACGCGGACGAAGTCGCGGGCAGATGCTAGTTAATCTATATTGTCGGACGATTAATTTCATTGTCACAAAAATATATTTATGATTATTTTTAAGATATGGCGTATAAATAATTTTCGAAAAAAAAGAAGTATAATGAAAGTGGACGTTAAGGAAATGGCTGAAAGTTCTCAAACATGGTTTGGAGGGCCGGAGGATCGGCGGCGGGGAGTATCCGGTGTCCGCTGCGGGCTCCGGCTGGGAAATAATGCCATTTCCGATGAGGGCCCGCGGGGCGTGTCGACAACGAGATTAGGGAAAAAAGACGGGAATTTAATAACACCACCGACACATCTTATGGCAAATAAACAGCGACGCTTCGGTGCCCACGGGCCCGCGCCGTGCTGCGATATCTCGTGTTGCTCTATCCATATTTTAAATTTAACTACGAATAACAAGAAACAAAAATATAAAAACTGAACTTGGCTATTAACAAGTATTCAACGAGATCTCGGTTACATTTATAGGAATGAGGTGGGATGTTTTTTATAATACGTATTTTTGATAATAACAATAACGTAACTAAAATGATGCCATACTGTTTGGTTTATTTTTAATATAATCCATCAAACACAACCAGTAGTGATCTGTGACAGCACTGCTATTGGAAATCCATCATTCTGTTAACATTATATTCCATTTAAACGTAATATGATAGCATAAATTCTTTGAATTACTCGCTGAACGCTGAACAAAATCGACTCGAAGGTGGATGTCGGAATAGTAAATCTGCCGGGAAATAAGAATTTTTAGCGTGGCGTGAACGACTCAAAAAGCGGAAATGCGCTTAAAATGTTCCGTAGTACGTGACCTAGCTTGCAGCGCGCTAAGGGCTGCGCCACGAAGCTCGAAGTGCCGACAATAAGTTAATTTAATAGGCGGCCCGCAGACAGCGACAAATCGCTGCCGGCTCGCGCCCTGCCGCCTCTAATGATACCCAAAAGCTGTAACATTAATTTCAATAATTTATAATGATTTCGCATTCAATTACGTATATAGATAGCTTGAGTTTCTTCGACCCAAGGGTATGGCAAACACATATATAGGTACCTCCCTCTAGCTAAGGTGTTATTTAATGCAAAGCTAGTATAGATTGGTTTGAATAAACAGTAGTTACATAATAATTATTTACATTTACATTCTTCTGACATAAAAATCACCGGTGATTGAAGACTTATTTCAAAGGGTCGACTTTTATTGAAACTTAAACATTTCAAAGTTTAATTGAAATCGTTGACAAAAGTTAAAAAGTTGGAAATTTCGCAAGTTCAGTTTGGTTGGCTTCAAACCTTAAACAGGGGTCGGGTGAAGCCGGCAATCCGCAGCGATTCGAACTGTCGGCAGTCGTAACTTCGTCCTTGCGAACTCGCTTAAATATAATACGTACAACCGGAAACTCCTAACTATAATATCTTTGTAGTGGATCGAGGCGCCTTTGACAAGCCGAGCGGAAGGCCACGACACGACGTCTCATGTTGCCTTCTTGATTTGTTGCTGGCGCCTGTTAATTATGATGACGGTTTATGGCTAATTTGAACCCTGCCGCAGATTCATGCGCTCGCAACAGTTGTTAATCTGCTTGTATAGTTCCTAAATGGCTCTTATCAACGATGATACATATTTTTATTCGCATTACTTCTTCATTGCTTATCTCTTCAATATATTTGTCTTAATTTGTTTCTTAAATAATTCAGAATGGTTTGTTTAGTTTGATTAAACTCTCCTGCTGAGATTTTTCATCGTATTTTTTATTATTCAAAATAAAGTCAACCCGCTGGCGTAGGTACACTGAATATCGATCAATATATCATGAAATGAGATAATTTATTTTGCTTTAGACATGGTAAAAAGTAATATAGAAGTTTTTCTTGTCCACCGCTGTAAATAAACCTAAAAAAACATACAGACGAATTGAGAACCTCCTCCTTTTTTTGAAGTCGGTTAAAAAAATATAGTTCCTTAGTCAAACTAACCCGATCACCCCGAAGTATTCCGGATTCATTTTAAGACACAAAGTCTGCATATGAAACTGGAGTCTGATCTCACCTTAAAATTCATCATATTTGCAAATCAACGCTGTCTGCGACGGTGTGTAGGTATTTCAGACTACCTGGAGGCTTCCCCGATTTGCAGCCAACTCTGCAGGAGCAAGTTTGTGTGTTGAACCGCATTTGTCGGAGTCGATCGCAACTTCTACTCTCGATTAGCATCGACACCAACTCTCACTGCGTACTCCGGAACTCGCTGTTCAGGTCTCAAATCGGTGCATAAATAAATAAACACTATATAGGATGTAACTTCATAATCGCAAATACCTTAAGGTCGTTGATCAAAACAAAATAGTTAACGATTATCTTTTCCAAATTTCAACATCTAAAAAATAGTTTTGAAGAAAGTAAGTACCTACACGGTCATCGAGCTTTTCTATGTAAAAAGATAGTGTCTTTTTCTTCACGGAAATCATCATAGAATCAAGTGAAGTTTCTTATACTAATGAGGTTCATGGCTATGAAGTCACAGCATGTTGTGTATTTTTATTTTAACTTATAAACACCGTTGTCTGAAGTTACGACGGCACCAGTCTCATAATTGTGGCAAGTATCGTATGTATACATATGGTGCAATATAGATGTTTTATGACGCTTGATAAGAATTATGCGTACATTATCACTACATAGTATAAAACAAAGTCGCTTTCTGCTCTGTCTGTCTATGTATGCTTAGGTCTTTAAAACTACGCAACGGATTTCGATGCGGTTTTTTTTAATAGATAGAGTGATTCAAGAGGAAGATTATTAAGTCAGAAGCTAGTTATTTTATAAATTGTATCTGTTTTGTAGATACCTTGCTAATTTTTGTATCGCTCAAAAGTATTATTGATTTGCAAAATAAACTTGCACCTATTTGCGAGTACGAGGCCGGTTTGGCAATAGTTATTGGATAGTCGGCATTGTATCAAGTCGCGGTCGCCGCGCCCGCGCCGCGCCGCGTCCGCGCGGAATGCTCTGTGGAATTTCATTTCGTTAGTGACACGCCACGGCCGGGCTTGCGGAAATTTGACTTTTATCATATCTACATATGTCTCATATAGAACTTTGAAAGTTGTTCTCAAACACTTTGGTTAACTTATTGTAAATAAATAAATAAATAAATTGTGGTTATCTAATTTCTCTAACGCTATTTGCTTTCATAGGTTTATTTACTTACCTGAAGTTTGAAATCCATTTGAAAATCCGTAAGGCGCTCAGTTTTAATAATGTTTAAAGCAATATCATTAGCTTGTGTTAATTCAGTTGAAGTGTCGTCGTTTCAAACTGTTTTCTCCAAGTAACCGTCTAGCTGGTGAGTTAATAAAATGGTAGTTATTTGACCGGGGCGGACGGCGGCGGCAGGGTTCGGAAGCAGATAAATAATATTCAAAGCATTTTCCGATGTGCGGCGTATTGTAGCGGCGTCGCGCCGACCCGGCAGCCCGGCAGCCGGCACGGCAGCTGCGCGCCGTAATATTGTGTTATACTTTATCGAATTTGCATGTTTTTACTGAATAACATTCCTTTGGCGCACTCGACATCAAAGGCCAAGCCAAAAGTGATTTCGCACTGAGTTAGTTCAACAAGATTCAGTTTCACCCCTCCTCATACTCGGCTTCTAAATAATTTTGATGTTTCTAATAAGGAAAATTGTAAATGGGCATTCAACTTTTGATATTTTAAACAAGTTCAAGCGCCGAACTCTACTGTTTGTACGTTATTTTATTATAATGATGTGAATTGGTGCAGGTGACTCCCCTGCCCCTGCCCCTGCTTAGCGTTTGTCAGCTTAAAGTGCTTCTGCTGTATAACTTCGCGCTGTTTGCTTGTCGATTGCTTTGTTTCCGGCGTTTTGATGTAAACACAAACCTGTCAATTTGTTACATACTTATATACTTTAATTCAATTTAATTTTGACGTCTCGGTACTTTAGTAACTCCCTAGCTAGTGCCTATTATTTTATGTTGCTTATTAACAGCTTCAGTTACACCCCAGTGGTATGTATACAATGCTTTATTTGGGGTTTGTTTACGAAAGAAATTGGTGATCGGTCGCGTCACTTTATTTGCACATACAAAATGTCCGATAGAACATCTTTACATAACATCACACTACACTCACCTTATTCTATTTCCTGTCTGTATTAAACTTAAATTGAATTTATGCCAACTTGTAAGGAAGTAAGTTAGAAGTAAATGCTTTATTGTACAAATATAAAGAAACAGACACAATTTACAAAAAAAGGACATAGTGAATAGTGAATATAACTTTTGTACTAATTGTGTCTTGATTGTAAACCTAAAAAAAAGATAGCGCCTGGAAAAGCCCGTACAGTTGGTCAGTTGCGACGTCATTTACATCTTTCCATTACCGCCGGGCGCCCCGGGCGGTCCATAAAATATTTATGTCCGAAGTAACATTAAGAAAACGCCGCTTATTTCTTGTAAATCCACTAACATGTATGTTTAATGCTTAATCTTGGTCGTTTGATGTCGTTCAAAGTCGACGCCTGCGAAGCCGCTTAGCAGTGGACACGGGAATTGCCTCTCCTCTTTGCCCCTCTTTAATTCATCCCGGGAGCGATCTACCCGTGAAATTGTTACTTAAGAACTTAATCGACGCATCGCTCTTTGTCTTTGTACTAGACGTTTTACAAACAACGTTTTATTGAATTCGATGTTTACTGTCCTTTCTTGTGAATAGCATTTGTTTCAATTTTGTTTTTAAATTGCTTTCGCTCAAAAGACGTTATAATATCTGTTTCTTTGAGTATAAAATAAGTTGGGAGACAAAATTTTTTTGTTGCTTTTATAATAGTAGCGTTGGCTCCTTACGTAAACCACATTTGGAGTTGCTGCCGAATTTGTCTAAATATAAGTGCGTGTTCATCCGAAGCTATAGAGGATTAACCTAGAGCTGCTAATTAGAGAGTGTTGTGCTCATATTAACATGCTAATTGCATTCCACTTAACGCGTGAATTCACTGTTTCATTACTTGTGTACGTGAGCATTTACTGTCCCTTTTAGTATCATACCTAATGATGTTATAGTATCAATTGTTGCTAGTTCTCCTACGGCAGTTATTTGTATTGATATTGATTAATACAGTATTGCGAGACGTAATATGTCACCCATACTTTTTCAAAACCAAAAGAATGCAGTGCACCAATAAAGGATTTAATATTTAGCGTAATGTCAGTGCCAGTTAAAGAGTATAATTTTGTACGAATTTATAAATGCATAGCATACCGGTTTGATAATTATCGTCATTGAATAGTCCGCCGCGTAACATAATCCATTATAAGAGTCGGCAATAACCGACACGACTGAAACATAAATACCAACAAAGAGCAACATGTGGCATCGCCTTACAAAACGACAGACCGCACCACGAGAAAAATGTATATCAGAGTGAATATCGATTTCAAATAAAATTGCAACCTTTTCAGATAACGAGGCGACATTTTCCCCTTTTCCGGGACCCGTTTGCCGCTCGCGTCTCACATTGGGAATTTATCCACCGAAATAAGCAGATAACGAAGCTAATGGTAGCGCCACCGAGTGAAATATACGACACCCAACGATTGGCTCCTTCTCAATGGACGTCTTTTGTTGAAATGCAATTGAAGTATATGGCGACCCGTACTTCTAGTGTGTCAAAATAATTGACGTTTTAAAGACGGTCTCGGTTATTTATGTTGCGTTTTCTTGTTACCGAGGCGAGGGGTGCTGCCTTTGTACCGCTATGAAAAATAAATTCGCGTTAACTATTCTATATACTGTTTATGTAAGCAGTAATGAAATTCTGCGATTGTGAGCTGCTAGGAGTTAGTAATTTTTATAAAAGCTATTAATAACAATATTAATTAGGCTCTGTCTATCCCGTTAGGGAAAAAAAGTTATTTGTGTATGTATGTGTTCTAATTTTTTTTTTCTTTGTCCACAGATTTTTCTACCTGTATCATTTCTCGTTCTACGCGTACCACTACCGGTTTAACGGCCAGTACAGCAGCCTCGCGCTTGTCACATCGTGGCTATTTATTCAGGTAATTATAATTCAGTAAAATTTAACACAAAAATTACATTGCACATAACCCTTTTGCGGTCAAGATGAATCAACTAATACTTGACATTTTCATCATGTTAAATGAACAAGCTCTCAGTTTGCCTGTAGGGGGTCATCGCTGGACTTCATTCAGCTTATTCTGATTAGATACCTTCGCCTGTATAACATCAGTGGGCCATATCGTTTGTTTACGAAGCACACTTTGATGTTGACGGCCTCGGGCTGTGGCCGCTGCGTGTGTGCCCGCACCGAGAATCAGCAGCATAACTGTTTGTCTAAAGCGATATTAACAGCCCGCTGTCCGTAAACCAGTTATTAAATCTCGGACTTCCCTTTCAATGCTCTTCAAATGCATGGGTATGTGTGTTTTGATTCCAGCGCGTGTCACGGTTGCGTTGATAAGGTAACTTTAATCAGTAACGAAATGAAAAGTCGTATTGTGCCACGTCATTATTCCGCGGATCATGAGGTGCCCCCGAATTGTGATTTCACGCACACACACCCACGATGTTTTATCATCTTGGCGCAGTTGAACCTTCCAGTTATTATTTTTAAGTACCTACGAGAAAGAAAAACCGACTTAGCCGGCTCTAAAAATGCTGGGTCGACCCGCAAACATTTGTCAACAAATCACGTCCCCATACGTTATTGTGACAGAGTCATACACTTCGCTGCGCTGCGTTACAAATTGTAACCTTAACGTTGTGGAAATAAAAGTTGTACGCTATGTGCCGTTTATCTGTCGGTCTTACTCGCGCGATGGACGTCGCCGCCGCGTCAAAGTTTTGTCAAATATTTTCCGGGACAATTCCCAAATAACATCCGTGCGTGTAATATTTCCCGACCGGGGCCCGGAGATGACGCACTTAAACAACGTCATTTGAGGGATCGCGAAAGTTCATGGCCTTACTAGGAGATGATTTTGAATGAGTACCTACTAATGGAGAGTTTATTAGTATACCTACCTACTTACTTGAATGTTTCCATTGTCATCTGAATCCAGTAAGAAATTGGTAAAATCAACTTTTAAGATTTTTATTAGGTACTTACTGTAACGTAATTTGCATATTATGTTTAAGTTTAGAACGCTTGTAAAATGAGTTAGTATCAAGTACCTAACGTAAAAAGCATTTATGCTGAAAAGCTCGATAGACGCGTGGAAGTTATGGGTAATAATATTTGATATAATATCGCAGGCAGACTTTAACCTGTCCGAACATAACTTCCTTAGTTTTTAGTGAAATGACGGATTGAATATCACATAACTTGCCTGAAAGTGTATGTCGTCTGTTTAGTAATATTTTGTCTACATCACGATATCTGCGTTCAAAGCTGATATTGATTGAATATGATATAACGTATTAATCGGGATAGAATAACAAGGTAAAGGTACTTGTTCCGTTATGCAAAACGAGGACGCCTCGAGCTGGCGCGGTAGGCTCTGCTGGATTACAGCGCGGGAAGGGCCGACGTCGAAAAACAAGAAGCCCCTTCGGAATGCAAAGTGAGGGCTTATCTTATAATCATCGAGCGTGTCAACTTATTAAAAATCATATTTCACGAGGTCGCCTCCCCGGCCGGGACGCGGCGCGCATAACATTGACGGCGCCCGGCGCGGGACCGTCCGTTACATTAATTTAAACCGTCGCAACTTGTTGACAACAAGCTCAAACTAAAATCCGTGTTTATGTCACACTGACTCGGCGACGTCAATATTCAATTTATCAATCCTAGTTGAATTCTTTTAATCGACTTTAATACACAGAGGATATCTACTTACTATCAATCCGTTTTGTTTTTTTAGAGTTTTCTATCTCGTTGCTCCGAAATTTTTTATTAGCGATATACCCTACTTAAAATTTTGTCAAAATCGGTTGTGCAAATATAATTTAATTCGCGTTTTAAATCGGTTGATGCTCCTGTTTTTAGGTTTTGCAAAAGTGGGCCATCCAAGATAATAGGCACGCTTTGGCCTAATTCCTGTCAAGTCCTAAATAAACAACCGATGCCCGCCATTACGGGTCCGTGGTTAAGAGCGGTAATCTTACAGATCTCTCACTAATTATAGTTGAACTTAAATCAAACAGCTCTTTAACTTTATCCGTGTAATTAGTTGAGTATTACGAAACTTCAATTTATCTGGAGAAGTGTCAGTCTGAAATTCTTTTACATGTATGTATTAATTACATTCATAATGGTCATTTACTATTCTCGTGATACCTATTTACAGATATAATCCACATTTATCTTGTTATCATTATTCCATTCGATTTAACAGCTCCAGCAATAGTTACCAATATTTTTTATTGAAAGCTACAAAAAGTGATGTAGAGGTATTAAATAGATATGTTGTGCATAGGGCTGCTTCTTTTGTATATCTGTTGAATTCAATGTCTTTTGCTCCTAATTCGTGATTCCTTTCCGTTAGCTGCAGGATTAGTTAAATGAAAAGGGATTTTTTCTCCGATGCCCCTCGTGCCACGCAGTTCGCCGTCCTCTGTTTTTTCTTTGCATTTTAAATCAAAATAACTTTATTTTCGTCAGAGTTTTCCACCGTCTCGGCATAATCAACGCGCCAGCTGTAAAGTGTTTAAGACAATTTTGCGGCAAAAAAAAAAAAACATCACAAAGAGCTTTCGCTTTCCTTTGAAGTGTTAAGTCGGCTGTTGAGAGGTGTTCAGTTCCCTGCCGCTGTTCGCAATTGCAGTAGCTACTATCATAAAGTGCACGCTCAAAGTTCAAAGGTCTAAGGCGTGTTACATCTAGCGTTGAAACTGTTGTTCTATTTAAAAAGAAATAAAGTATTTCAGTTAAAACCCAGTGACAATTGAAGACATAAATATAATACGTTAAACGAAGTGTTAACAATGGAACAACTTTTCATGTTCTGTTAACATAGGTATTACGTAGCAGACAGGACGAGCGGTAAATCTCAAAGCGGCTGATGTTAATGGACGTATAAAAGGGCATCATCTCTGTCCATTAAATACCTTTTAAATGTTTGATCCTTTTTTCAAATCTGTTTCGCCGATGATCCGACATGTGATTGGGACGGGTCGTGTCAATTAAGGTCATGCAATATGAAATTACCCCATAAAAGGGTAATGTACCTGTCTATACGTCGTGAGAAAACCTACACAAATCTGCGAAACCGTTCAATGATGTGTGTGATGTTCCCGATTTGCACTGGGTGCACGTAGGAACTAAAGCCTGAGAGGAGGCCTTTGCCGAGTATAATAGGACGTAAATTGTCTGGAGACTACGGGACGATAAACACAAAAAGTTAAATAATTGCCTATTTAATGCCAAACTCGCACAAAGTATTTGAATTACGGGCGATGACCAAAATAAGTGGCACTGGAGGTTTCGTTTGCAATGGCGTGGCGTGCTCTAAGAATAATAAATAAATCACAAAGGCGTCGCAACTTATCCTCGCCGTCGCCGCTAACCCGTTACACCGGTAACACGGAAAAAATCAAAACGAGAGGATCACAAAATATAATTTCAAATAAAAGTTCACTCCGGAGCGGTCACAAGTTTCTTAATTAAAACTTACGTCGGACGTCGCGAGGGGAGGGAACTTTGACCCAGAAATAAATAAATAGAAACGGGGATACTCTCGGTGGTGTCACGAGTCGCTCATTTATTTGTCTAAAGGAGTTTTGCTCAGTTCGACGGACGTGTCTCATAATCTACTCCGCTCGGGACGTCTGCGAGTAAATATCGACGCGTCACTTAGCTGCGCCGCCGGGGTTCCTACTTGAGGCTTATCTCTTTACCGTTTATTTATTACTACACGTACGAAGCGGCCTCCTACCTTCCCTGAATGCACATTTTTACGTACTTATGTATTGAATGTGATTAATAAATAAATGTTTTTGTTCCAGCATTCGATGTTGTACTTCTTCCATCACTATGAACTACCTGTGATACTACAACAAGCTCAGCTGCAGCAGTTGCTTCTCCGTACTCACCACGGCATGGGTGGCATGGTGGGTCTTGCTGGCATCGCCGCGCTGGCCAGTGGGGCTGCTTACCACGACGCCCCTGGCACAGGTACCCAAGCTACTCCGCCAACCACTCAGTCCACGACGCAAACCGTGCAGAATACCGCGCAGTCGACCACGCAAACTACACCCTCGGTTTCGACTGTGCAAACGAATACAACCCACACGGGCGACGTGATATCATCAAGAACGGCAGCTGCCGAAACCACTGCCACCGGTACCAACACAGGTATCGTCAGCGAGAATGTAGAAAGAAATCTAACAAATGACACTAATTCTAAGAACAACGATATCATTGACTCCATCAGTCCTAGTGGGGAAAATGATATCAAAATAGAAGAGATTGCGAGAAAGAACTCGCGCGATGAAAACAAAGTTGTGAGTAGTAGTACTAACGTTTCTACTACTCACAACAATGACATAAACAGTGCTCCAAACGCTGCCGCTAAGGAGGCTATTAAGAACTGTCAGGATGAAACGTCGACTTTGGATCGTCGACGACGGGGCAGCAGCACTCTGCCCGACGCTGATCCCCCCTTGCTCTCGACGACTGCCGAAGACGTGGGTACCGAAAGAAGGGCATTTCCTTCGGAGCCTGACGACCTAGACTAATACATCTTACTTATTCCTTACTTCTGTCGACTTAACATCGAGCATATTCAGTGTCCACTAATCGATCAGCTTACGTGATGATTTTATTTTGACTTTAATAATGATTTCAATACAAGTACCTAGTAGGATTGATACTCCGCTACGTGAACTTTTGTAATTGAAAAGAGTGTTTTGTTTTCCAATCATAGGTACTCTGTTTTTTATTTAAGATGAGAGTTTTAACTATTGGATACCTATTGTGCCACTACCTACATTTGACACGATATTAACAACTGTAATAGTTTGGGAATTTCACTAAATCTGCCCTTATTCTTTTTTCTACATCGTAAAGGAAACCTCTATTCAACTTTTCAACTCTAGGTTCAAGGTCTCATTCAATTCGTTCTTATATTTTATGTGTATAGATATAAAGATTATACTAAATAGTTTTATAGTTGAAATTCTCATCTGCGAAAAAAAGGTTTAAAATGTCACTATTGAAGACTGCTGAAGCAAGTACAAACCTCTACTTGTTGTCGAGAGCGTTGTTCTTATAAACTTGTTAGTGATTTTTTTGTAGTATATCGTACGTTCAGAAAGGTGATTGTAGTAAGTAAGACGATGTATAATGCCACTAAGGCGAATGTGTAAATAATTTAATGTCGATAAAATATTCGTTAGGATCTTATTTTTGTTAATTCCTTTTGTTAATTTGAACATGCTTAGTGGATAGCGCTGGAAGTTGGCATACTCTTTTCAGTGATTTAGTTTATTGCAATAAAATATTTTCAGTCATATTTGCGCATTTTCATTACTATAATTATAATATTTTCGTCGATTTCAAGTTCATTTCTGAAACCTACTTGCTGTCCAAGAACCCAAAAAAAAAGTTAAAAGATTATTAAAACCGGTTAAGTTATACTTTTGAATTTGTAATTTTTGCCATGTTTTCATATTATTTTTTGTTCTTGACATAATTAAGTAAGATATATCTTTAAGCATCTCAACATTTGGTGGTGACTGCACATCATGCTAAATCAAGTACTCCCATATCTATACAACTTATGAAACGGATAATTTAAGAGTACGATCTATGGCACTACTACGTGGCACTACAGATGAAAATACATATCATAAATGGGAGGTAGGTTTAGGTTATTTATTAGTTATCTTCAACAGCCCCGAAGGGCCAAAAATACCCAAAAGTAGGATCTCCGCGAAAGCGGAGCTCCGTCGACTATGTTAAACTTGATTTTGAAATAGAAATCTTTGGACAGTAGTGCCACGGGAAATAAAGGATAATTTATGGTGATGATATTTTAACGTTTGGCTGTAAATATACGACCGGATAGCCCAGTGGTTAGTGACCCTGACTATGAAGCTAGAGGTCCCGGGTTCGAAACTGTATCGGGGCAGACATTTGTGTGATGAATACGAATGTTTGTGCCCGAGTCATGGATGTAGTATGTATTTAAGTATGTATTTATCTACATTATATAATTATGTTTATCCGTTGTCTGGTACCCATATTACAAGCTTTGCTTAGTTTGGGACTGGGTCAATTGGTGTCATTTGTTCCATAATATTTATTTTATTTTATATTAGGGACTGTACCCACTTTAACCGTTTTTCCGAGTTGGAAAACAACTGACGTTTTTAAATAAGAGTAAATTTGAACGTTCATTAAAAGTTAATCTTCGAGATTTCTATCTAAATAACTTTCAAGATTTGTAAGACGTTTGGAGCGGTAATTCTGTATTGAATGCTGTTCATTCATTTGTTCTCAGTTTTCATTGAAATTTGAGTGTAACCTTTTATGATTTAATTTCGTTCCCTACTAAGATGAAGCTTATCAAACGGGTGCTATTGTTTCATGACTTCGTACGAAATTATTATATTTAGTAAGTATAATATTCTTTCAGATCAATCTGGTGGCATTCAACATCGAGCTACTCGGGTGCATTCGTATACTTGCAAGTTTGCCAACTTACGGGGTAGACAGAGCCCAGGGTTACAAGACCCAAAGGCCTCACTTAGCATGATGTGTGCGTATAGGTGGAAAGGGGAATTAAAATTGTGATAGGTTGCTAACCGCATCGCTTATGCATGATTTCTAAGATTTACGCCCATTCTCTCGATGGGTTTTTATTATCTGCGCAGGAAGAGAAGCAACTGGTAAATTCTATGTTTTTTCTTTACTCCTAGACCAGCATGGAAGAACCTAAGACTTTAAGAGACCTTGTTTAAAAATCTTTTTGAAGAACATTATCTAAACAAAGATCCCTTAAATGTTGTTTCTTGCGTCTTATGAAAATGAAAATTTAGTTTTGCAAATTGGCCGCCAAGGGCTCTTTTACATGAGGTCTTTTATATGAGGTCTTATCAGTGAACGTATGGCATAAGGTCAGCTTTGTTTGTGTAACTTCCATGTGGTCTGGGACCAAATAAAAAACATAGAATGTACCAGCTGCTTCTCTCCCGCGCAGATGGCAAAAGCCCACCGACGGAATGGGCCAAAATCGCAGGAATCCTGATATAGGCGATGCGGCTAGCAACTCAATTTTGACTCCTTGCTTAATCTTGCTAAGCGTCGCCTACGCGTCTTGTTACCTTAGACTCTGTCTACCCCGTGAGGGATAATGACGTGATTTATGTAAGTAGGTGCTGGCGTCACAGGACGACAAACATTTACACAGAACACTTATCATTGTTTACTAGTCATTTACCGATCATTCGTAATGATGAAGGCAAACCTGAACGTACCTATGCCTCGCACACTGCAGTAGGATTTTCGTGGTCTTAGTACGGTTTCTCGATATTTTGTGAATTAGGTACTTAATTCCATTAAATTAAATTAATCAAGTAGGGGGTATAATTCAAACAAACGTACAAGTTTTAAGTTTTTAATCGCAGCAAAAATTAGGGAGCTATTTCTATGATTAGATTAGATTAGATTATTTATTCATTCAATATAAAATTACATCATAAATTATACAATGTCAAGTTACGAGAACTTATATTGGAATCGTCAAAAATTATACATGTAAAATAAAATTGAAAAATTAATTGAATGTCACAAAATTTTGAAATTGTATAAAATAATAAAGAAGCAACAAATAATTACATGTGTGAACTAAGTATAAGTATATACACTTAATTAAGAGTAGATACCAAGGAGTTCAACAATATACCGCTCATTACGATTTTTCATTAAAACCCCTTAAATAATTAGCTCAAGTTATATTATTATTAAAATTAATGAGTTGGTACTAAATTTAATCTTAAATTTATTGTAGGTAGTACGAGTACATTACATTTTACTACCGGGGGTTGCGGGGGCGATGAAATCGATCTATAATACATATTATTATAACTAGGTGTCATTTTTAGAAAACGAACCAAAAAACCACCTGGGTACTACATATTTAATTAACACACTGAATTCCACTATCATACAACCATAGCAATATGTCGATGAAAAATACAATACAATACAATAACTCTTTATTGAACGCCACATATAATAACCAAAACAGAAAAAGGTATACAGAATATTACAAGGTAACAATATCGGCCTTATCGCTACAGAGCGATCTCTATCAGGCAACCATAAAAACTTAAAAACTACAGCATTATTTGGTAAGTTTCACATAGATCCATGAAGGTGGTAACATCTCCAGTGAGACGCTCCGCTTCTGAAATGATAAGGTAGAGTTACAGAACTGACATTGTACTGTTTTTCTGGAAATTCACGAGCTTCGCATGATCTACACCAACATGAAATATTATTCAAATGTACACAGAACGTTTATTAGGGATAGTCGCAGGGCCTGATTGCTGTTTTTTAGAATTACGTCAAAGACTTCGTCCCTCCGGATCGTTACGTCCGAAATGTTCCGAATAGACGAAACATCTCTAGGATTTATCTTTGGCGTAACACTAAAAAATAAATTCGATGAAGACATTTCCACGTTGTTTCCCGATGAAGAGTGATCCCCGTCTGATGAATTTCTCCTTGTCAGCTACGTGTATTCTCAAGCAATAACAGCTCATAATGTGTGTTAATTCCCCAAGAATACGCGTGACCTCCAAGTCAGATTATGTCCAATTGGGTTCTTCTAGCGCTGTTGATGGGACGCTGTCAAGAGAATTGTGCAGTGCTGTAAAGTCCTAAGATAGCGTAGTGACGACTTGCTAGGTCGAAGAATCTGGCGTTCAGGAACCTGATTTTTTAAAAGCATATTACTCAAACGAACTGTTTATTAATACAAAAGTACAAAAACTACAACTCAAATGTCGAAACCAGCACAACTGTTCACCAGTTTTGAGTGGTATTTTCACATAATGTGCTTTTAAAAATCGGGTCCCAGGGCCGGCATTACCTCTTGAACGTCGATTTGAAGATTTATTTCCACATATACCTACTGTTCATTCTTGACTTATGTAGAAGTATGCAGTGAAAAAAATTTAAGGCTGCAGTGTAAGGATTATGTTAGAAATACCTACCCTACTTACTACTGTTTGGCCAGTCGGAAAATTAAGGTAACGTTAACGTCTGGCTTTTGAGCAAATAATACCTACAACTTCTTTATTGAGTAAAAAGGCCAAATGAACGCAGATTGTTTAGGATTACGGAGTTACATGTAATCCAATGAAATAATATGCCTGCGCTGAAATATGTATAATTCAATCAATGTAGAGCTCGAAAAAAATCCTCGTATCAATACAAACAAGAGATTTTTGTAGTGGTAATCGTTTTGTTAACATAGCTAAACAAATATAGCGTTTTAAGTTCAAAAAGTAGATAAGACTGTCAAAAATTTGAACTAAGTTTTGCAGAAAGTAGCTGTGCTATTCTTTTTTTTGAGCAACTCTCGTTTCGATCTGTCGAACCTAGGGAAGAAAATAGATTATGATAATCCAATGACACGGAGAAGGAAAATAATCTAAACAGACTCACTCAATATTTGTTTCTACTTATCTATTTCCGACGCAATCCGGGCATGACCCGGGCCGACAAGAAGGGCAGTGGGACTAATCGCCGGCGCGAGTGCTCGGGCACGCCCGTGCACATCCGGACTCTGCCGTAATCCGGACAGAACACGGGATACCCGGGGATACCCGGCGCCGTACTGCTGGTTTAACTGCGAAACGAAACAGACGGCTGATTGTCGAGATTAAACGCCGGCACGAGCATTTTAGAGAGATTTGATGATGTTTGCCGAACTTGCTGCTACAGGTAATATGTACGAGTCGTTGTGTTTTAACTATGGATCTTACAGGCAACTGTACCGCCAGGAATATTCAGCGGACTATATTAAAATTTGTTGTTGTTTATTACCTACCGTTAATATTTTTTTAATTTGCTTACGGAAATAGTATCTTTGAGCAGCAATAGATCGTCCCATCAGCAGAAAAGGTTGAGTCAGCATCAACATTAGCTTATATAATATGGTTTGACTTTCAACCTGAGCATTGAAAAATTGAATATGTGTTGCTAAATATGTGCCAAAGCCTGACATAATAGCCGGCGGCAGTGTGTAAAGGGTTGCGCCGCGTCAGTAGCGGTGCCATGAAGCCAATTAGGGCATGCTGCCGTGTAATCGGCAATCGATACGCATTCAAAGGTCGCTGCCTGCACGCATACATACATAATATTCTCATATGTGATTTTGGCAACCCTTTTTCATTCGTAAAAGATTAAAGCGATGATAACCCAATTACAGCATTTCCCTATTTAAACCGATGGCTATTCGCATTCGTGTTTTGGATTTCATGTTTTACTAGACGGTACATTTTATTTTGAACTAGCTTCTGCCCGCGACTTCGTCTGACTCCGTCGCGACTCCATTTAAAAAAATACCAAAATCAATACATAGGGATAGACAGACAGATAGACAGCGGAAAGCCACGTTGTTTTATACTATGTAGTGACGCGATGCAAGTAGGTGCAAGTACTTTGGTGTTGCTTCATTTAAATTTTAAAAACTACCTATGCTTTAAAAATACAGTTCAGTTTCTGCAAGCATGGCTTAAAATAATAATGCTTGGGTAACGGCTAGGAAGATTGCAATTGGCTGTTGGATTTAATTACCTACTGCAAAAAGTAATTTTAATAACATTAGTCGTGTGTTTGGGTTGCCCCTGGCCAAGCGGAATAGGTAAGTGCTCTTAGTGAAAAGGAGCTGATAATCGAACAGGGAATTGTTTTACCATGCTAAGGTGTCACGGTACATATTAGCACGTCCAAACCTTCGAGCAGATATGCAATCGTGTGTTGCTTATCACTACATAGTATAAAATAAAGCCGCTTTCTCTGTCCCTACGTCCCTATGTCCCTATGAATGCTTATATATTCAAAACTCCACTACGGATTTTGATGCGGTTTTTTTTAATAGATAGAGTGATTCAAGAAAAAGGTTGTTAAGTATCATTCTACGCAGACGAAGTCGCAGGCAGAAGCAAGTAATTGATAAAACCCTTTCCTGGTGATATTCAACCTGTCATCCATGACTTTATTCCACGAACAGCCGGCCAAATACCGAGAACAGCATATTAAAAACATCAATGACTCTTTGAATGCATTGAAATACAGCAAACATCTCGAACATCTCAAAGGCTCGATCGGATAACAGCTTACGCTTTCTAAATGTAACCTTTTCAGTATTTGTTAGGGCGCGATCTCTAACCTACAATCGTATCAAGCGCTTACCTGTCAGAGGTTTTATCTGCTATCGGGCTTTGATCCGAGGCTTTGAAAGGCCGCGGCCCTTTGTCGCTCCCAGCTTCGGCTTCTCCCGGCGCCGAGCAGGCCCTGCAGACGATTAAGACATTGTATGGGCACTATTAAAAAGGTTACAATCGTTTGAATGACACATTGTCCCCTTTTCTTGGCATTAGCATGTTTAAACTATTTATTTGCATCTAGTAAATAGGCACAAAAATAATGTAAACTGACTATTTATATTTTAAAATATGTTTTTTTGATGACCGTTCTTGCATTGTCATCCACTCTACCACGTATACCGAGTTTCAAGTCAATCAGACAAATGAAGTGAACAAAATTTACTCTCTAGATTTGCCCTGAACATACGTTAGATGAACATAAACAAACATAATAACAACAACAATAAGCTTGTACCTAAAATTAAATCAAATGATAATAAATAAAATAAAAAAATACAAATGATACCTAAAGTAGAAGAATTAGGTGATCATAATGGTATGAGGTGAGAAAAGAACCCCACTTGTTAGTAAAACACAAAACGTATCTTAATATTGAGTTCCGTCAGGAAACGCATGAGTACCAGCTGATTGCAGGAATTAATTATTTATCATACTTTAAAATGAATTAATTCTATTTCCAAACACTAAGCACTTATCTTAACTATTAAGTATTTACAGAACTGTCTACGCTAGAATTGATACGCGTTAATTATTAAGAGATTTTAGGGTCCATAATCGGTTCAATTTCCGGATAGATTTAAGATTATAATGCACAGGTCGAAGGGTTTTGATCCTCATTCATGTAGAGTTAATATGGTTTCATGCGTAGACAATAAACAGCTGATGTGTAGGAAAATTAAATATAATTAAAAAAACGAAGCTTCAATGTAGTAGGCTAGTAGTAGGTATGCAAAGACTACCACAACCTCGTTATCCTGTGCCATGCTCTAATTAATTGATAGTAATAGAATTGGCCAAGTGCGAGTCGGGCTACGCACAGTCTAAGGTTCTGTATTAATAGGCTGAAAATGAATTAATATTACATCACAAGTTAACTAGCAATGCCTGCATAAGTATGATAGTATTACTGGCACAAAAGGTCCCTGAGCTGTAAGGCTTGCCTCAGACAGACAGACGGACATGGCGAATTTATAGGGCTCCGTTTTAACCATTTTGACTACGGAACCCTAAACAAAGTTGCTTTCATAAAATTCAAGAAAGAAAGCACTAGAAATGCCCAAACAACCGACTATTAACATTAAGTGCTCTAAAAATCGTTAACTTAATCTATTAGCCTCGCTTAAACTAAACGCTGCGCAACCAAACACTGCAAATGAAACCGAATAAAACGTTGAAAAGTTAAACTCGCATTTATTTAGTTGAGCTCGGATGTAAAACGATTTAAATCTGAATGCAGCTACAGGCGAGCAAAAAGCCTGTCTCATAAATATGCACGACAATTAGGCGGCCCGTCTGGCGGCCACCTGTGGAACCGCGCGGAGCGGCGAGCTAGTGCTTAGTTTCTTGCTCTATTTTGAACCACTGGAAAAGGGTATTTCTAAAGAGTTGAGTTCTCTTTAAGATATTTGTAAGTTTCCCAGGCGATAACGGGGTTTCGTTGACCATCCTACTGATTAAAAATAGTGTGTATATAACTGTGTATGTGTGTCTAAACGGCTGGATAGATTTTGGTTAAACTTGGGATTGGTATACTTTAACAAGGACAATTGTGTTACCTAACACATACTTATGCTTACCGTAAAATAAATTATTTTAATATTATTGTGTTTATATTATATCACTACATAGAAAAAACAAAATCGCTTTCCGCTATCTTTCTATCTGTCAGTTCCTATCACTATCTTTAAAACTACGCAACGGATTAAGAGGAAGGTTTATAATGTATTATTCTACGCAGACGAAGTCGCGGGCAGCATCTAGTTAGCCTATAATGGTGTCTGACTGCTGAGCAAAGGCACGTTTATTAATTACTAGCTTCTGGCCGCGACTTCGTCTGCGTATTATACATATAAATCTTCCTCTCGAATCACTCTATCTATTAAAAAAACCGCATCAAAATCCGTTGCGTAGTTTTAAAGATCTAAGCATACATAGTGACAGACAGACAAACAGCGGAAAGCGACTTTGTTTTATACTATGTAGTGACACAAAACAGAATATTTTATCTTAACTTGTCATCTAACCAAGATCTATTTGCCTGATGTAACATTCGAAATCACACAAAGATTTCTTACATATTTCAAAACTAATTGTTCGTATACTTTTTTTATTGTATCAGTGTGGTCATAGCCGTCTGCGTTATGTGGCATATTTTATATTATGTATATTTAACTTTATAAAGCTGCAATGCTTTTTCATCTTTCCATCAAATTTATCAAGCTCCTCTGTGGTGCGAATATGGTGCATTGTGCACGGCGGGCGGGAAATGTGCATGCATCCATTGATTTTATTGTTCTCACTAAAATATTGCTAGTCACAGCGCGCATTCAGTGCCCATAAAACTATTAGCAGGCCTTATGTGTGTATATTTTTTCGAGTAGAGATATTTTTATAGTGACGCTATGATTTTCATTCCAACCGGCTTTTGAATCACTGTCTTTTGAAGCAGGTTTTGATTAAGAATTTTTAAACAAGACGACCTCAATAATATTGTTTCGTCTTCAGTTGTAACTTTAAAGTAGAATAAATTGCGTTCTAAACGAATCAGACGCACCAATAAAACATTTAGATAAAGGTTACGCTGAATTAAGTACCGCATTTTAGCTCGTGCGTGCTTACGCATTTGTTAAAAAGCATTAATATTTTCCTGGTTTTTATGCGCCATTATACGCAACAGAAACCTTTTAACATCGGCCGCTTACAATTCGTCCCGAGGCGTGCGGTCGCTACAAAAGCTAAATTAATTTTAAAATACACGAAAAGAAATTAACTTTCAGCCGCAACTGAGGGCCGGGAAAGTTTGGAGCGGGAGCACTCCAAAGGACTTAAAAATAATAAAACGGACGTGATTGAATCAATGCCGCCAACACATATTCTACAAACAGTATCTCCTTTGGCCACTCGATAATATTAAGTCGAGTGAAATTTGTTTTACTTTCCAAGTCTGCTATATTTACTGACCCAAGAGGTTTAATAATGGCCTTCTGAATACGCTTTACGGAAACTAAGGCGGCTCGGATGTGATCCAGTTACAAGTACGTTAATAAGCGGGGAAATATTTCTTTGAGACGCAGCGCGGTTCTTATTTCAGACGTTTTAATTTACGGAGCGCAGGCGCTCCCCGCGGGGCGCTTAAGCAGTCTGGGACATTACAAACTAATTTTTACATGCCTTTTTGCGAGAGCCGCGGATAATCGAACTGCCAATCTCGCCGCGAACAAAGCAGTCTTCGAGCGCAACTATAGGCAACTTTAATAAATCAGCTCTACCTCACTGTTATGGATTCCCAGATACCTGAGCAAAGATGAGTAACTATCGATTAGTCGGTAGTCAAAGTACCTAGATTATATTAGACTTTTTATTGAGGGTGAATTTTGTTCCTGGCACAACTTTTAAGAGCAATATGAAGTAGTTATAATATTCAAAATTTGCGTTTTCGTAAAAACTGTGGTACCGTTTGCATCCCCTAAACATTAACCAGTTTAAATACCAATTTCTTAAAATAACACACTAATCTAGTATTTGTTTTGCCAAAGATCGGTCCACGTTTAGGGGTAAGATGATACCTTCAATACCGTTTGTTCCGTGACTACACAATCCTGCTTGAATAATGCTTACTTTTTCACAACTTGTAAAAGAACCAGCGCCAACCACCCTGAAGTTTTAATGAATGTTCATGGTATTCTAATTTGTGCAACCAAATTCGCAAGTTGTTCGAATTCAAACAAAAATATGCATAATTGTCAAACAAGCGAGTGCTGGGCAAAGGGCTGGGCGCAGGTGCCGGCGAGGGCTGCGTCTGGCGCGCGACAGGTAATTAATATGCTAATGAAGCGCGAGACAACCCTACCGAGGACACTGGAGGCGGGCTCGAAAGCGCATCGCGGAGACAGTGCCGTTCTTGACACAATATCTAGGCATTAACATCAAAAAGGCAAGGAAAAAGCCTCGAGAAGACACACGATTTACTTTTAGGTAACGCTTAATAAGCATGCCTGATGGTAAGCGTAGATGTGATTAGGGTGGAGCTCGCTTGCCTACTAAATGCAATACTCGTTCACCCCTTGATGAATATTCCAATTCAGAAACTTTTAATGGGTCTATCTATACCCATTATCACATTTTTTTAACAAGTGTTAAATGTCGCTTGTTTCTTGCAAAAAATATCACGTTATTAATACACTCTCTTTTTGTCGTGTTAAAAGAATTTCGAGAAAAGTAAAGACAATACACGCTTACAGTCTCGTTACGGCAGGTTTTAGGGATTTGTAAGCACATATAATTTGTCCTGTCGTCGTTAGCCTCGACCATATGGTGGCTAATTCAAAGCTGCATTTTATCTTTACATTTCAACTTAAAAATCCGTGAAATAAAAGCAATAACAAAGTGTATAACGACCTTGTTTGCAATCTCGTAGCAACTCGACATGCGATCACTTATACACATCAAAGAGACCGAGAAGGGCTCACAAATATTCCGGCGATAACTTTAAATGAATTCCTTAATTACACTAGTGTTGATTCGCTCCCAAATACACCCGGGGGAGACACGCAAATTAGCTATCAACAAATTAAACCCATTCCTAAGGCCTCCGTCTATCAGCTTACACCTTTTAGTAATATTGCGTGAAAATTATACCTACATGTGTAAGTAAACTTAATAATGATTAAGTCCCGCGGCGGGGGGCTCGACCTAATTCAGACATTTAAAGTGAACTTTTAGAAAATGTAACGCGAGGTCAAACTATGAGACACGACATATTTTTAGGCTTGTCATAATTTGATGAAAAATAAGGATCTAATGGAGTATTTAATTTTAAACATTGTTAACATTTTGTTTATAACCGACTTTAAAAATGGAGGTTCTCAATACAACCGCGCGTTTTTATTGTTTGTATGCGTATAATTTTGCCGCTTGTGAGTCGATGTTCATGACTCCATCTTAATTCCATACCATTATGTCCTAATAATACTGGTCTAAATACATACATACATATATCACGTCTTGATCCCTTACGGGGTAAATACATACAAACTTTATCAAAATCAGTTTACTAAATATAATTTTGGTTCTTTTTAAAGGTTATCGTTTTTTTGTACCTATTCAATAATATTTAATAACCGGTGATTGTATATAAACTTGATTTTGTCTTGGCTTTACTATAACAAATATTCTAATTACAACTAGATTTGTTTGTTAAAATTGAAATTACAGGAAACGAATTTGATTTAGCACCTAGATGTTCTGACTCTCGTCGTCAATGCCAAATGTTGTTCATACCTTACACAACATTTGAAGCTTATTACGAGATTCTGAAAAACTGAGTAAAAATAATAGAAAAACGAAAGTCACACTAGAACTAAGTACACTGACTAGAGTCACGCTAGAACTTCAAAATACTTAGTCGCACATCTTTTCTAGGACCCCAGATTATGGAGGCGCATGCAGGGCAACAGCGTTGCAGAAAACGTCCCATGTTGACTTTGCCCAATAACTAACTTCAAACATAATTATCCCCATCGATTTACGGTAAAATTGGTGATGCCCTCAAAGGGATTCCCCCGATATCGCCCCGGCAAATTTCTTGTGCCAACACGGCGCGATATTATGATATTATTGAGGGCCATTGTTTGATTGTCTCATTATCGGATGATTGATTCCATCAACATTGCTTATGATATTCTTCGAATATTTCCTGTTATTTGCGAATAGCTCAGATTGTTCTTGATCTTTAAGTGATCTAGCATTATCTATGGAACATTAGTTACAATCAAACTCAAATTATTCGTACTTTAGTAATTTGTCGCAGTAAATAACAGTAACTACTAGGACAGTTTGACATGTTCATCAGGACTCGGGTACTTATGTACAAACATTTATCATGTAATGTTTGTATATTGTAAGAACGGCGCCTGTTACATGTTCAAGCCTTCCACTAGGCGAGTGACCTTGATTGGAAAGTGGCAAGCACTATCAAATGAATCAAGAAAATTTTTATTTCTTGATTTTTATGTTTACTTTTACGGTTTTGCCGTTAGAAATTCAATTTCTAAATGTCTGTAATGTTGTAAATGTCCCTGGTGAGCAGTAGATGTTCCACGGGAGTTTGTAATTGTGTCGTACAGACACATCATTCAAACAGATGACGCTTAGCGACAAAAAATTCGCATAGTAACAAAGGTCACGTGACAGTTAGTAACAGGTAGAAAAATTCGGAGACTATCCACCTGCTATGGGTGGTGTAGGGGTATAGCACGCGTCACGGAACGACGAGGATCCGGGTTCGATTCCCGGCCATAGCTTTACTTTTCGGATTTTTCTATGTGTTCTAATTTTCATAGACATTTAGAAATTGGAAAGTGGCATTCTACAAAAGCAATATTTTTGTCGTCTCTTGCATCAGATTACCAGACTAGAACCCGGACTTTTTATTCAGACCTTTAACATCTTTCCAGACGACACATAGCACCGCATAAGTCATGACAAATTAAATAATACAAATGGCTAACGCATGCGAGAATTCTATTTAGAACCTAGACGAGTTTAACGTCGTTATCAAGTCATCTGTTGCACCCGTGCGAGTCGCAAACGTGCGTGCATTGTGCAGGGCGAGCAGCCGCCATCGGCGTTAGAGTACTTGTAATAAATTCTAAATATACGCGTGTCGGCCCCGCCGGCAACTCCTGAATACCAAGTGCCTGCTACTTACAAATGATTTTAAAACCCCTCTCCTTCCACTAACTCGTTTACTGCATTTTATATTCATTATTTTACCTCGCCAGGTCGTGCGCTTTTACGACGTACTTAGTTATGACGTTCAATCTGCTGCGGGCGCTGAATACCTATTGGTGAATCAAGATGGATACATAATGCCCCATATCCTATTGGATATAGCACTTTGCTAAGAACTTTTATTAAATAACTTTATCGCGTGACACTTTAATTAATTTCATTTCATGTTGACAAAGAAAGTAATAAATTGTACCGGTGTAGCTGATTTGTTTTGCTAACATGTTACGTGTATCAAAGTCAATGAAACAAAAGTTGTGAGTTGTCGCGCTCATTTGTTTGCAGAGGCGTGGGCGCCGCGGAAGAGTAATTGGAGGGGACTCGGCATCATTGTCGTCTTCGGCTGAAATTAACAAAACACCTAATTCCGTAATCCATCAGTAAACGTCACTCCGGAGAGATCAGCCGGCAAATTTTAATTCTGACTGGAGCTTAAGGCGCGGTTTATTGCGGGGTGAACTTAATGTTTCGCGTGACTCGAATACTGAGATATCATTTTAATTTTAGCAGCCCTCTCCGCTATCTGCGCCGCTGCCGTCTCGCGACCCGTCAACTTTACATATTTTTGAAGAAAATAAATCTCGTTTGATGAAAAAAGAAGTGCGCTGTAAACAGAATCCGGTTGATGGAAATTTGCCTTTAGTATTCAGTGGCGTAAAATTAAGGTAGAGAGGTATAATTTGCCAACTCGTGAATTACGCATAAAGGTCGCTCGGATCGGCTCGGCTTGCCTTTACAATACATGACACGTAAAGCTTAATAAAATTCCTGTGAGACACCATCTTGCCGTGATTACGCACGAGTATAATATTTCGCTAAGACGTTAAAACAACATATAACAAATTGATCTTGGAAAATGTTAAATTCTATTGTACAGTGAGCAAGCAGGCAGTGCAGGAGAGGATAAGTGGCCGTGGAACTCGAAATTATCTACATTCGACATCTACTGCCAAGGTAACGACAGATAGTGGATTACCTTTTTGAGATTCTTGATCGCTCATCTACTTCTGCTAGGTACTGACTGTACCCTCATTTCCAACCTCAGTACTGAATAAAATGCAGTTAAAAGTCCGACCCACCAAACGCTGTGAATCAAAGAGCTCAGTGCCGAAATTCGCAACATTTTATGATTCAATTATGTGCCGTCGCCGCGGCAATATGCCGCGTGAAAATGACACCGCGCCCCCGCGCCGCTCGCTGTAAGCCTCCAGCTTACGGACGACTCGATACCGTATCTCAACCGGATAATAAACATTGTGGTTAAGGAGATTACTTTGTAGTGCAAACTTGTTCATGAATTAACCAAAATAAACATAGTGGGGCGCGTTCTCAAGACGCGGGCGCGGCGGTTGTTCTAATTAAATTAGGATAGTCGCGAAGTTAGAGACACAACTTTGAATGCAGGTACGCGTAATCTCGGGAAACCCTTGCATGGGCTTACGGCTGCTGAAGTAATTTGTGCCGGGAACATAAGTTAGCTGTTTCGTGGAGTTGGACTAAGTAGCCTGCGATTCACTCTGGGATTGCCTCGGAACTTCGGTCAGCACTTCATATCTTACAGGACTTTGTTGAGCCATTTCGCAAATAGTGGTTACGCGGGAATTCCCATTGTAGTGCACCGGGGACGTGTCCAAAGCGTTCCGAGAGTTAGTCGGTAGATTGCGATCACCTACTGGCTTGCCGCGTGCTAAGTGGATTGAAGTGGGACCTCATCTGTTCGCCGTCAGCCGCCGAGACGGGGAGGGGGCCGGGAGGGAGACGGGCCCCCCGGCCGCCTGCGAATTGCGTTAAATAAAGTCAAATTGAGCAATAAAGGCTGGCTTCCCGCACTAATGCAATAGAATCGCGGTCGGCCGCCGTTGGGCTATACCCACTAATTTACACTTAGACCTTCCGGTTACTTGACGCGTTTAGGTTTTGTCTGAGCCCCTGACTCGATTAGATTGCGTCAACACGGCGGAGATGTTATCGCACCGCGTGGACCGCTTAGCGCCCGGAATCTTGTGTCACGTTAAATTGATTAATTGACTTCGCAGAGTTAGCGTGTTATGATTGTGATCCTGTTATGAGAAGCAGACTGTTAGGTAAGTGCTGAATAATTACGGATCAATTAAACTGCTGTTGTCATTGTTATGTTGTTGTTTTTTTTGTTATCTAGCATTAGATTAGAAATGTTAACGTTATCGTAAATACTTATTACATTTATTTCGGTCGGTATTTAACCTTATTTACAATTAGTCGCATTTGTTCTCATTGTCGTTAAGTTTGTCATTAGTTAGTAGCAGCAGCCATAATTTTTGCTTTTTTACATGTTGCAAGTTACCAACATCCAGTAAAAAAGTATTTATAATTGAGATCATTTATCACGCATGTTTAATATAATTATGACTAGGAATATTGTAAATAAAACCCTGAAATTACGGAATTTTGTCCATTGGACTCAGGATTGCTAGAACTTTCCGCTACAGCATTAGATGAAGTGCGACGAAGAAACAAGCGTTACTTGAGAGTGACGAAGGCAGTAGAATATGTACCGCTAACCAAAGAAATAATCGCTGTTAATACAAAGTAGGGCCGGGAAGGCACTCTTGCATTTATCTTTATATAACGAAAATATTTACTGGAAAATCTGTGAAGTTTCAGTTAGTAAAAGTTAAAGAACAATACTCCAGTCTTCGAAAAACGATTGTTAAGTAACTGCCACTATACGAGCGACACGCAACGCAACAGATATACACCATTAAAAAGCAGTTAATTTTTTTTTTTTACAAAAACTTCTTTTTTTCGAATATTCAAATGCCATTTTTTCACCACCTCGTTATGTCTGTTTCATTTTAAAGGAATATAATAAGCAAGTTATTTAGGTAATAGGACTGTTTTTGTTTTTGCAAAAAGCAACAACAATAAGTGTCACTCCTACTGTGCCGTAGTATACAAATAACCCTTTCCTCGCCGCGCCTTGCTCGCGCCCGCGCGTTCAGAAGCCGGGGGTTTAAATTTAAATTTGTATCAATTTGTGTGTAATCACCAGGGGGCGTTAAACACAAAAATACTCTGTATCCCGGTTATGAGACGCCGGTGTATTGCGGGAAAAAAGTTGAAAATGGCGTTATGCGTTCAATGATATTACCGTTATAACCTCGTAATCTGGGCCCCCATTATTAACCGATTTCAAAAAAGAAGGTTCTCTGTTTGACCTGTATGTTTGTATGTACGCGATTTTTTCAAAAATTACTGATACAATTTGGATGAGTTTTTTTTTTAATTATCAGGAAAGGTTATTGCTATACAACGTTTCAAGATCGGATGTAGATCTTCGGAGATAAATCACGGAACTCTTCAACAACTAACACCAAGTGAAGCCAAAGGTGTTAATCACTTGACATTAGCCTAGTGTAAATTGGATAAATTACAGAATCATTAAAAATCACGATTTTTTTTATTAATTTAAATTAGAACCGCCTTCAAAATAACCGCAAAAAATGAAAAATAACCATTTAAATGTTGTATCAAGAATTCACTTTTTTGCGGTTATTTTGAAGGGGTCTATTTTTTTTAAAGCATGCCATTCGTAATTACTATTCGAAAATAGAAAAATCTGTGTGTTGCTACGAAACTACAGCTCAAATCAAATTTTCAAGAATCTGAAAACTTATTAGAGCTGTATTTTTTGCAACTTACTCGTATTCCAAGTTCAGTCCATTTCTCACCACCTTAGAGTGGTATTTTCATATTATAATAGAGATATGTGCTTTCAAAAATCAGACCCCTTGGTTCCTGAGCCCTTTGTGCTTATCTGTGTTCAGTGATAAAAATGACTGTTATGTAATACATGTAAATACGTGTTAATCCTAATTCTGATTCAAAGTGGTTTATTTCAGATCAGTAAGCGGCGCACTATTTTTTTCCCATTTTTTTCTTAAGACGCTTAACTGTTAACGTATGACTTCTATATTATTGATTGGACTTAAAAAATCATGCAGATGTGCTTAATTTAATGACAGGTACAATTATATATCAAGTTATATGACAAACATGCAAAACCACCGCTACCCATTTTTTCCCGAGCGTTTCGGGGCATTTCACCAGCACCGTCACTTGTCACGATGAAAATTCAAATAACTTGCACTCGCTCTCTGTTGTCTTTTTAAAGCGTTTTTAATATTCCTCGACCGTCTTTGCTCGCTCTATAGCAATTTCGTTTTGTTTTAAAGCGGACAAATTGAGCTTTTTTGTTTATACAAGTTGGGAGCACTTGGAGCGAGGGTAATCTCTTTTACGTTTGTAGGATTTGAGACTGGAGAGACTTCGCTCGCCTCCGTTTCGTCGGCCTCCCGCGTGTCTGCTTGTCCGTTGCTAAAGGCATTCCTTTCGCGTGGGCGCGCGCTCACTATGCGTGTAAATTTTTAAGCTCAACAATGTTCCTTGCATTCCTTTTCCTCAACGCGCCTTTCTTTATTCAAATACGTATTTGCAATTGTCAGCGCAGTCGTTATTTGCTGTCTCGTCTTCGCCGGCTCTTTGAACCGGCTTTCATTAAAGCATTATCCTTCTCGAGTTATAACAGCACCCGCGTCAAAGGACGGGTTAATGCCTCACTACAATACGCGCTAACAAATCAATTGCTAGTTTAGACGCAAACAGTCGCGCGATATGCAATTACGGGCTTACGCGTTTATCATCTATACCAATTAACGGTGTGAATGGCAGCGAACTCGCTAATTACACGCGAGTATTGCCTAATTTAAAAGCGACTGAGGCGGGAGAGCTAGACAAGGCCGCATTAGCATGACAAGCCGGCTAACTAGACGCCAACCGCCATCTCCTCACACAAACGAATGCCTAATTTGAACTTTGATACTCGCACGAATTAATTGCGACCTCATCTACATTTCGGGTATTGCGATCGAAGCACGTGGCCGCAGCCAAACCGCATCGACGCAATTTCGGTACCAAAGGGTCTCTGTTTAAACAAAATCCGAACGCCGCGGCCGGGACATAAAAGAACTTAGCCCGGAGCTTCCATTTGAATTTACCGGTGATAAAAACAACTGAAAATAATTCATAAAAGTAAGCGAAATAAAAGTTCACAATAGCAAAGACAAACGCGGGCCCCGGGCGGAGACGGAGCAAATTATCTTTTTGCCGCAGAGCGCATCTTCGCTCTTTAAGAATTCTCTTTTAAATTGTGTTTCGGTTTTGGTCTTTTTGCGGAGTGTGATGCCCTTTGGCCGGTCGCAGCCCTTTGCATTAATAACGCAGACTAATATTTGAACTATATTAAATTCAGAATGCTTCTTAAGCTTTCTATTTCATCCTATCTGTACACAATGGGGTACGTGATTTAATAATCATAATACATATATTATACATGTACCTACTGTAAGTTTTCTACATCTGTGGCTATTATATTCTATGCTGCAAATGAATACTTCCAGTAAACATTCTACGCAAAAACTTGTCCGTCAATTCCGTGGCGCATTATACGAATTTTTTTTCGCTTCCGCTCGACTAAAGCTCCGACGCACCCCACAGATTAGGTGAAAATGAAAAATCAGCGAGAAACAATAGACTTGACATGAGCGAACCCTTCGGCAATCTTATCGAATGCAAACACTCGCGGCTCGTTCCGGCCATTGGGCGCGTATTACTTGTACACAGCGGCGGGTACAGCTAGTTTGTTTGTTGAAACTTCAGACTGTTTTCTACAAAAACCGCGGAGAAATTAAATTTTAAAAAATAACTAGATTTTACTAATGCTGTTTATATTACATTAAAATTAAGTTAGGGAATAACTAAATAAACGTTTAAACAGTAAGTAACTCCGTCAATGTTTATGAAAGTACCCTACTGAGTATACAGGTGTACAAAAAGGTACATAATCTATATAAATAAAAATGAATCACCGAAATGTATGTACCTACGCGCATAACTTCCGGACGACTGCACTAAGTTTGATAATTATTTTTTTGTTGTGTGCTTTATTGCCAGGACAAGGTTTGTGAAAAAAAAGTAAAAAAAGAAAAAGACTAAAACGGAGGGGAAGCCTTGGGCACACCTATAGGAGTCTAAATTAATCTCAACTGAACTGAGCAAGTGTTCGTCGAACTAAACTTATTTATCTATATAACTCACACGAAGTCTCTAATTCCCATACCTACTCGAAATTTAACGTCATTGGCTTGCTAATATTTATTAATACGAGTTTCACACGAAAAGTGTCAGCAGCTTCCTTATTTGAAGACCCGCTCCCCCGCATCTGTTCCAAATCTCTCATTTTTCATACCTGAATTTGTCACTTTCTTTGACAAATAATAATAAAACCAGTATACGGGGTATCAGATATGTGGCGGTCGTAACATAACACTCAGTTAGCAGGGTGTACCGTACCGGGCCCGTAAAATAGTAATAAAAACCGAATAAATCCCCCGGCTCCCCCGGCGTGCCTATTATTATGAACATGCGCCCTCATACGGGGAACTATGAAATATTTCTTTAAAGTACAAGATTATATCGGATATTGGATCTGGGATGTGTGAAATGCGCAGATAATGCTGTTTTGTATTGCTTTGACGTGTAAACATTAACTGTTTTCGACCTAAAACGATTCGTGGATTTAAAAGGATGAATTTTTGATTTGTTATCCGGTTGATATTAACCTCAATACCTGCTAAGTTATTTATAGCCTAGATTATAATTGTTAATTTTCATAACCCACCGAACTTCCGTAACATTATAATGATACCGTTTTTGGAAAAAAAAGAAACCGAACAAAACGATTCAATGTTTTCAATTTAAATATTTATCTTAATCTCAAAGGCAATCTTTATACATGAATACGCTAAAACTAAACTACGTTTAAACTAACCGTTCATTTCCTCAAACATCCCTAAACGAATCTGCGCGCTGTCTCAGGAGGCAATTCTGTTCATTTAAATTTCTTCATAAATAGATAATAAAGGGTGGCGGGCGTTCGGAGCGGCTTGTAAACTGCTTTATTCGATAAAGATTGCGGCGAAGTTAGCCGAATACGCCGCTTCGGGTGCCGCTTCGGCAGGGAGCACAGACTAGGCAACAGCGGATAGGCAACTGATTTCCTAAAATGCTGCGTGAATCTAATGACTCCAGTTAAAACAATTCTTCCAAAATGTTGTTTGTCTTTTAAACTTGATCGTTGTATCAATAACTTTGTTTTTTATAGAAATCAATAGTATATTTCTGTTGATGCAAAATTTAAAGGAAGATGAATTATTATGCCCGCGGCCGCCCCAGTACACTTGTAAAGCGAGGCTTCGAAGTAAGACGACACTGCTGCGACGTCAAGGACGCTATGGCAGGGTGGCAGAGAAGAGCTGCAGAAATCCATCCTTAAGTGAAAAACTTAGACGCGACAAATGAACAAACTTAACCTCAATTAATATCGTACGTGTATAATCGGTGTTTCGGTTTTTTTTTCTTCCATGCTGGTCTGGGAGCAAAGAAAAAACACAGAATGTACCAAATTCTTCTCTACCCGCGCAGATGGTAAAGGCCCATCGAGGGAATGGGCGAAAGTCTTAGGAATCATGTTATAGGCGATGCGGCTAGCAACCCATCACTATTTTGATTCCTCTTTCCACCTATACGCCCACAACCATGCTAAACGTGGCCTTTAGGTCTTGTTACCTTAAGCTCTGTCTACCCCGTAAGGGATAAATACGTGATTTATGTATGTATGTGTGTATAATATTTAGCCAATATTATCTATATTTACATACAACATTCAGAAGCATCGTGGTCTGATACAAAAATAAACTTTATTTTAATTCATTTAAGTGGCGATACCCCTTACAATAAACAAGCGCAGGCTCGGCCTCGCAGGCCGCGGTATTGTGTTTCAGGGTACTACAGGCAGATTTTATTTTCCGCTTTTTGGGTAATCAATAGGGGAAACTCGACGCTCTACAATGGAACAGGAAACTCATGGAGAAGATATTTGGTAAAATGTTGTTCTAATATTAAAATTTGCGGGTAGTAGGGCCTTGTGCAAGGTCCGTCCGGATCGCTACCACCATCTTACTCGCTAATCCTGCCGGTAAGTAGCAGTGCTTGTGCTGGAGAGTAAGACAGCCGGGGAAATTACGGGCACAAGAGGCATTTCATCTTAGTCCTCTAGGTTGGCTACGCATCTGCAATCCCTCCGGGGTTGCGGGTGTCTATGGGCAGTGGTGATCACTTACCATCAGGTGACCCACTTGCTCGTTTGCCTTCCTATTCATATAAAAAAAAATTGTACTCACTTTGAATAAAAAAGATGCTCGTAATTCGTACGAGTGAGTATAGCCATGTATTATTAAACGACTTCAAAAAAGGTGAAAATTCTCAATTCGTCTAGATCTTTTTATCTATTATGATTAATGATAACTATTAAGTGTATAATGTTTCTTTTTTGGTCGAAAAGAGGTCTTCCAATTGGTTACATTCAATTTTTTCAAGATACAATTATTTGTTTGGTTACAACATCATATTTCTGTCAAAAAGAAGCCACAAGAAATCATTATATTTTTAACTATGAAAATCGTTAATTTGAATAAAAAAACACTTGACACCAAATCAAATTTTTAAATTTGATTAGTCGGAAGTTATCCAGCCTTTTTTTTAGATAATTTAGTTAACTTCATGAGTTTTAAGTGATTGAGTGCAAAACTGACAGTAACAATGAAAGCGAATTTTGATGATTGTCATCATGTTGTTGTTGAGTTAAATTATTTGATTCGCGTAAAAGTGGGTGCACGCGTTTGTTTTCTAGAACGCTGTAAAAATCCATAATCGAATCCGATTGATTAGTTTTGCTAACGACGACACCTCGTATGCTAAGCATTCGGGTTGCCTCAAAAACACATATGGGGATCTGAATCATATTACAGTCTTTGCCTTATGTAGTCTGATAAAAACAATTTTTCACATGTAGGTATCTAAAACGAAATAATAAAATAATATTACCTAATATAATGTTTTTGAAGTTTGATGAAAATATAATGTTATACCAAGAGATCTCCATGTTAGAGAGAGACTCGCGAAATCGGTTTAACAAAATATTTGCTCAATAATATCGTGTTCATAGATTTCTTTGTTTCGATAGTGAAATATAATATTCATTGTAATAATAAAAGTATAGGCAAGTATTTGCATTGCGAGTCCCGTTTGTATTTGAGTTGAGCATGGATTTAAAAATCGATGTTATTCAGTTGTTTTTTTTGAATAACTTCCTGTTTTCAGAAAATTATACCTGGATGTACGCGGAGTGTTTATCAACTTGTTCTAGTTTCTTTGTCTTTTTCTTGTAAAGGTCTTTTACCCACACTTGTTGGTGTACTAGCGTTTGTCCGCGGCTTCACTAACTAATGAGTATTTCATTCCGAAAGAATATCGGGAGAAAAAGTAGCCTATGTATTATAGACAACTTGCTATCTATATACAAAATTTCACCCAAATCCGTCCAGCCCTTTTAGTGTGAAGGAGTAAAAAACTCACAAAATTTCACATCACTACATAGTATATAATCTAATCACTACATAGTATAAAATAAAGTCGCTTTCTCTGTCCCTATGTCCCTATCTCCCTATGTATGCTTATATCTTCAAAACTACACAACGGATTTTGATACGGTTTTTTTAATAGATAGAGTGATTCAAGAGGAAGGTTTTTATGTGTAATACATGCATAATATACCGTGCGAAGCCTAGTTTATAATATTAGTAGGATTATACAACAGAACAAAATGTTTTAGGTTTTAAATCATTATTTTGATCGGTTGCTTCAGCGCTACGCCGCGTAGCGCAAATCCGTAGATGGGCCTACGTCGTAGCTCGTAACCTAACACTAAGTTACTAAATATTTTTGATTGTATACCCAGGCGCAGATAAAAGGGACCTTCCCAGGTGTGGTTGTCGCAATCATGGAGCACTTTTTCGCTGCAGTTGACTGTACCTACTTTGAATATTATCTATAAAGTATTACGTGTTTTATTAGTTTATGAACAAGAAAATGTTTCAAGTACACTGACACTGACTTCTATTAAATTTCATACAAGAACTAGTAGAAGCACGGTTCATGAGATGTAAACAAATATGTTTCAAGTAGGTAAACGAAATTGTCGGACAACCTTAATTTTAGGGTTCTTTCAAGCAATTTATTACGGTGGCGGTGGTCGATTCTGGCGACTTCGAGAGCAAGCGCCAGACAACGGTTGCGTCTCGAGTGGATGATTGAGCCTGAAAATAGGTCCCCACTCGTTAAGCTCTCAATGGACCGACTAGGGTTGCCAAGAGATTCAAAATTGTTTTTATGACCCTTGATATTTGAGTAATTCTAAAAGAAAGAGTCTCAATTTGTTTTTTTTTATCCTCTACAAAAATATTCGTGAATGATAATATTGCTATATCTATAGAAAAGCAAACAGTTGGAAGAAAATAATGCCTTCGTATAAGTTGGTTTCTTTTGGAAAAAGTAGTAACACTGGAAGAAATTACAAAAAATCTTTAAAATAGTGAGAACTTCTCAATTTTTCGATGTTCAAGTTACCTAGCGATTGGCAATTTTCAACATAATGGTAGAACTAATGATACTTAGAAAAACATTTCTAAATGTAAAGAATATCTCATGTTCGATTTAAATAAATGTCATTTAATGATTTTGAGAGAGTGTAAACTACTTTCCTCCTATGTGTCCTCCTCCTTTCTACCTTGTTACCTTTTTACGTTACGTGATTTATGTATGTATGTATGTAAACTCTTACGTGGAAAATGCTTTGTACTTTATAATTTATCTACATTTTCCTCTTTCCACTTTGTTGGCATGCTTAACTTACCCTCATCTTTTTCGCTTACAAAAAAAACTTGTAACGGTCTTGTACTGTCTGTACCGGCCGTAACATAATGTTATTTGTTTTAGGTCTCCTGTCTGCTTCTCCCCCAAAATATTTTTTTTTAACCGAAAAATCTCCTCGTGCGTGTAATGTCACTACGTTGACATTGGCGAAATACGCCTTGCTAAATACAGCGAGGCTGAAAGCCATTATCAAAATCAAACTTAAGAGGAAAATCTTTTCTCATAATGCTGATTATTAGGAACAAATAAAACATTTGAATTTAAACGCGTTGACAACCCTAAACCATGCCTCGCCATGTTTTACTTTAAGCTCTCAATTGTTTCCACTATACTCGGTTTTACCTCATAGATAGGTAATATTTTCGAACGAAATAATTGTATATTAATATTTTAAATTATTTTATACGAGTTCTCTGGATTGTTGTAATCACAATTATAAAACACATCGTTACTAAAACGCAACAAATAAAAATTCTACTTAACATTAAACATTACGATCGTTTTGTTTAATTACAGCACAAAAACTACAATTCACCTTCATTTATTTACAACAGCAATCACCTAATGAACCGTCCTGAGAACGAAGGTTCCATTAACACATTAGTTAGTGGATCGTTGGCTTTCTGACTTAAAGGACTTAGTGCTTAACGCGGAACGTGTAAGGTTTAAGTTGGATTGGTGTTAGGATGGTTGATAGTGCTTTATAGAGTATGATTAATGTGCGGGTGCGGCGCCAAATCGAAGCTAGTAAGTGGATGGGGAGAGTTATGAGGTGTAAGGCGAGCTAAGGACACCTTATGCTATCTGTGGGCATGGCAAACTAAGATAAATGGCCTAGGCCTACATACAAGTTGACATTGCGTTAAGAAAACAAATTAAAGGCAACGCATTTAAGATTGTGATGCAAGAAGTTATTTTAAGCAAGTATGTAGTGAATATTTTTACTGTTTCAAAATTTGTTATTATTTTTAATTTAGTGTGTCTGTGCTGATTTTTTGTGCAATTAAATTGAGGACTAGAGCGTTATATCTATTCGTATAAGTAAAAAACTCTTTAAAAACAAGCGACTAGCATATTTTTGCGAGTAAGTAGGGTTTTTCACGGTGGGAATCGATTCTTTCCAGGTAATTGAGAGACCAAGTTAAGTAAGTAAGTAAATGCTTTATTGTACAAATATAGAGAAGCAGAGACAAATCACAAAAAAAGACCTTAAATATACGCACAAAGGCGAACTTATCCCTACAAGGGATCTCTACCAGTTAACCTTTGAGTAAATGAGAGGAGCATTAAGCATTAATTTAGTTAAAACCGGAGCTGTTATTTCTTTACAAAGCTTTGTTATAAAATAAGTGGCTTTTGTGTAGGTCCATGGACAATTTAAAAGATGAATAGTTTTAATAAAGAGCTCGCGTGGCCGCGCGGCTCGCTGCGCCGCGGCAAATGTAAGCATACATTTAAGTGCTAATTTAATTAATTGTCCCATTTCCCCATATAGTGTGCACACACTACGCGCCCGCGCCGCGCCCTCCCTCACCTGCTGCCGCTAACAACAGTATTTTTCACTTACATCAGAACCCAACAAATTGGCTACGTTATTACTCGGCTTCACTAACGTGCTCATAAAGGAGAAATATCCGCTAAATAAAACAAACTCGCAGCCAGACGTCAGGAAGTTGCCGCGAACCTCCCTTTAACGATCATACCAACTAATTTGTTTTTACAGAATCATTTTAGAGAGTCGTATTGGTGCCACCTGTAGCTTCTACCTTTGCGAGGGCAACTTTGCCAATTTAACTTTATTTGTATCGGCCCAATATTTGGAACTTGGTGTAACTTTTTCCGAAGTACTTTGTCGTCCTTAAATATTGAGTTCGGTATAAAAAATACTTAAGTTATCTGGGAACACGCTAACTGATTGTGTAAGAATGGTATCGGAATCAGAGGGAAGCGAAGGGCAGAGCGGGAGGGGTGCGCTGTGAAGAGAGCCTCCGGAGGGCGGATTATTGAATTATCAACAAAACATCGTACGCCTGAGAGCCTGCGCTCCTCTAATTACTTTCTACTCTCTTTACCGGTATCATCTTAAAATCCGATGAGATTTGAGTAGGTAATCGATCGAGCTGTAATTGCGGCGTCTGTTTACACAGCACGAGAAGGTTGGGTTGCGCGTGCACGGGAGGCATTAAACCTGACAAGCGCCTTAAATGGAGGCTGCGAGCCGCGGGATTTGCCGGGAGTGTTTTAAGTCCGGGCGCGGGCCGGGCGATACGTTGGGCAAATTAAAAGCAGGTCATGCGTGCCGGCATTGTGAGGAGGCCCGCGTTTTATTGTTACCGATTTGTCTGCCCGGGGAAACATAAATGACGCGGAGCCGGGTTAAGCTCTCTGTTAATCGAACACAGGCTGTATAAGCGACGGCGGCACGGGCGCTTGGACCGCGCTACCTGGCAACCAGCCTTCGCCACCGCTCATTCATCAAATATTTAGACTGATTTTACATTGAGTTTGCATCTGTTACTAAATAATCACTATCGAGCCGTGTCATCATCGTGTGATCGTCAACCGTTTTTTGATAAGGTGCACCGCTCGCATTCCTATTTCCTACCTATTGTTTAGTATCTACCTATCTGTGTTTTTTGAGTCCCTTCTTTTTCGATCTATAAAGTAAGTATATTTAAAAGATTTCATTTCCAAAAGTTTTAATATAAGAAAAAATATCCTAGCCAATTGTACAATTTAATTGTATTAGAATACACCTGACGACTTCAAAGCCCTTTGTTGACTGTTTTTTGAAGTAAATAAATATTCGACGGAGATACACCCCGCAGGCAGTCACGGGACTACTGGTAACAAGATTACACAGCTTCACTTTTTACATGCTAAAATATTTAAACGGTGAAATCGCCTTTGTGGAGGTGTCGCTGGAGGGGGGCACTCGTGTGAGAAATAGCTCCAAATATCTCGCGACTATCCGAGGGATTCCTGCCCCTATTTCCACGGGATCGCTCTGAAATGACAACAGATTTAGGGTAAGCGTGAAGCGAGACGTGAAATGTATCCGAGCGCGCTACGCCTTATATGACATTCTTCGTACCTACTAGAAATGAAAGCGTCGAGCCGATACCGTAATCTCACTTTTATTAAAAACTTATCGAGTTGGGAACTCGGTTCTCGGAGTAACTACATTATGACCGTGAATGGGACCCGTATCCCTTTAATAAGCCGTGAGACGTTTCAACAAAAGTACTGGCCGTAAATTTCTTTCCAGCCAATAAATATGTTCTGAATGTATTATCGAGTTGTTGCGTAACGAGGCGCGGGTGAATGGCAAGAGATTTGCATTCATTCATTCTTCCGCTTGTCGAATGCTTGACGTTTGTTTGAATATGAGATTCCCGTCTCACCTCGCACGATGTATTTATATTTACATTTGTGCAAGTTTAAGAGGTTGTATCAATACTTGCTTTAGCTTCTGACTTTTTCTCTATACAATACAGAAGCTCTTGTAGCGTCCAAGTTTTAAAAGTGTTATAAGTTTACTAAAATCTATTTCACATATTGTGATTGTTAGAAGAAGAAGAAGAAGAAGAAGAAGAATATATTTATTTGCAAAGAATAAGTAGATATAACAATTTCATTGGGTGGCACAGAGACAATAGGTTCCTTATATTAGGCTGTTGTATCGAATGTTCATCAATTGGGCACATCCCTATCGGCTCAATAACAGCAAATACTCAGATGTGTTTGGGTTAATGATGGAGCTCAAGATATTGTATACATTTCCTAAAGTAGTTTTTAGATACTTTAATTACCCAAAATACAATATTCCGTAAGCCATAAAGTAAGATAATGAAAGAAACAAGTCGTCAAGTTATCAGTATCTGCGGCTAGCATACCCTGGCAATTTCACAATAACTGTGTAAATTCAGATTCCGTTTGTGGCTCAAAAGTCGGGATTAAAAACTCTATTGAGGGGGAAGGAGTCTTGTAACGACACTTGTAATTAACTCGGTAACCCAAGCCCCGCAACCCTCGTAATCACTAAATTAAACTCTATTGTTACCGGCGCACTTACGAAATTCGCTTGAACATTCGGTATAGGATATTTATTTCAATTTTCTGCTGCATTATCACGTTTTTATTAAGCACTGTATTTTAATTACGTGAAAGGAGTGATGTCATATATGAATATATTAAAGCAACCCTTAAAATAAACTAAGTCAATACGGTTAATCAGTTTGTAGTGTTTCTACAATTTGAAACAGCGCAGCATTTCATGTCCTGCGGTAAGATCAATCATAAAATAGTTTTTTATACTCATATGAGACAACATTTTGCAAATATTTCAGACCTCATTAGAATAATGATTCTAGCAAAGGTCACATGAATAGTAATGAGTAATTAATATTCGCGGAGTAGGAGAGCGGCGGCGGCCGGCGCGGGCGCGTGTGCCCGGTGCGAGCCCAGGAGGTGAATGGCTACAATCAAGCCTCTACCCTCATTTAAATATCAAAACAGCCTCTTTACGCGCGGTTAGCCCCGTCTATCTCATCCCGAGCCCACAACATAACACAAACAAATTAATTCGAATAATGAACCCTAATAAATAGGGATCTGTTTACCCCATAAAGAATAAATGTTATAATAATTGGGGCAAGAGGCTACAATTTACAGTTTAGAATACCAAATTTAGGAAGGGTGAATTAATTTCAAGAACAACGCAATAATAATACAATGAAAAGTTTATTCGGCCTATCAACAAATTTGGACAAATTCGTTATTTATCTGATACTTTTGCGGGCGATTAAAATTGATAAGGCTTTAAGGTCATTACATTTTGACGTTCAATCGTTCGTCTTCTGATTTATTTCCGGGTTTGAGAAATATAACGAAACCAAAGTTTGAAAAGCAAAGGAATGCGAGAGTTGCTTATTTAAGAGGCGCTGCTCACCGGGTTACTCATCGCGACGCCAGGACAAAGCGGAGGTGTCAAGAAGACGCGCCGCCGGCTGCATGAAATACCGTGTAACATTGTTCACGGACTATAAAACTGCACAAAGCCTTTTCAATTAAAACTTTCAATGGCGTCCTGGTGCTAATTATAGCACAGGGAGGACATCTATTAGTATAAAATAAAGCGCTAACCGCGATGCGTCGCGCTGTCGGCGGCGCGCCGTCCGGCACCCCTCCCGTGGCTAAGTGAATTCCGTTAATTAAACCATAAAAACTTCGATAAATTAAGATCCAGCCAATTCCCCTCTCTAATATAGTCCTGCCTCGAAAGATTTCAGATGCAAACGACACCGATACAGACCGGTGGGGCGCGGGGACATAAATTGCTTCAGCCTCTCCTACCCCTCAACATTTGTTTGCGGTTTCATTTAATTTGGATCTCGTAGCATTTAGCTAATGTTGGTACATCATAAAGATTCAATGATACTGCTGTTGGTATTAAAATATAGCCACTCGATGGTCCATTAGGTTCGTGTGGCTTTATTACATGATTGTTGCAGGAAATTAGTGGGATGTCGATGTCGTGTCTACGTGTAATGATTACAGAGTGTTTTTGAAAGCTTTTGGGGGTTGAGTTCGTGATGTAACGTTTTCATTATTAAAGATCTGTCTCCTGTTTCTCTAAAGATACAAAACTTCACGGGTATTACAAATATACGTATCAGTTTGAAAAAAAAATACAAGTTTTGACTTTTGACGTGATCCGCCGCAAAGTAAACTCTGATATAAAATCACACGCGGTAGACAGAGCCTAAGGTAACAAGACCTTTAGGCCACGTTTAGCATGTTTGCGGGCGTGTGGAAAGGAGAATCAAAATAGTGATGGGTTGCTGGCCGCATCGCCTATAATAGTCATGATATGCCCATTCCCTAAATGGGCTTTTACCATCTGCGCGGGAAGAGCAGCAACTGGTACATTCTATGTTTTTTATTTTCTCCCAGACCAGCGTGGAAGCAATTGTATAAAATCATTAATATCTTTTACATAAAAGCATACGGTACTACAAATCAAATCTGTAACTAAAGTAATCTGCGGCTAAAGAAATCAAAGAAGGCCTGTCCTATAATACAGTGCGTCAGTTCAGCGGGTCCTCACGGAATAGCATACGTTAATTGCGGACGGACGAAAGCTATAAGCCGCTGATAGACGATAAGGCGCGCCCGTTCATTAGTGGCTCGAGGTTAACTGCTTGTGTGTTTTAGGTAATTGGGCCGTGTGTGTCGCGCCTCCGGCCCGGCTTATGAAATACTTTTTGTGTGAATTTGACGTATCAATTACGAGTAATTTTGATTACGCGGAAGTTTTCATTGACTTTGGTAATTAAAAAGCGGAACTGAGCGGTAAAGATGTCTGAGATGTACAGTCTATGAAATATTTTATTGAACCAAGGAGCATTTTGATGAGTATTGTAGAGTTAATGAGGTGTAGGGTGATATGGAATAGCAGGCGGAGAAAACGGTTTTCATGAAAGTGTTTTGTGTGGCCTAATATTTGCTCTTGCCAACACTCAGTTGTATCACTAATAAACTTGGTTAATTTCACTAACAGCAAAATAAGTGTACTCAGTATAATAAAATAATAACAAACCATTTGCAGTGGGCCTTGTAGCTCAGTCCCGACTTCCCGAGCAGCTTGAAGTCTCCCCATCTCCGACCCGCATCTAAATGACGAAACAATGTTCTATTTAAACAAAACACTCATTTTACTCCAATACAATGAATGAAATGTAAGAGCTTAATTAAAAATATTGCTTGAGAATACACGGGTAGAAAAACCATTTCAGCTTATTTATATCTAAAACCTGTCGGGCATTCGAGTTTCATTAAAATAAAGACAATATTACGCTATCTGCTTTAGCGTTGGCCTCCCTCGTCCAGACAATTAAAAAGCGCAAGGTATACAACAGTTTTAAAACTTCCACAGTTTGCACAAAATCTCCGAGGGAACATTTTTCAACAGGTAAAACGATCGAGTCAAAAACCTTGAGGAAAGTTAACTATCACAAAAGGAATAAGATAAAGTGCTTGTAGAATGAAACAGTATTCAGTAAGTTGAAAAGCGTCCTCAAACAGAACTTTCCGGCAAGTTGAAAGCAAATCTCCCGCAGAACATCTGTCGAGCCAACATTTTCTGCCAATAAAATCTTTTTCGAGAACGTTTTATGCGCTTTGAAGCTGGAGTCAACAGGTGGGTTCTTTTATCAATTGAATGTAATTGGCGCTTGGTGCCGCTTGCGAGGCTACTGGCGCCTGGATGAACAGTTGCTAAATAACTCTTTCAAGATTATAAAATACCAAGGAATTCCCTTTCGAGCGCAGAAGAACGTTCTGTCTAGAGATTAGCAAAATGATAGCAAAAAAAACTTGGCTGCAGATGTTTCTGATTATTTTAAAACTTCGTTGCTAAGTTTACATTACGCAAATAAAAATAAGTAAATAATAAATATATATATATTTATATATTTTTGTACTTATTTTTAAGTACTCGAAAGTTATTTTTAAGTTCTTTTATTTGTCTTTTGTTATAACAAGATTGACAGAAAGTCAAAACTTAAAGTTTGCATAAAAAGGTGAATTAAATAAAAAAAAACTTCGAACAAAGCCTTTAGTAAAGTCATATTTTCATACCAAGCAACCCTAACACATTAATGTTTTACAGTTCTCTTAAATTAGAGACATGTACCAAAACTTATTTTAAAAACAAACACCTATAATAGACTACAGAACAAAAAATACTAAATTGTTGAATTAAGATTTCCTACCTAAAACAAGATAAGAGCTCGATTTTATAACAATAATGGATATTATCCAATAATTACGAACGTAATTTACTACTGTAATTACACAAATTGTTAATTGTTAAACGAAGTAACAGAATTATGCTAAATACCTACTTAAATATGAAACTTTGTATAATTTTATTGTGAAATTTTCTAGTGTTTATTTTAATTATATTACGATTCGGTTTCACGGTGGAGTTTGCTTTATTTTAGTTATTCGGTAAAACTGGAGTTATGTTCAGTCAATCGTCCGAGAATTTAAGCTGTAGATAAAAATACATATTAGGTATTTATTCCTTTTTAACAAAAACAGCTTTAAGTAAAAATGATTATGACATTATGAACTTTACCACAAACGGATCAGACACACTTTTAACTGATCCTTGGGAGGTTTTACTGCAATGTTTTTCAGGTTAAAACCAATTCGGCCGTTACTTATCAGTTTTCAGATATCATAATTGTATACTGGTATGCCAAATTTAAAGACCCTCAAAAATTATAGTTATGGAGATAGGCTTCCTTTTTAGTGGACTTATAAAACCCATTTGTTCCCTATCCCATGGGAATTTTGAAAAATCCATACGGAGGGCACCTCTATGATACTGAAGCAATATTTATTTACGTCGCGACTCTAGGCAGCTGGGATTTTTTACATGTTCATCGCTATCCCGCGGGAACTATGCAATTTTCCGGGATAAAAAGCAGCGAGTAAAGTTTGCATTAAAATTCGTTCAGCTGATTACACGTGATGCGCGCGCAAATATACAGATAAACAGACAAAAATTTCAAAAACTGTTGGAACGTGTTATGTTATCGATTCTAAGTAACTCTACATTTTCTTTTAATATCTTCCATGTAGGGTCAGGGAGGGAACAGTGGCTCGGTGGAAACACTGGCTCGAATGTGCTGAGCTCGAAAAAGCTGTATGTCTGTCTTCTACATCAATCAGAAGCGTATAAAAATAAGGAATAATAAAATTGTCAACTCCAGTATACGTGTATTTTTATTACGCCTCAACGTGTTTACCAAATCACAGTTCGGTCAAGCAAGCAGGAAACAAACAATGTCGCCATATTTTGTGCATGCCCGGCTCCCGGGGGAAATACTTGCAACATCTGGCCAGGAATGAAGATTTATTCGGTCCCTCTTTAGCTTCAAAGACTAATGCTGTGAGTTATGACGAATTGACGTTCGTATCGAAATAATCTTGGTTAAGTAATACTATACGTTTTTTTATGAAAGTGTAAAGTGAAATTGTTTATGATGAGCGAATTATGAAAAAAGCTGTCCGAGTACCAAGTTTTCCGTTATTGCTATTTTGACTACAGCGCTAAGTCAAAAACAGGTCAATTAAGGATTATTTAAATTTAAATAAAGTACCTAATTTTAATTTGAATAGGTAGGTACCTATTTCCATTTAATAGGTACCATTATCACAGCTTATGAATCTTAAAGCTATAGAATTTATGTATTTTATAAATCTCATCATGAAGAACCTATAGGTAAATAAATGCGGTAAATTTTAAATTAATGTATCATTCAGAGCGTTCATTTACCTGACCAGCTATCTCCAGGTTTACTCACGCTTAGGTAATGATTTGTGTGTCGCAATATATTTAACAAATGTATATTTAGTTTTTACACTATTTTACCTTACATAAGTTTGTTCAGTGTGTACCCACGCGGCGCCTGGCGTGTCCATACGACACGTCACTGCACCGCATTCGCCAAGTCTCGGCGTGTGACGGCCAAGACTCGTCTGACGGCCAAGTCACCGCGTCGCGGCCAAGTTCGCCGCAGACAAACAAGTCAAGATTTAAGTAGTTTACGCCCGGAAGCCGGAACTCTTGTTTGGTCTGAACTCGCTAACTCGATATTGCACGCGCACTTTATGCCGGGGTTTTACACAGTAGTCTGTCGCCCCGATAAACATTTTGTTGACGAAAAATCCGTTTTAATTATTAAAATGTTTCGTGCTCAGCGATTTTATTCGTTGAGTATTTTTTATCGACTTCACTCTGAGACTCACTCCGTTCGGAAATTTACTTATCTTACTCCAAAATTTTACTTTTTTCCATCTAAAAATAAGTAAGCATGTACCATTTTTTAGGTTTCTATGCACCAGCGCAAACATTAATAAGGTGTAAACGTTTGTATGTAGGTACTCAGAATTGATACTGACGGCAAATTAATAAAATCTGGTTTTAACTGTATTTTATCTAGGTGTATAGTTTCGGTGAGTGTTTGAATGGAGAATCTAAAAGTAATCGATGTCGAAGCAATGATTTAAGTACATCTTTAGCGTTTAAAAGGATTCAGAAGTGCACTCATAAAATAATTCTAACGTGCAAATATTACACGGAAGGCATTAAGCGCGAAAGCACCATTTTATTTACACGTCCATTAGATATAAGAGGAGCTGTTTGAAACGGAATTGATGTGTAAAGCGATCCGGTTAAATGCCGGACGGAGTCGTACACGGCGTAAAGCCGGTAGTTAAATGCGGCTCGGGGCGTACGGTTGAGTCCGGAAGCGGTCCAAGGCTGAACAGTGAACAGTGCAAGGCCATGCTTGTTCTAAGAGACGAACCACAACTTGTGTGCTTGATGCATGTTGATTCCAAAGAACGTCGTATGTAAATCCAACTGATAATGTACAAAATAATAAAATAATGAAATGATTTGTCCATATTGAAGGTACAAGTTATTTTACAGTAATTATAATTCCATGTTGGTCTGGGAGCAATGAAAAAACATAAAATGTACCAGTTGCTTCTCTTCCCGTGCAGATGATAATCCATCGAGGGAATGGGTGTAAATCTTAGAAATCGTGTTATAGGCGGTGTGTAGCAACCCATCACTATTTAGATTCCCCTTTCCATCCATATACACCCATAATAATGCTAAACGTGGTCTTTATGGTCACTTTAAGCTCTGTCTAACCTGTAAGGGATAAAGACGTGATATATGTATGTAAGTACGTCTGTAATTATATTTCGTTGAAAAAAAGCAGATAAGAAACTTGATAACGTAAAGTCTATGACATTTAATTTAAATAATTTACACTTACAACTCAATCATCGAGGGAACGGGAAAAAATCTTAGGAATTATGTTATAATAGGCGATGCGGCTAGCAACCCATCACTATTCCCCTTTCCACCTATACGCCCACGATCCTGCTAAACGTGGCCTTTAGGTCTCGTTACTTTAGGCTCAGTCTACCCCGTAAGGGATATAGACGTGATTTTTGTATGTATGTACAACCCGAACGCAAAATCTCGTCCCTTACACCTCTCACCCCTAAAAGACCATGATTACATTCCAATAACGATATGATCTCGTTTAGTTTGCATAAAGCCATAAGAGCAAGTTCAAGCAGATATTTGAAAAGTTGCAAAATGAACCGGACGTGGGTTACATGGACTTAACTTTGAACTTGTTTACTAACTTCACACTACGAGTATTACAGGGATTCTAGTCGAGTTGCGAGCTCAATATGATTTTTCCACAAACAACAAAGAATATCCAATCGCCGCAGCGAGATTCAGCAAGGTTTTATAAAAAAAACATACATACATACACAAATAACGTCTTTATCCCTTACGGGGTAGATAGCACCTAAGGTAACAGATACCTACAGGCCACATTTAGCAAGATTGTGGGCGTAAAGGTGAAAAATTAAATCAAAATAGTGATTAGTTGCTAGCCTCATCGCCTATGATTCCTATGATTTTCGCCCATTCCCTCGATGGGCTTTTGCCATCTGAGCGGGTAGAGAAGGAACTGGTATATTCTATGTTTTTTCTTTGCTCCCAGACCAGCATGGAAGACATTTTATAAAAAGACTACATAAATAGGGTTTTAGGGTCGAATATCGTACGTATAGAGTTAACGTGTCAGACGGAACTAAGATAATTTATTGGTCATTTATGTTTGCCCAAAATTGTAGTCACTACCTATACTTGTGCTCGGGGTCAGAGTAACTGGAAGTTAGCAATAAGCTTTCTTTTAGTTAGTAATACAATTACATTATCTGATTGATTGAACGGAGAATCTAAAAGTACTGCGCTGGCTTAGTTTTAGTATTAGTCTGTTTTTTAATAATCATCTTTATTTATTTTACAATGAATTCAAGCACGGGTACTTGCAAAAACAAAAAAAAATTACATTACTAGGGTATCGATTTTAAAGCCCATCACTATTTTTATTCGCCTTTCCACCTATAAGCTTGTGACCTTGCGCTCTGTCTACCCCGTAAGGGGTGAAGACGTGATTTATGTTTGTTTGTGTTCAATCAACATACAAACAAATTAGTTGACAGTCATGTTCTTGATTAAAACAATAGTTTTATAATACATTAAAAAAAGAAGTTACAATTATTTACAGGTAAGCAGACACGACACATTAAGTTCAAGATTTATTTAAAAGAAAGCTTGCAAGCGAAAACATTACCTATAAAAGTCTCGCCTGGTCGCGGCACATTGGATTAGCGCAAATAGACAGTTCAATGGTTTTTTAACAACCGAAAAACGAATAAATTGAAAGTGGCTCGTGTTTTAGCGCTACGTGATACAAACGTACGGCGAATAAAACGTGTGCAAGCAGAAAACCTGCAGTTGTCTTAACCGGCGTAAAATAAAAGCGTACGTGCCGCCGCCTGTCGGTACATTGCCGTCTGCCGAGAGTTGCCAGACAAATATTTTTCCATTTCAACACAGACCCTCCCCAAATCGAGGATTAAGAGCGTGTTTATGCTCGGAACACTTTTATCTTTTTGTTATTGGTCGTTCTGAGTGCCGGTTAATAATCGAACTTATATTAAAGTACTGCCCCGTAACTTCCTGTTAGCGATCCGGCTCAATTTGCACGCGCGGCCATTGTTGCCCCAGCAGAGGGACGACTTCCGGCCTGACTAATAACTGAATAAAATTATGCTTTACGTCTTTGGAACTAACAATGTTTGATGTACACAATTATTCTTCATGCGTAAGAAGACTATTTCAACTTTCAGTAAATTTCAGCAAAACCACAACAAGGAAATAGTAATAGTCGAAATAAGTTATTTTGGTGGGGAGAGCATTGCACAAAGCGGCACATATCGATCAGCAAACAATTCTCTAGGCCGCAAGAAGTAAGTAGCCAGGTGTCCCCCGCGCAAACACCGCCCGCCGGCCCACTCCCGCGCCGCCCGGGGCCCTACATCAAAATGACGACGGAAATCCCATATTGCCTACATCGGGGACGGAAGCACGATTTTATAAGTTAAGGGATTTGTGTCAATATTTTACTAGGATGCCGGATGGCCGCCCCATACCTCCAGTACATTGTGCCGAGCAGTTATACGTTACGCGGTTCGCGTGCAATCTTAAACTTTGTTAATTTATAAGACTCCCAGGATGTTAACGGCCGCGGGTACATTTGCTAATCGTTGTCGAGTTTCCCAACAAGTTGTTAAGTAAGTATTTTTGTTAGGCCTTCTTGTTCGAAATTCATAAGTGTATCGTGATTTATGGAATATATTTTAACGCTGTACGCTTGACGTACCAGGGAAGAAAAATACGGCCGTATGATCGGGGCGGGAAAAACTTTTCGGGAGGAAGTTTTGCCAATGTTTGAAATGTTTAGATAGGTTTGTGATATGAATAGCGGGGATGCCTGCCAACATCATCGATGCGCCTTAAACGACGAAGCTTCAACATTCTCAGATGAATATTAAACGAAATGTAAATAAACCTTGTAACTGTAATAAAATAAAATTGATCGGAACAAAATTAATGTTATACCTTGAGATTTTTTACCGTCTCAATCTATTTTACATTTCTGTTCATTTCCATAGCAATTATAAAACAGACAACCAAAATAAGACCTCACCCAGGATGCAATATGTAAGTTCGCTCGTATTCGGAAGTAAAGCGGAAGAGCACGACACAAAACATCTCCAGAGCGTGTAATCACCGTTTTAAAACATCGAAACACACCTTTCAATTATACGCTTGTACGAAACAAAGCTCAGCAGCTCAGTTTACGTATTTAGGGCTGTGCTCGTAAATAACGGGGCGTCACCCGCAAGGAGTTGCTACCGGTGGTTAATTAAATATGTTAAAGGGTGTAAGACAAAGAAATTGCGGCAGCTCGCCGCCGGCGCACGTCGCAGGGTTGTTGCGTTTTAATTAAAGATTAATTTCCAATTGAGCTTTAAAATGAAAAAATTGCTCTAACTATTCAAGAAATAATTGATATGGCCGGCAGACTATGTAAAGTATAAAAAAGGTTTAATAATGGATATTGTATACTTAACCCAAGAATTAATTGAATAAAAGATTTTAACTCTATGTTGATCGGTATCTGTTGAATGCCAAATTGAACACAAAATACCTTTTAATTATTGACATAGATAACACCATATTTCCGAGTACGTGTTGTTGCAATCCTAATTCCTACGCGTATTAAAACATTCTTTCTACTATACAGGCGTGTGCAAAATGGCTAAAGTTGAATGCACGCGAAAAGCGCTTAACTAGTGCGCTAACGGTGCATTTATTCCAACGCCTAGGGTTAATTTGATGACGGAGCACGTATTAATGTTTTCATTGTAAATTTGAACAATGCCGCCAATAGTCGTCAGTCTGTGAGTATTGACAAATACTGACCAGCCCCCCTAATGACGCGTCATCCATTGAGCCGCACCGAACACTCAAAGCGGATATCAGCATATGGGTGACTGAGTTACCTTCACTTGTAGTTACTGGTATTTTTATACCTATATTTATTTGTAAGAGAAAAAACAAAACGAAGGCGTGGGTAGACGTTCTATAAAAAGAAAGCAAAGTACTTATTTATTACGTTTGCAGTAATATTCAACAGCAAGCGTTGAGTCCCAAACGATGCGCCATAGTTCGTCTGTAATACGCGGAAAGGCCATATACAATATTCAAAAAGCTGCACAAGATACGAAAACGGTAGCACGTGCAATACTTTGCGAGCTAAACGAACAAGTCAACAAACTTCCACGTAATCTTGTCAATTTACAACACCACTGCACTTTCAAATTAAACAAGTCAAAATGAGCATTCGGCTTTGATCGCCCTGCGCCCCGCGGAGGCGAAACAAACTTAGCGGCAACCGCGGCGGGCTTACTTCTTAAATTATTCTCCAAAAGATTTTCTAATTTGGTCGCTCGTCTCGACTCCTTTTACGAGAATACGGCAGCCGCAAGCACATGCGGTTCGCAGATTGCTCAACACGCAGGCTCCTTACTGCCTTAATACCCGTGCATAGAGCACTCAATACAACGTCTTGTAAACGCCTTTTCCAGCCGTGAGTTCGGCAAACGACCTCGCGCACCAAAATGTACTTTAACACTTATTAATATGATTCAAAAGCGCATGGATGACACACCACATGTTTAGGGTTGGCCGTATTCGCTCCGCGTGCGTCCTTTGGGTAATGTTACGTAATAGGTAAGAGAGCAGCCGTGATTTTGTCAAAGGTAAGAAAATTGGTTACGTTAGTGGGTAATTCCAGCTTCCTGGGATGGGAATTATGAAGGATTTTATATCTACCCTCTATCGACGTAATTATGGTGAGCGTCTGCTATGCGGATTTTGACTTCGCATTTGTAGACGAGTGTGATAAGAGAAATACGTTTGTTGGTGAGAATTTGTTTATAGTTGTAAAACTCGTTTCTTTCTGTAAAATTTAATAAAGGCGTTCTACAACTGATAATTCTCTTTAATTTTAACTTTATTTGTGAGATTAGAAAACTACGAAGTCTTAATGAAATAAGACCCACTAGGAAACGAAAAGCAATCAGTCCTGAGTATGTTTTTAAATGGTTCCTAAAAGGAAATAAGAAAAGGAAAATACCCCTGCGTTCTTCGGTATCAAAGACGGCCACAAAAATTTTAAAAATTCAAAAATTTAATTACATTAACTACGGCGGCGATGTTTCATTTCTATAACGAGACGCAAGAGCCCTCCAAGTCTCACTTTGGTTGCGTGACCTAATTTTAGGGGAACCTTATTTTGCTCACTTAATTTGCCTTATTCGTGTTTGCTCTGCGAATGAGGAATGGAGAATTTTTATTTTTCTTTTGCGAAAACTTAATTGAGTGGGGCGAGGGACCCGCGCATCGGCCCACCTCCGACTGCCGCCTCTATAAACATTTATTGTCGCTCTACATCTCACTAACTTCACTTTTACAGAGTTTTATGTCCGAAAAATTTACGCGAGGAACGTTGCTCTGCGGCCTTTATTGCGGCGCAGGAATGCCGCGGCGCAGTCCCGTAATTGAATGTAATTTCGTTAGCTTCTTTCGTTTACAGCTGTAAAATAAAATTTTACGTCTTATTTATTGTCACGAACAACAATATCTGTGCTATTCCGCGACCTCCTCTGTACGAGTGTCGGAGTAAGTGCTGTAATAAAAGCATTCCAATAAAGCTAGTCACTTGCGCACTTTTACACATAAATGCGGCATTTGCCGTACAGAACACCATATTTAAAGACCCCTTTACTGCCTGTATGGGTAAGTAATAGGATAGCTGTATTCGTTCTGTAATAGTCGTACAATTTAATTTAAAAACCCGGCGCTATGTCGGGCAGCACGAACGCAATTCAATTAGGTTTTCGGAGCTCGACCATTAAAAATTATCATTTAAAAAATGTTTTTAGCACAAAAACGCTTTCATGTAGTGAAGTACCCAAGAATGATAATTGATTTTGTAAGTTGAGCGTAATTATACAATAAACGATGTAAGTTTATTTTAACACGAAATCTAAAGTTCCTAAGTAAGTTAGATTAGTTTTCTTGATATATGCCAGGATTTAATGTAGATTAGGTACGAAAATTAATAACTAAACGCGCTTTTATAATACCCAATAATACGAGTAGATACGAGTAGGTACGCATTTAAAACATAATTCTGGAATATTATGCATGTCAAATGTCTAATAAACCTCAATGGACACTGAAGTTTAGTAATTCCTTTATAAATAAACGCAAGGATGAAAGATGAATGATCCGAAACTTAATTTAGAAGTTATTAAAGGCCATAGGTAAATAAATCGGCAAGTGTTGACAAGTGCGTTTAAGGACCGAAAGATAAATCGATAGTTGATTACGGGAGGCCACTACTCGTATATCACAAGGCGTGACATCCAATAATAAGCCTTTTAAAATTCACCCGCCCAAGTATGGAAACGAATGCCGAATATTTATTTTACCGTTTACAATAATCGATTATTCGTGTTTGCTTTTTATTTCCAATTTGTGAAGTTGATTATTGCATTTTCAGTTCAATAATATCATTTGGCCGCAATACGAGTACGCATAAAGATTCGGTGTATACATAAATCGGAAGATCTTAGCTAAAATGTTAAGCTAAGCAGACAACATTTTTAGCTCAGAGAAATTAATAAAACCCGATACATTGGCGGTTTCTATTTCGCGTATACCTGTACTTAGTCAAGTAGTTCTTAAGTCTGTTGAAAAAACCGAAGGATTCTGTCATAATCTCAAAACACAGATTATTTGGACATTTCCTCCCATTTTAATTACGGCTAAGCCCATAATCTCATCAGAAGCCACATGTTAATTCATATGTAACTATTATGTGTCAGTTATATGACGTCATCCGCCTGGATAGGCGACGTAATGAAGCGTTTAATTTCCGTCCTATCTGGATTGTAGACGCCAGCAGGAATGCGCTGACCACATAACTATGTGGTCTGCGTACAAAATTACATATTCGGCCATACACAATACACACAATGTTCGGCTACAGAACGTATTATCATAATTTCGTAGTGCTATACAAAGAACAAGAATATTTTATTGAATCAGGCGTTACTTTGCGGAGGTCCATTTCAACGAACAAAAATTTTTGTAAAAATTCAAAAATATTGAAAATGTGCCTTCAGATTAAGATAAAAAGAAAATACCTGATTATTTTAATTTGTGTCTATTCACGTCGAAATATCAAAACTAACTGGAAAATCGTTTCAGTTTCCATTTTCCGCAATTAGTGACTTATTCCACGAAACTAAGAATCGACTTATTTTGATATAAACTTTTGATAAAAAGTAATCCATTAAGTAAGCAATCAAAATTCTCATTCATTAAAATATTTGTTTCAACATTTCTGAAATTAAATCTGTGCTCCACCAAATATTTATGCTAAACTAATTGAAAACTTGTGGCAAAAAAAATCTTGAAAAATCGGGAGCTCGTTAAAGGTAATCACGGTCTATATCCCGTAGAAAACATGCTTAATAACCATTATTCTTATTACTGGGGAAAACAAAAAAAATTACCGTGCTACTCCGCTACTCAAAAGTATGTGTGTGCGAGTAGCGGAGTAGCGAGGTAAAAATTTTTTGTTCATTGAAATGGACCTCCGCAAAGTAACGCCTGTTTCAATAACATTACTGGAAGGTTTTGTATAGGCCTAAGTTACAGCTAGATAATGTTTGTTCATACAATTAAGTATTATAATATTAGGCAGTTTGACTTTCGCTTTGTGCCTGGCCTGATTTGGTAGCCTTTGAGCCCGACGCTGTCTCGACTAACCTTTAGGCTTTACAGTCACGCTGCCGTTTCAACACGTCATACTCGTAGCTTTATCTCGGGGGTCTGCGTCGTTGCTTGGCAACCCTGTCTTCTCGGATTGACGAAATATGACGGGGGATGGTACAGTGTACGGAGCAGTAGGTTGGTTTTGTACGTGTGGTTGTGTAGGGTGGATATCAAAGTTGATCCTGCTGATAAAAAATATTATTTGTAACTAAAATTAAACATAACTGTGAAGAAAACAATGTTTCTTCTTTAAAATCACTTTTAATCCTTCTGTCAAATACAATAACAAAATATTTAAAAAATACAATTCTAAATTTAAAAACAAATTATAAAACAAACTTTAAAAAAAAACTTATGCTACGCAAAGATCTTTTAAAACACAGGGTTTGATCCTGAGTAGGTAATTTACTAAGCATCATTTCCCTAGCATGTGTATTGTATAGTATCTTTGATAATGCTAATGTCAATTTGGCTTCGTCAAGCTTCGGTTGCATATTACGAATTAATGATTGTGTTCAAACTCTAGTATTCTACAGATTGAAGAACAATCGAGGAAACTAAATGGAGTTTTTAGGCGGATAATTATAGGAAGGTATAAGGTGTGTCAAAATTACATTTGCTGAGAAAATATTCCACAGTAATAATAATTTTGCATAGTCTAACAAATCGACACTACATCACTGATCAGCTGTTATCCTCTCCAGTACGTAGATTATCTGTAATTTGCCGGAGGCATCCGGTCGGCACGCGAAACTTGTTCAGTAGGTAAATAGGTAGTTTAAGTTGTAACATAAGTTGTTATACAGCGCTACGCCGTGTAATGTCAGCACACAAGTTTATGGCTTGATTTAGGAGCCTTGCGTGCGCGTAGTGTAAGGGGTGAGAGGTTTCAATTTTTTTTTTGCACTGTGACTTAACATTCGCAAAAAGTTCAAAGATGTTCGAATGTTTTTTTAGCTCGCTTTGTGGGGAGATTTGGTAGTAAGGCGTCTTGGGTGGAGTGATCTTGTGGAGCGTTAAGGGACTTCGAAAGCCAGCGAAGAGCCGAACTAGAAGCTAAACGAGATGAATTAAAGGCTCGGCCGCAAACAGCCATCTAAGAAAGAAAGAAAGAAGACATTTATTCCTCTCTTACAGTTATAAGGTTGACGTGCTTGAACTGTTGTGTGTATGTGTGTCAAAATTGGCTATTTAAGCCATCTTCGGGCTCATTAGCACCGTGACAATTAGGAGACGAACCAATCGCCTCGACCAATATCGGTCAGAAAGATTCATTAATTCATTTATATCGCCGAGTCTTGAGAAGTAGTAGGTGGTAAATTAACTGAAATCTCCTGAAATGTTCTAAACAAATGTGACATTGTCTGTGTATTTACTAATTTAAGGATTCCCTTTCATCTTTGTCGTACTGTATTTTATATAATATGGTTTTCATGCAGCCGTAGTAAATCAATTATTAAAAGCACGGTATTTTATGTACAGTACCAATTAAAATACATAGGTCAAAGTAGATTTATTATCAAACCGTTAACCCAACAATAGTCTCGTTTAAAAATATTCGTTAAGGTAACACTTACACCGCAAACAGGCATAGTACCGAATAAATAATCGTTATAACTAGAGAAGCCTTCCTTCCTTGAAATTCCGAATAAACCTCCAAACGGTATTCCTCCAAACGTAACACAAATATTGACGCAGTAAATCAATCGAACAGAAACAAATGGGCCGGCTAGATTAAACAGCCCCGTAATGCCCCGTCTAAACAAACGAATATACATCACTAATAAAACATTTAAGAAAGTAAGACGAAAAAAGAAGCAATTAATTCAGGGACGGCCGCCGCAGTTGCAATATGTGGAGCCATTAATTTAATTCAGTGTACGTGCGGCCCCGAGACACGGTTTTAACCTTAATTGAGATTTAAGAACAGCCGGAGGGTGGGATGTTTTTGTGAATAGAAGCCGCAGGCGATGCGCTCGCAGCCTGGCCTACTAAACCCCGAGAATCGTAGTATCAGCCCGTAATTGTGTCTTGTCTGCGTTGTAATGATTCCTATGTTCATATTTTACCAGACCTTCGCTTCATCCCGTCAAAGGTCACATTACACCAAGTCTTTGCAAATTTAATCTCGCTATAAGTTACATAAGAACTCGATCGATGTCTCTTAATAGTTTCAGTGATAAAGTTTATTTTATAAATCAATTGAAGGAAGTGTCGTTTTCTCCCCACAACGACGTTTTTATCTTGGTACTTGTTTTACGCCAAAAAGGCGGATAAAAATGTTAAAACAAACCGCTACGCGAGTCTGCGGCGTGAAAAGCTAGTTTACTCTAATAGCATTATTTAGCAGTGGGGACGCCGCGAACACCTCCGCAGACCTGTTACGTGGCGTCTCTGCTTAAATATATTACACGTTATGCTTCAGGTTGACAAAACTTAAGTTCATGAAGATTTTGCTGAACTTTAATGTAGTGGAACTGATACATTCTACGGAAAGGTGCTAAGACATAGCTTTCATTTAATAGTTAGTTACACTAGTTTGGATTTTTACACATTTACCATTTTTTAATCACAAGAGAAAAAAAAGAAGTTTTCTTACCTTACCAGAATATGCAATTTTTTGTCGATATAATCAAGTTAATAAAAGTTTCTCTTCGGCAATCGAGAAGCCAAAATCAAATATCTCGTGCTAAGATTAATAAATTATGTTCCCGAACATTAATATTCGATAAAATACGAGAAGAAACGTTTCACTCCCCGAATTTCAAGACGGCCAGTTAAACAGCGCGATGAACAATTAATAAATGAAGCGCAATAATGCCATAATGCTCGCTTAAGGGTTTTGTAAAATAAACCTAATATTTTATTCTCAAAGCAAAGATACAAGGCGCTTAATATCTTTACAACTTCATACAAAATTCGTTGTATCTAATTCGAGGCTTATCTTGCCATCTGTAATCTCGCTCGCCCTCCTTGCTTACTTCTAAGGAGATACCTCAAATACCGCCCCGCCCCCCACCCCGCGGGCACCCTTCATGGTTCCCCTCGAGAACCCTCAGCCCTTAAGTTCTTAGCGGAAGTTCATAATACCCTATTACTGGCACACACGACCAGCGAACATGAAATCTGTAGTTTGATGGCGAACGACACGCTGCTTGTTTGTTAACACTGTCTAATTGTAATTGTGTAGGTCACAAGTGGAAGTAACAATTAATATGATGAAGAGATCATGTTTTAACGTTTGGTTGCGTTGAGAAACGTTAATTTGATTTGGGTATTTCTTACTTAGGGGTAAGAAAGTGTGTATAAATACGTAAGTTGTAGTCAATAGCTTCAAGCTGTGTATGTACTTGGAATGTATGAAGGTATTGATATAAAAAAGCCATCACCCATGTTGATTTAATTTAATTTTGCTTTGAGATGTGGGTCTGTGAGTATTTAGAAGTATGTGCATACCTACCGAGCGATGTGTTCTATCTAATTTTAACAAATATGTCACTATTCAAAAATACAATAAAATAAAAAATAGTTTTATGAAAACTAAACAGAATTAAAATAGGTGCTTGATTTTTCCCAACACTCCCTATAGTTTTCGTTATATTTTAATCAATTTACAGAAACCCATGACAAATTATGTACATAAACCTTCATCTTGAATCACGCTATTGGCAAAAACCGCATGAAAATTCGTCCGGTAGCTTTTGAGTCTACCGCGAACCGACAGACAGACTGACGCTGCGGAAGACCTTGTTTTATAAATATGTGGTAGTCCAGAGTCGATGTATGTACTACAGCTCTGGGAGGAGGCCTATGCCCATCAGTGGGACGAATATAGACTGGAGATGATGATGATGATGCACTAAATCAGATATGACTCAGATGCCAGAGGGCTACGATAATGAAATAGGCCATGCCAAGGTTCACTTCGATATCGTAAGAACTACTCGCCAGTTTATGTGCCCGATGATATCTCTCCTCAAGGGGCCGTGCCCGCTGGAGCGAATAATAAACTTGTTGACAATCTTTAATTCCCTCCACCCGGGGATGAGACTTCGTAAAAAATATGCTGCCTCCAGGTGTAAGAACAAGACTTATTTCATGAGAGAATTTTGATTAATGGCTTTCGTAGCAATACCTGGGAGAAATTAGTTTTAACGACTTGCGTTAAGTCAATGGGTACGTTAGTCACTATTTTTTGCACGTATTTAATAAAATTTTGCATCATGCATGGTCATTGATCAGCGCTATCCGGAAAAGCACAGCATCAAGCAGATCTACAATAATCTACATCGTGATTTTTTTACATACAAGTACATAACTGTCAAGTACTTCATAGTAGAATATTATATTCATGGTAAAATAGTAGTTTATTTATTTCTATTTTTTAGTAGTCGTTTCAGCAATCCTTTCTATAAATTTTCGGTAAATTCACAAGCCCGTTAAGTAAGCCCAATGTAATCCAGAGAGCTGACGACAATCAAATGAAAGCAAATGCCGCCATTCAAGCGTCAGCCATCCCAAACTATTATCCCGACTAGGCTAATAGTGCCGTATAAAACGCAGAGCACTAAAATACACGTGGTACCGCGTCAGGCGCCTGTTCACGAATGAGCGCGTCCGGCCGAAATTGTACGCGCTGAATGCGGGTAGGCGGGTGAATGGGACGTTGTAATTTGCACTGCCAAGGAATGGCACGGGAATTCGTGGTTAATTTATATCATTCACTCATTTGGGACGACATTTTCTTCTTTTTGTTGGTGACTGAGTCTAACGGCTTGTGAGGAAGACAAAAGTACAAATATTGACTTGATTTAGGCGTAGTCTTTGCTAAGATCATGTGATTGGCTTTCGGTTTGTTTGAAACCGCGACAATGTGTAAACTACGAAAACTATCCATGTTTTTTGATTTTTTATCGCCGTTCCTATTTTCATAACGAATCAAAATATCGTTTTTGAATTTTTCCTATTTATTTACTATTCTTTTGGACCTATCGGGTATTATTTTATTCAATTCAAAAGAATAAAGTGATATGTATATCTGAAAATGTATTGTGTCATAATATTACACCTATGTAAATAATGAATCCATTGCCTAATGTTATGTCATACTCATTTATAAAAATAATGACATTAAAAGTTATCGTCCTAACTTTTGCACTGTGGCTAACAATTTTTTTACTATTCCGCCAAAAAAAGTCCGATGATCCAGTTGTATTAAATAAGTTTTTCTGGCAAATACTAGCCTTTTCTATCAAATAGGGTGGCAAACGAGCAAGTGGATTACCTGATGTTAAGTGAGCATCATTTCACCCATCGACCCAACCACCAAAGAATTACAATGCATGCTATTTTAGGGAGGACGGAATGTCTCATGTGCCGGTAATTCCACCGGCTGTCCTGACACTTTATGGCAGTACTTTTTCCATTAAAATCAACAAAAAATTGTCAGCTTGCCTGCAGGTCGGCCAAGGCAGACAAACACAATCACCATTAGCCCAGGCAGGCTTAGTGACCGCCGCCATTCAATGAAGCACTGTGCTATAAAAGCTAGCTATAGAGTAGGTTTCATTTGAGTGGAGAGAATACATCGTATCGGCCTAAATGGATAATAATATCACTAGTACATATTTCTTTAGAACTACAATGCTTATATTTTCTTAATGTAGTTCGGCAATCTTCGCATTTCCGAATAAAAACGAATGATCGCTTCCATGTCCATTTATTATTAGATAGCTGTTGCCCGCGACTTCGTCCGCGTGTTTTTGTGATACTTACGGCTTTTATCGATATCAAAATTATTATTATTATGACTATTAACTTCGTCACGTGAACCACTGAAAGTGTGTACGAAACTATACTTTTAGAATTACGTCATGAAAATAATAATTTGTGACACGGAATCTTGAAAAAAAAAAACAGGTGTAAACTGGTTAAGCCTCATCACATTTATTTATACCTTATTTTACATAGTTTTATTTATAGTTTTGTTTATAGTTTCTTTATTCAAAAAAGCTAAGTACAGTTTTAGTTACTTCGCCAAACTATGACGCTTATTGGCGAATACTGCGCTCACTTTAACGATCTTTGTACCCCGATTAATTTAAAAAATTAAATATATTCTAACCAAATAATACATAAATGTTTACCTGTTTTTACCTTACGACTAACAATTCATTTACTAATCCGTTTTAATTAATATTTTGCGACAATTTTTTTTCTAGCAGAAGCTTTTTTAATTATTTTTTTTTGTTTAAGTAGGTAATTACAGATTATTAACACTTATTATCATTCTACAAATTAATTACCTATAGGGGCCTTGCCATGATGTCTTAATGCGATTCAGTTTAGGTTCGTTCGCTGTCAGATTCATACTAAAAGCACCAACTTTTCACAATAAAATTCTGACAGGATCGTAGCGCAGGCGTAAACGCGCCTTTTGTTTTTCCTTTTTCTAGGCAAAGGTACGAAGAGCATACAGCCAAGCGCTTCACGCCGCCCTCATAATAATATCAGGTTTTCAAATAAGAGTGCATTCAAAAACCGAACGCGTTGTGAATAATGACGCAATAAATAAAAACAAAGTAACGGTATTGCATATTGAACTTTAGGTGTTAGGTAAAGAACACAATTTAGGACGCCAATTTAGGTTGATTTAGGTTTAATAAAAATGTCTTCGTTAAAAAATACCTGTACAGCATGTAATTATTTTATTAATGTTTTTTCACAATTGACGCACTTTTCCGGCTATTATGTCTTATGTACATTCGTATCTATCTATTTTCTTCGTAGTATTATTTTGTTTGTAATTATTACCAACTACTTGTACCGAGGAAAGCTGATTTTCTTGAGTTCCGCTATTTTGTGCGTAATCACCTCAAAAATCAAGTTTAAAGAAAAGTGAGAAATTATATTTATCTGTATTAAATTGGAAGTATTATGTAGCAACTTTAAAAGGTTACACTTCATTGGTTTTTATTGTATAGGTGTATGAAGTTAATTAATTTTAAACACAAAACCCTCTTTTTTGCGTCTCTGGATGAGATTTAAAAAAAATGCTAAAACAGGTATTTCTTTATTTTTATTACTAAGTATTTATTCTGAGTTTCATGATTCTAGAACAATCTAATTTTCTTTTTTCATACAAACTTTAACCCCCCTTTTCACCCCCTTTTTCCAAAAAATTCCAAAATTTCTGTAGCCTATATCCTATTCTGAATTTATAGAAATCGACTTGTGAACATTTCATCAATATCCGTTCAGCAGTTTTTACGTGATGCTCAGTCAAACAAACAAACAAACAAACAAAAATTTTAAAAATGGTTTTAAAATGTTCAGTTACTGATTTTAAGTCACCCTGGTCGGTTTTTTTTTTTAAATCTTCAATGTACAGATTTTTTGGTCTCAACGATTTTATTATATGTATAGATTTATATTGAATTTATTTATATTGAAATAGGTAATTTATTGTTCTTTTGTTTTGTTCGCGTGAACTGTGTAGAGCTGTAAATTGCTTTCCTATGCTATGTAAATAACATTTATTTGTTTTGTGTAACCTAACAACAAAAGTACAAATATACTTTATAAAATATCTGTCGTGCTTGGGGCTTTAATAGAATTCCTCCCATTTTAGAATTATATAATAGTACCTTAAAGGGGGTGGTATCAACTCTATAGTATCTCCAAGTCGCTGAGAGCCTCCAGTCTACACAAAGTCTAAAGGGCAACAGGGGCCTTACAATGCCGCCTAAATGCGATTCAGTTTAGACTCGCTCGCTGTCAAATTCATACTAAAAATGACAGCTAAAATCTGAACTGAGTCGGAATTGAATCACATTAAGACGTCATGATAAAGCCCCCGGTGGAAATCCGACGACTTACAAAACACGAAATTTTCCGAGATACAATTAAGAAAAAAGAAGGACTGTATAGGTTAGGACTTAAGTAAATGACCTGTTGTGTATGTAGTAGTGATTAATTAATTAATTTTCCCCTTAATGGCGGCCGTAACGCTTGGGCCAATGTCAGTTTAAATGACAAGTATGTAGTAGTGTACAGAATTGATATGGGACTTAAGTCATTTTTCTAATTTGGAACGTCAATTTGTCTATTCGAACACATTACTCACACATACAACAGGTCATTTACCCTATACACAATAATAATATGTTTAGGAAGATCCGTTATCTTTAGGCTCGAATGTCATGGTTAACTTTTTGCGATGTGGCTCAAAATTGACCCTAAATACTTCTGCAAGTTGGGCCTAGTTTGACTGAACTTTCCCGTTAATGTTCTCCGACATTTTTCAATTCTGATTGACAAATGCTTCCATTATAGTCGATGTTCAAAGTGAGCCACGTCAAAGGCGGAACTAAATTTTGAATCCAAAATGGTTTTTTATAACCGAACCACCTGCTGATATATACCGGAACACCTTAAGATACCTTGTCGATATGGCTGTAAGAATCTGTCTATCAGAGCGTAGGTATGTATTTTGTATATTTATTTGTTGTTACTGTTTCATAAATAGTCGTTGTATTGTACAGATATACTGCACAGGCCGTTGTGCGCAACTCTGTCTGCGTAGAATTCGTTTATCACGTAGCCGCGGGAACTATACAATTTTCTGGGATGAAAACTATCCTATATCCTTCCCAGGGCCTCAATCTATCCCCATACCAAACTTTATCATGATCGGTTTAGTAGTTTACTCGTGAAATCGTAACAAACAAACAAACTCGCATTCGCATTTTGTAATATTGGTTAGGATTTTTGACAAACAGTAACTTTATTTTTTAAGTGTTTAATTATGCGGTCTATGCGATCCTAATAGAATAATTATTAGTAGAGAGGTAAGACAGAATACCCGAGGGAATGTCATCTAAATAGACCAAAATGAAAATAAGTAACATTGTCGGTGTGAAATTGAAGTCGCCCGATTGTGAAGAGGATTATGGTTTTATTTACGGTCTATGCTTGATAATTTTATATGTTCACACTTTACTAAAGTGTCGTATTTTTAGTTGAATTTCATAAACAAAACATTTTTAATACAGAAAGCTGAGAAATTGACTCGATAATTGTAATATTAAAACTAATTCTCTTCAATAACCAATACTGTCCTGGCATTTCCTAATACCTGTGCCTGAAATTTGGTGCTTAAATTAAAATATTTATTGAAGTTAAAAATAAATTCTCACCACAAGCAGAAGCCGGAACGAATATAAAAATGATATTAAGACTACTTATTCTCACTTTTCAATAACAAAAACAAAGCCAATAAAACATTTGCTTCGTGAAACCAAAACGGCAACAAACGGGCGCATCGACAAACTTCGGCTTCCCGACTTTGTGAGGAAATTTAATAATTTAACAGCATTCTCCCCCTGGATTCGCCGCGAAACTAAATAACATCTTAAAATGTGAAAGTTTGGAGCGAAGTGCCGCGCTCCCAGAAGACTGCGGATGCGACGTGTGGCCGGTTATCTTCATCGAGTGGAGTTATGTGGGAGGACTCCCAAGAGTTCTGGCGCACAGAGCATGCCACGGCACCGGTACAAAACATCATTTTTATAAGCTGCTAGGCCTTTTGATGACGATATAATGACTTCGATGAAGGTAAATAAATAAGATTTGGAATAAGTCAGTGGGTTACTAAACGGACACCCGTAAAATTAGAGGTTTGCAGACGCGTTGACAGCTTTGAGGCTAAGATAGAATATAGATTTACATAAAAAATATAATATGTGCCCTGCCTCATGTGCCAGTAATTTACCACTTACCAGCTGTCTTACTCTCCACGCTGGAGCGCAAATATATAGCAAGTAAGCTGGCGGTAGCTGACCCAGGCGTCCTCAGAAATGAGTTGGAAGCGAAATAATTAAAATTAGTAATGGAATAGTAAATGGTACAGTTTTTTTATCCCAACCATTCTATTTGGTATTATACAAGACTTCGAGCTGCTTACAATAAAATCACAAGGGTAACCGGTAAGTTATTCCAGAGACATAAATTCAAAAATTGTATAAATAAGATCATTGTAAAATTAACTCGGGTAACTTATTTTCATAGTACCCTGTGTAGCCTAGGTTCAAAACAAATAACAGCATGCACTCGCTACTCTGTGCTCTATGTTCCCGCGGGTTTGACGTATTTATTATTTATTTGGGAAATTCTCCGGGCGCGCCGCCGCCGTCGGCCGTCGCGTCAGAATTATGGAAAAATAACTCATCTCCGACGACATATTGACTTCGCACACAGACAGGGAAATAGAGGCACGCAGCCTGTCGGGAATAACGCCGATACACATAGTTTACGTTCTGTTCTGAAGGGACTCTAGCCTCGACGGCACGTAATTGCTTTTAAAATTTGACCTAAAAGTATTCATGAACTAAAACCAATTACCTCCCTACTCCTCTCCAGGCTAATTCAATAAATTATCTTAAAGTGTTCGTGATTGATTAAAATTTCATAACAATTTTGAATAAGCCAATAAGAAAAATGACCGTTGGAAATGAAGCTACGAGGGATCCTGTCTTTATGAACTTTGAACACGAAGAGCTTTGTTTAGCGAAGTTCATTGCACCCGAGCTGATCACATTACGAAGCTCAACCGAAACGTTTTTATAATATTGAAAGTCTAATTCGTAGATCGATTGGCCTGCCGCAGACTCAGCCGAACAAATGGCGAGCGGAACCGCATTGTGCTCCGTCTCAAAAAAGCGCCATAAAAGCAATCAGAGCAACAACAAAGGACGATACAGACGAAACTCCGCTGTTTATTATTCGCGTTCCATAAGAAAGTCTACTTTAACCAAAACGCCGATTTCAATAACAGACGAGTTCATTGAATAGAGTTACCTCATAACATTTTTATTGTACAATAAGGGGTTTCCGCCGACAGGGGAGCATAAACGGCCGATATTGCTTATATCGAGCGTTTATTCGGTATCGTGCGATTCGAATCCGCGCGAGGCAAACTGTCTGCGGCCCTCAGCGCGGCGTGCCGCCTCGTTCACGTTAAGTCACTTAGAAACTGCGATTATTGAGTTCCACGAAGGGCGAATAAACTCATATCGTACCTATGTACCCGCTCTATTGTTATTGTAGCGATATTGTACCTCGTATCACGGACTCCTCACAGAATATTACTTCTAACTATCAGTCATCTATTTCAGTTACGAAGACGTGTTCTGTTTAAATTGTTTTATCTCATAAATGGAAAAAAAGAGATGTGCTCTGTTAAACGCAGAGTTGAACAGTAGTGTTTGCACCGTTAGCATTGATTGCAAGTTGGCGATTAACAAAAACCGTCTTAAAACTTTTTAATAGCTCCGTTCACAAACAACTCATTAAACATTTAAGATTTAATTCTGTCTACAAAGTATTAGTCATAAAAAGCTCCCTAAAAATGACGTATAAAGTTTTATTTGTGAGATTAGAAGAGCGGGTGGTATCGGGTAGTAAAAGAGATAAACAGTGTCTGTAACGTATAGAGGCGGCCTGTAAACTATTTTCCATGTCAGCGAAAGTGCGCGTTTATGCAGAGCTGAGTTTATGCCCGCGCCCGCAGATACGCTATAAAGCAGCTGAGTCCAGGTGATAAAGCCTTGGTTAGTAAACTCCAGCGGCTGCAGCGCTTTAACGAGTGCTCTTTTGAATTATTTCACGGCTTTTTAAGGCCGCCGGTAGTGCAGATTGCCGCTTGCTTTTATTGCTTACAGACGTTACGGGTTTATTTACAAGTTTTACTGCAATCCCAGTAAGAGTTTCTTTACGGATTTTGTTAGTTTGTAAAAAGAAATCAATACCGAAAATTTCAATTTCGTCTAGCACAGTCTGGTTAAGGCCTCATCTGTAGCATATAAATACGTCTCACTGCTAACTGGGAAATGGGGACAATTTTCGAAAACACTTCGACACTCCCTTCGATAACGCAAACAAAATTGTGCGGAGTTGGAAATACGAGTAGAGTACAAGTAAATCACAAGTCCAGTTAAAGTAGTCTAGATAATGGTAATTACAGTCAAGGGCATAAATATATGTACGTTACCAAGACGTCAAAAACACCTATACACCTTAATGCTATAAACAATAAGGCCGGTGACACATATATTTCTCATGATGGCTGTGTCGATATGTGTGCCCTCGACTGTACTTTTGTATGATGCTATAAAAAATCGAGCCCCTGGCCCCTTCTCTGAAGTGAACTATTCTGTATCATCCACGCAATTCTCAGAACCAAAATTTGTAAAACTTCAATTCACTGAAAAATCTGAGACTCAAACCACATGCCATATTAAACAGCTCAATACTCCCAAATCAGTCTTGTAGCAATCTTGTTGCGAATATTGCCTGTATTGGCAACCGACGAAGGGACACGACCTGCCGATATCCGGTCGCGCGGACTCCATTTCCGTCTCCAGTATGTATAACTTTACCGTCTCAGTACCTGACAGTTTAAAAAAGTTATAATATTTTTTGGAATGCCTTGGGAGATTTATTTTGTGCCAGTGACTTAAAAACAATTTAATTTTGTTTATTGAAACTTTTTTTTCAATCCTTTTTCCAATTAATCTATTCTGTTGTCAGAGTGGTTTTCTGAGAAAGGTTGAAATAGCTTTTTACCGATTTAGAACGTCAGTTCGGTGTTTATGGATTAAAGTCATCATCATACTGAAATCACACTGAAGCTTCTGTTTGAAATATAAAGTAGGTAGGGTAGGTATTAATAACTGTGAGTATTAGTTAGGCCTTTTTTTGGTTATAGGTTAGCCATAATCTAAATTTGGGGTTGAACTAAACAAATTTCGGAGCCGTCATATTATAGTCTCGATATTGCAATGACAAAACTTTGAAATGTGATGGCTAGATGGGTATATGTGTTAGGTACTTATTGACTCGCATAATAATATACGAGCCGCAGGGAAGAGAAATAAATATTTCCATACAAAATTGTTGCCACATGTTCAAATATTTTTCGTGAAAAATGTGTCAATTTTGATGACCGGTTAGCCTAGTGGTTAGTGACCCTGACTATGAAGCTAGAGGTCCTGGGTTCGAATCCCGGTAGGGACAGACAGTTGTATGATGAATACGAATGTTTGTGCCCGAGTCATGGATGTTGTATGTATTTAAGTATGTATTTATCTACATTATATAAGTATGTTTATCCGTTGCCCGGTACCCATAGTACAAGCTTTGCTTAGTTTGGGGCTGGGTCAATTGGTGTAATTTGTCCCAAGATATTTATTTATTTATTTATTTATTTAATTAGACGGAAAGTGGCGCCCTCATTTGATTTCTACTGTTTTGTGTGGGGATGAGGATTCCCTTCTCCTATTTTTCACACAAGTATTAGGCATATTGCTATATCCATCAAAAGGGTATACTATGTATCCATTCCCGTCCCGAATTGCCCACGCTGTCATTTCGAAATAGATATGTATGCCTGTTGACTTTGTTTTGGAGAGGTTCAAGTTTTATTGTGAGCGGGCAACACAAGAGCCCGAGGACATGAGTAGGTAGCGTAGTTTTACCCCACGAATCGGGGTAAAAAATGAATTCCCAAGATACACGCATTATTGGGATATGATGGACATTCTTGACATTTTATCAAGAGGTAAGTTTAGGGTGCGGCGGTTTCCTCATTGTATTGCATAATTGGACTCGAGACTAGTTCTTTAGTCTGAAAAAAATTAAAATACAACGTTTTTCGTCAGCGTTGTGTATACTTTTTCTTTGAGTTCGAAAAATAACGTGCCCGAAAAGTGTATTTTATTCCTTGACATATCCACAATGTACGTTGTTAATGCACCCATGCCTACAAGGGTTTTATAACAACACGTTACGATAACACAGGAATCCACGTCGACAATAGCAGCGGGCCCATATAAACACAAGCTAACGCGGGACTAAATAATTCGAATATGAAAGTAACGTGTTTCCGGATCAGCCTATGTTTTTGTAAAGGGTAAGTCGTATTAAAATTTACCCTGGTTAAAGATTCTTAAAGTAAATGGAAAGATTTAAGATACTTTACACATACATAAAACACGTCTTTATCCCTTACGGGGTAGACAGAGACAAAGGTAACAAGACCTGAAGGTCACGTTTTGCATAACTGTGGGTGGAAAGGGGAATCAAAATAGTGATGGTCCTATAACATGATTCCTAAGATTTTCAAACATTCCCTCGACGGGCTTTTAGCATCTGCACGGGAAAAGAATTAACTGGTACATTCTATGTTGTTTCTTTGCTCCCAGACCAGTGTTAAAGGAAATGCTTAAAATACTTTAAAATACTTTAGTTACAGTGTATTTATTATTTAATACCTTCATAAAGTGCTGTAGCAACACTTTGTCGTTTCAATTTGTCAAGTTTTAGAATACCAATTATTCAAATACTTATTAGAAAATTATATTTTTATAAACTATATCAGCATTGTCATCCATTGTTATAATTGCATACTAATTATTAAGGCAATTTTACTACCAGAAGTGGATGAATTTCGACTTGCAATATTAAGTTTGATCTCAAAAAACTAACGTAGAAAAACATTGCAACTTAAATTTAAAAAAAAACTATTAACCCAAAAATCTACCCAAGATTGGAATGATTACTAAAATAAGACGAATAATTCGATAAATTTAACAGACTTAAATTCAACGAAATTTAGCCGTTATCTTTCTCAAAATCGAGCGACTCTCGATCACCGAGCGACGAATCGAGGGTCACCTGACACTAACGTACAGTGAGCGACTAATTTTGTTCATCGAGATCCCGTGTCTACTCAAACACTCCTCGCAAGTGAATAAATGGGTAATACGATACCTACGCCTTTGGGGATGAGCGTACGTTGCGTAGTACAGCCAGCAGCAAATATAACGGATAAATCTACAAAAATATTCAATTGTTCACATTGAAGTCTATGATCAAAACTTGCTAGAGTTCGTGAGCTTTTAGAACGATATTCGGGTTTCGGCTATCAAACCCATAAGAGCGAGTGAGACAGCAAGATAAACCAGAAGGCCGTTCTAGGAGGTCACGGACTGTATTCTGCGAACGCATGCCTTTGTGGATGTGTCTACGCGGGTCATGTTCATTCTTAGGCAATCTCGAGGTTTATGTTTAATTTTTACCACAGATGGTCGTGAGGTAGCAATAATGGACTACTACTATTGTACGTACTATTGAGCTCCTTGTCTAAAAAAATATCTTCAGGCGCTGCAGACTATATGTAGGTAACAATTATTCTAGAACTAACGTTTTGTGTCACATTTTATTCATAGATAATCAAAAGTCAGATTGCAAGGGCACGCATCCTCTTTTCTAAACTAATTTAATACCCGTCCTATTTCTAAAACCATCTTAAATACCACAGCATAACTCAGAAGGTTCTCTACCCTGATTCAATAACTACCCCCGCAAAGTTATATTCGTGGGTCGATCCATCACCGCGCGGCGCGGCGTGACAGCGGCCGATGATCGTGTTTTGTGAACTCTTTCATTTATCTAATGAGTTTGTGAACGCGCCCCAACGTATTGATGAGGTGTTTGCGGGGCGCGGCTCTTCGACAACTCTTGATGAATTAATCGGGCGAACCAAGAAGTTATAACGTAACGTTCTTAAGGGATGGTCTAATGGAGTTTTAATTGGAATTTTTCGTTTATTCAGCCAGTATTTCACTGAAGAAGGTCGGCTTCGATGTGCAGTTTGAAGTGATACAACCTTTTTAAAAATTATTACACACTGGCCACTAATAAATTCAGAGGGTTCGCGGCGCGGCTAAAAATATACGACAGTTTCATTTTCGTTCCCATTAGATTATTTTTCACGGATCAAATTCATCTAAACCACGCAGTTTGCATGAGTCTAAATGATAAACAAAAACCTCTTTTAAGAGCAATTGTATCACATGGCTCAATTGTATAATAAATTCCACATCTACTTCCTGCAGGAAATGTAATATCTGCAAGCTGAAATGACCTACTCAAAGACCCGTACATGATACGGATACGGAAATAAATGCCCGCCTACGTTTTGTGTAGGAAGGGTGCCTAACCTACAAAATATGTTATCAAGGTACAGTTGAAATCATTACTTACGTTATTTCATGTTATAATCTTAGTCAAATTAGCATATTAATAAAGATGATAAGCTGGCAGCACGTATGTAAAATTTTATTAAGCTATTCTAGCTTGCTTTCACAACCCTGAAAAATAAGTCTATTTTAGGAAATGTATCCCTCTTTCTCTCTCTCTCCCTCGAATTTTAACTAGTATTCATCTATACTAATATTATAAAGAGGAAAGATTTCATTGTTTGTTTGCATTGAATAGGCCCCGAAACTAACTGGACCGATTTGAAAAATTCTTTCACCATTAGAATCACACATTATCTCTAATTAAGTAATTATTTTTTTAAGTTTGTATGTGTGTACATCTAACATGTATTCTGCACATAACTGAGTTATATAATATTTTTTAAATCAGCGCTATTGTCAAACTCATTTTAAAAAACGAACTTACAGTACCCGACTGCACATCGGTCTCCTCGCTTAATTTCTTTTTTTTTTCTTTTTTTTTATTTATTAATTTTGGCTTCGTAAAGCTTTTTCTTGCTCTAACTTAAGTGGCGGCAATTGTCTCTGGCCGAAGTGCAATCTATATGGCCGGGTACAATATGCTGTACCGCATAGACCCTTCGGACGACCCTAGAATTCCATTTATTTGGACACGAAGAAACTTAGAAATAAGTTGTTTTTTTTTATGAATGAACAAGTGGATCACCTGATAGTAAGTGAGTACCTACCACTCAGAGACACCCACATTACAACATTTTGACGATATCATATTTTCCAAATGGATAAGAAATATAAGTCGGTCATCCACGAGAGACAAGCAAGACAACTCTTGCTTGTTTTTGCAGGGACTATCTTGGCATAATGATACTAATTTGCGAAAAGTGAAGAAGTAATTTGTTTCACACATTTACTCTGGCCATAGGTGATCCATGAGTTCAGAGAGAGTTCAGAGAGATTATGCGACCAGTGTTTTGGTGTCGACGGCTGTGGCGGAAAATCTTGACAGCACTTTGTAGTTTTAGTTTATTTTAAGTATTTGCTTTTTATTTATATATTTAAGAAAACCCATTTCCTTGTATGGTTTTTATTATTGAGTAGAAACAGTCCTTCAGAACTTCATATGGGTACCAGATTTTAATAAGTTAGCAAACGTGTTTGACAACTCTCCACAGCGCTACGAGGATTTCCGAGTGACACTTCCATTTAGGTAAGTAGCTCGCGAAAATGGGACTTAAAAAATGCTTAAAACCGGATTGAGGTACAAAGTGCAACCGTTGCTGGGAAAGCTTTCTGTCAGACTTAATGCTGGTCTCAGGATTAACCAGATCTGAAATGCGCTGCCCCTAATCCACTTAGAATAACAACGGGGCTAATGTCTAGAGAGGAAGCTTCTTATTGTCTCGTGGAGGAATGTACAGGGCGTCCCGACATGCCATGTGGATATTGATTATCTATCTAGGTACCGTATTTTTAAGGATAAGTATTATTTTACGTAGAAAATTGATCGAACTGCATTTTCTATTCATACTAGGAGAACCAGAACTGTGAAGGAAAGACGTACTGTGTGTTTTTTCATAATGTTTTTAGAAAGAGCAAATATTTGGATTAATTGTTCCTGTTTTTTCTTCATTGCAAAATTTGGTTAGTAACTAAAATGCAAGGAAGAGTTTTCATTTACATTTTCTAATGGATAAATATCTACCGTAATTTGGTAATTTCTTAAAAAACACTATGCTACTATTTAACCGCAGATTTATTTTACTAATATTATAATTTTAATGGTACTGGTAGGGTAAACAAAGCTGGAAATAAAATCGCAGGTAACAGTTAATAAGAAAAATAGTTACTTTAAATGATATTAAAATTTCCTCCGGTGTGGCATAGCACGGGTACACCCTGTGCCTTACCTAGGCAAAGTAAGATACCGCAGCTCTGAAGTATGCTCAAGATTCGCTTAAGTGCTTTTGGATGTGAAAGTTTTAATTGGAGGTTAGTAAACAGCAAGTGGAACCAGATTCGTAGAATTTTAATCAGAAGAAAATTGTTTGAATTCATCTGCAAAGATAAGTGTTGTAAGTGTTGCTACTACCCGACAATACAGAGTAGAAAGCACAATTCATGAATACTGTGCTATCAAATCTGTATGAAAAAGTTGTTCCATTATCAGGATTCCGTATGTCAAAGAGAAAAAGGAAGAACCGTCAAGACCTATAGTTTATAGTATAGTTAGTATAGTGTAGAGGAAATATTTAATGGTGAATAGGGTATAGGTTAGGTATTATGTATTTCTCGTTTTTATTTTGATAATCGTAAGTAGTTCTGTTGTAGTGTTTTTATTGTTTAGTTTATATTCTTTTTTAATTAAGTTACTTAATCTGTATTTCAAACACAATCTCTGTATTGTTTTTTTGAATAAATACTGAATACTGAGACTCTTCCTTCTCAGGAACGCGCAAACGCGAGGAAGTGTTGAAATAGTTACTTAGGGCACGGTGTTTTACAACCTTAATTTTTTTTTAAATTAAAAAAATTACAGCCGTATAAAACTTGAGTAATGCTGGCGTACAGTGTTCGTTTCCCTGCCGCCGGGCGAGCGCTCCAAGAGGAAGGACTACGAACTAGTCGGAAACGTGTCGAGCATTACTTGACTCTTATACGTGAGTGATCCGTTTGTGTAATTGTGTATTATCATACAAAAACCGCTTATTTTGAATTGTAAAATTACAACACAAGTAAAGGAAAAATATCAAAAATAATTGATTGTCATTTTTAATGACAATAACATGGCATTTAAGTATTTATTTTTATTTTATTAGAGACCAAGAATCTTAGTTATTCAAATAAAACAAACGTATTTCTATGAAAAAAACGTTATTTTTACTCTTTGCAAGACCTATATAGATTTAAAAAATATTTTTGATCTTTTAATTTATACGGAACGGAACCCGCAGTGCGCTGTTAACTCGCATTTGACCGGCTTTTTAACCCGCTCCCTTTCCCTTTTTTACCCTGTATAAGCTAAAGAAATTAAATCGTCGCAAACTGTCCTCAAAACACTTGACGAAGTTAAACGAAATGTTGGCAAAAACAAATTTTCCCGGCTTATGGAGTGAAATTAGTTTGGAGTGCCTTCAAGTTAGCAAATTGTTGGTGTCCCCGGGGACGTACGTGCGAGTTGTTTTAGAGCCGTGCATTTAACATCCTCAGATAAAAGGCATTCAAAACTTCAACGCGAAAATAAAGTTTCCCAAGTTTTGATTGAACCTAGGATTCCGTTTAAGCCAAGTGTGAATTTCAGTGTGCGTCTACCGCACGCCGAGGACGACTGCATTTAGTGCTACTCGTAGGTGTTAAAGTTAAAACGTAAGTCGACGTGTGCATACGGAAAGGATTGAAATATCATGTCTATATTGCCTTTGACGCTCCTTTGTCATATTAGACAAGATTGCGTTATTTTTAGAAGACCTGTCTTATTATTCTGGAATATTTTAGGAGGAGGTTGGATTAGACTAATTGAACACTCCTGTAAAAGTTTACGCGCAACTTTTTATTTGTAACTAAGTGAATTTATACAGTGTATTTCCATTCGTAAACCACAGTTGATAAGTAATTACAGGGGTGTCCAGTCAAACTCACACAACCAGGTGATTAATTTCAAGACAGTTCAATGATATACATACATAAATCACGTCTTTATCCCTTAAGGGGAAGACAGAGCCAAAGGTTACAAGACCTAAAGGCCACGCTTAGCATGACCGTGGGCGTATAGGTGGAAAGGGGAGTTAAAAAATAATATAATAATGGACATAATTCTCAAAGGGATGACCTACTAAAGTGAAACAATTCATCGAGGGAGCTACTCAAACCGTAATCGCATCGATAGCTAGCTCAGATAACCAAACAAAATCGATACACGCCCAACTCTGTAATTATTTTAATTTAGCGAAACAAAGCGTCCAGCATTTTGCGGCGTACAAAAAGGCATACGAGAACGGCGCGCGGCATGAGCGATCGCTACACCGCCCAACTTTGCCGCCTGGTGTTCATTAGAACTTAGACTTGTATGAATTTTCACCAACTTTCCGACGTAATGAACACTAAAAGGAGGCAAGTTTGAGCGCTTCAAATTTTAATACTCCCCTTTGCCGGTTCGCCGCGGACAAGCTTAATACTAAATTGGCCGTATGGAATTCGTAACAGTACTACCTGTGGAGTTAGAAATCCAATATCCGCCCTAACTTCACATAAAATGAACTCCGGGTGCTGTTTGTCTGGCTTTTGAACTGTCTTCATAATACGAGTGCCGTGAGTCGCGTCTATTCATTGGTGAGGCGGGAAACTCATTTGTTTTACGTCAATTGTTCGGAATTGTTGGCCAGTGTTAGAACTTAACGTAATGACCATTTACACACGCTTTTACTAGAGTTTGATCACTTACGAGCGTGTCTGAAATTTTTAGTTGAGCTCTAGGCAAGGATCTAAAGAAAGAAAATGAAACCAATCGACTGATACTCACTGGTTTTCCGTACATGGCTTCTCATATTAGCCTAAGCACTAGTGATTACTTCGCTTAATTATTTGTAAAAAGTTAAATTAATTTAAAAATACATATCTTGTCTGTGTCCGGCAAAAATCAAAGTCAAGGCGACAGAAAAAAAAACGAACGAAATATTAGCAGAAATTTAGTAAGCGTTCATCGTGATCTATTTTTATATGTCTGATTACTTTCTATTTTAAATTGTGTATATTCTCTTATATTTGTGTGTCTTGCAAAAAGGAATAAATGTCTTCTATATTTCTTTTTATGAATGAAAGTAATGGAGTAAATTAATATTTTCTGATTTCATTACTTTAGCAATTGGCCATAAACTAATGGAAATAATATAAAATTAGCTACAGCAATATCTCCTGAAATCAAGCTTAAGTAGCAATAAGTGGCTCTCAATTAGCTACTATAAACTTTCCTAGCAGACCCGAGACCCTCATAATCGATACAGTATTCATGCTCTATATTTGAAAACTTAATTTCCACTTTATTACTCAACTGTTAGGAAGGTAACCGTATATTATAATTAACCGAAGTATTTCTAACTTTGGCAAACCAATTTCGATACCTTGTTTGATATTGAAGCACTGTGACACAAGGAAATAAACCTAAACCTTGAAAATATCTGTATGTACGAATAATAAGCACAAAATGAACCAAGAAATACAATTATATTTTCTTTTTGTTTAACAATTCTATATATGCTGACTTTAGCAAGTTACTTAAAGTGGCGCCCAAACTGGGACCAATATATGTACTTAACGCGGAAAAAGGAGTTATTTTTGGACATGGAAAAGAAATGAAAAACTTCTTATTTAAACCCCTAATATCTTTAGTGTCACATGTCAGTGATACCAAATTTGTTTAATTTGTAGGGAGATAAGACACGATTTTAAAGACATTTCTAATGATGAAAATTTTAGGAAGTTAGCAAAGTGTACTGAAATAGGGAGTTGGTAAAATATTCTTGCGGTCAAACCTCCTTGTCAAAATATATTTAGATCTGCAAATTCAATGATTTTGAAAGCTATCTTTTTCCTAGCCAACTAAAGAGTCCCACTGCTGGGCAATGGCGAACCTTTTTTTGCGTTACTCTATCCTATCGAAAGCAGTTTTTGTTAAATAAGAACCGCCAAAAAAAACACAACCCAGTCAATTTTGAGCAAAATTAAACTCCAAGCAACCAATGGAGCATTTAAGGCAAAACTAAATTTAACTCAACGCTTGGCCCCATACTTCCTGAATTACTTATCTGACTATGCCACCTTAAAATAACAGCGGTGAGCCTACCGGGTTAGTTATAATAAAGTTTGAAACACCGTCCCCCAAACAGTTTTCCGTGATGTGGGCGAGCCCTAAGCACCCGCATAGTGCTTATCGCGACGATATGCGACTAGTAATGAGAACGATCGATACCGTTATCAGTACTCCAAACTTTACTTATGAAGGTAACCTCCTGCGATTATTTGGCGAATGAAAATGGTGGGTTGCTTTTTATTATATTTTATGCAAAGAAAAAGCAGCAATCCAACGCGGTAATGCCAATCGGGCACAATGTGTAGCTGCGGCGGTGATCTGGAAGTAATTTTTACTTCTAGGTTAGGTTAGGCCACTTTTAGGTATCTTTTTCTGTATTTTATTAAGATTTTAAATTTAGTCTCAGCCTGAGCCTTAGCCTTCTTTTGTATCTAACCCTATGTTTAGTTTTTCAGTAATTTTGGAGTTACGTTCTTAATTTAAAAAAGACACGAATAACAACCTACGTTCATAAACTCTGGCTGTTGATGTGGAGACAATTTAAATTATGCGTCGTTTTTATTTTCTAAAGCAGTAGTTATTTTCGAAAGCATATGGAAGACTTTAGGATCAACAAAGGTTTTTTTAACCATTCGTAAAAACCTTGATATTTTGTACCACACAAGTCGCCACATGAGCTAGAAGCAGTTTTTTTAAAATACTACCTCCGTTTTTGTATTTTTTATTGTGTTCCATTAATTGCGTTTTCTACAAATATTGTTGCACTAAGCAAATAATATATTTGTAATATAAATGAATTTTGAACAAAATAACACAAATTCATACGAATTTGCCATATTCCTCATACCTACTTGGTTTGATATTAAAATGTAAATAAAATTTAGACAAATCTACAATTACTTTAAGCGGAACGATAAGGTTTCTTTTAAATCATAGAAACAATCATTTTAAACTAACCCGAAGTTATAACTTGAAGAAAATCGTCCTCAGTCAGACTAACTGGGAAATGAGAGGGTTTATGATGTCTTTTTATCAATTACCTATTTACAGTTTGTATGCCTGCTAAAACAAGAACTTTAAAAAGGAATTTTATTGTTTTGTACTTTATTAAAAAGGAACGTAGCAATAATTAATCTTTAGGTGTGTTTAAAAGGAACGATCCCCTGACATTTTAATTACCCAAATAAAAAGTTATGAGCCCACCTAACCAAGATTTACCTTATAAATTTAATTTTACATTCTTCTTGATTATAAATGTCATTTTCAGCGGGATTTTCGCTGAAGGAGGCAAGAAAATTTGATAATTTAAGCCCCTGCGGGTAATTAACGGGAAAGGCTGGTATCTGAGGTGTTTATTAGCAGTTAATAGAACCGAGAAGCCGGCGGGCGGCTCTCCGCGCCAACCTGTTGCCGACGGAACGCCTTCCGCCCATCGCCGCGCTCCAGCTACGCGGAAACGACTCACCCGACTGCTCCACTTCTCACTTTCCTCGGCGACTCCAGAACTAACTACTAGACCCATACTCACCCACTGATTTCCCGTCTCTGCCGATGCTCTGCGCAAGCGACGACAGCATCATTTTTAATATACACAAAATTAATTACAAAAAACAATCGTAACTGGTTTTGCATTTTTACGTTTTTTTTAGAAATTCAACTGAAAAATATAAAATCACTACGCAAATAAATCTTCAACCAGAAATCATAGTCGAAATGTAAATGAAGGAACGAAGGAGTAAAATGTGGAGTTTGTTTGCACGATCGGCGCGGGCGGCTAAGTTATCGAGAGTGGTACTGAAGGTGAGGGTGCGAGGCGTGAGCCGTGCGCGGCGCCGCTGCCGCAGCCGACTACAGAGTGGCAGCGGGCTGAACGGCCACGGGCCCCACCCCTGGCGCACGCGCGCTGCCCGCCAGCCACGGCGCATGACCGCCATCCTACCCGAAAGTGGAAAAGTGACTCCTCCAACGTAGATACACCATTATGTACTAAATAAATATTGTACCGTAATAGATGTTGAACTAAGTACATAATATTAACTCAATTCATGATGTTATGCTCGATTTGTAAAACAGAATTCCTTAGAGCCTAACTGGGACTTCACGTCGTGATTTTTCCTCAATCTCTTTACTTTCGTTACATGGAAAGGCACTAAAATATTTATGAAAATGGCCTGGTTTGCTGGCATGAAAATAAATTTATTCAGTTTATAACCTTTTATTCTCTTTTATGGCCTTCAATTCTTCAATTACGGCGTTGTATAGTTCCCTGATCCCGCTAAAGTAACTGTGCCTGAGAGACGATAGGTATCCGGACGGGAGGGGCTGGAACTTGGAAATAATGTCGAGATCAACGCCGTGATACACTCGCATTTCGAACGTCAACGGGACGCCCAGGTCAAACGTATAGTCCACGCTGTGTCCGCAGCGGGCCGCTCCGTTAATGTTGTAGATGCTATCGTTTAGAAATACTTGAACACTTCCTCCGCGCTGGTTGATTTTTTTAGCCATGATCCCTGCAACTTGCACTATCCGCGCTGTCTGAGGAGGCCCGCCCGACTCCGAGTAAGCGTACGGGTACATTATGGCATGACCGTTTCGCCTGATTGATAAATAAGCTTTCATATCTTTTTTGTATTTTAATAATGCGTTTTTTATGAACATCGTTTCGTTCTCGGAAACGGCCGCTACTCCAGGGTAGACTGCGGAATAGCCGTTAGTGACTTTCTCGCACCCGCCCCATTGCGTTTCGAAATTTCTTGACAAGTCCACGCCAAAACTATACTTGTCGTCTGATTGTTTTGTGTTCTTTCTCCATAGCGGGCGGTCCTGTAATTAAACACAGTCGTTCAAGCCTCGATTGCACAAACTGCTCGACACTAATAAAATATTTTATTTACTTTAACTCACTTGTCCTGAGTATATTAATATCAGATCCCTTCCTACTCAATAATTACTTACATAACGGCTATACTCCATTCCGTCAGGGTTGGTACAAGGCAAGATCACCCATCGTATCTTCTCGATCATCTCGTTGTGTTCCTGGCATGCCAGTAGCTGTTCTATGATGAACATTGCCAGTTCCACCGGCTGCAGGCCCGCCTCCTGTCCAGCCTCCACCATTATCACTGGCGCAGGTTCATCTTCCTTTCCAACTGGTGGATTATGAAGAACTATCTGAAAGTCTTTTTAATTAACAAGACGAAATCAATTCGTTAGGCACGCAGTATTAAACTGAACTCCTCAAAGTTTCGTTTTAGCTTTATTTCATGTGGTTTCAATTTTTGAGTTCAGTTTTTTAATACGACCTGCCCGATAAAATGTTTGAATTCATTTTCAAAGGTTTGTTAACAGGGCATACACAATATTTTATGATTACGAAATGATATTTAAAGTAAGAAGGAAAAGGAAAATTATCCTATAGCAGGGTTGTGTTTTATTTAAATACTAGCTTCTGCCCGCGACTTCTTCTGCGTAGAATTATACATAAAACCTTCCTCTTGAATCACGCTATCTATTAAAAAAACCGCATCAAAATCCGTTGTGTAGTTTTGAAGATATAAGCATACATAGGGACATTATAGGGACATAGGGGCAGAGAAAGCGACTGTTTTATACTATGTAGTGATAGTGATGATGATAGGGGTTAACCATTTTTTTGGACAATATCTACGAAATAGTCATTAAAACAGAAAAGCTTGTTCACCTCATAAAGGTGTCTACCGTCGTAAGTTGAGCTCTCGTTAATAACGTCAACCACATCGCCGCAGAATTGCTTCAGCGCTGTAAAGTAGACGACCATCTGAAAGCATACGCACGTTTCGGTACACCGTGGCTTCACTTTAGGTAATGGTGCAAATGCGATGGTTCTTAAACAGTGACGCTCAAACACAGAGTCTCAGAAAAGTTATTGCATGTTAAGAAACAAAACAAGGCCTTTAGGTCTTGTTACCCTAGGCTGCATCAACCCAGTAAGGGATAAAGACATGATCTATGTTTGTATGTATATAAAAAAAACGTTATTTTAGAACAAAGATGAGGAGGAATCAATTTGTACATACACATACACAAATCATGTCTATGTCCCTTACGGGGTAGACAGAGCCTTGGGCGTATAGGTGGAAAGGGGAATCAAAGTAGTGATACTTCTTACACTTATATACTTTGGTCAACTTAATAACAAGTTTATATTGGAAAAAAAAAATATAATATTGAAAGTTACACATGGTCCTCCGAACCGGATTTTGAGTGACCTGGTGTGACCAAGGGACTCAGGAGCCATCAAGCGTTATTGAATGGAATGTTGTTTCTTTCTCTTTGAGTGTATTTGTTTTTATGAGTCAGGTGACAAACAAGCAAGTGGGATAGCTAATGGTAAGTGAGCACCACCACCCATGAACACTCGCCCGCAGTAATAAAGGATTTTAGAATCGATACCAGCCTAGACGACTGAGATGAAACAATAATATTATTTAAGTTTCAATGTCTTACTGTACTGGCGCCCACGGAAGCATTTTCTACGCATATTTCTTCGTCTTTATACTGAAGAACATCTAACATCTCCTTGTAACATTGTCTGAACGTTTTGCATCTGGTCCAATGTAGAAAAAAAAGTAAATTTGTAAATTACAACTAATACAGAGTCATTTTCTTTTTTGGGAGTGTATGGAATAAAGTTAGTTAATAATATTTAGAAAAACTATAAACGGACTTAGACGTTGTGTAAACTTTAAAGAATAGTTTGCAAATTTAATAAATTTTACAAAATGAAGTAAACTCCACATAAAAGATCTCACCCACAATCTGCAGCACTGACAAGACGAGTTTGAACTGAAAGTAATTAACACTTTAGTTACTGTTAACATAAATTGCGCAATCTTGTAATATAAATAAACACCGGTGTTACCTATAAAAAGTACGAAAAATAACTTAAAATAAACCTTCATTTCGTATTATGTTAGCATTGAGCAATGCTAACAATAGAACTTATTCCATTTGCACTGTGTTGTTTAAATCGGTCTCGCCTATAAAATAAAACAATAAATTCAATGTATTTTATATTCATGACGAAGTATTGTTGTCGCCGTCAGAAACAGCCGCGACATCGTAAAAATAGCGAAGAGTTGAAAAATTTAACATACGCAACTAATCGCAACAAGGTCAAACACAATTTTATTTGCATTACTTTCGACCGAACTCTCTTCTGATTTGCGCCGAAAATGTTATAAAGCCCTCATATAATTGCGGCATAACCACTTCTAGTTGTCCTTCTGGGAAGTTAAACTCGAAGTTTTCTGTTATTTCCATGGTGTATGCGTAAGGGACTCCTGCCACACCGTACGCGTAGTCGCAACTGCCTCCTGACACTGGATACCACTGTCCGGAGCTCATTATCTCGAACCCATGGCCACCAGCTCTTACCACAGAATCAGATACCATACGCGCGAGATCGCGTAGTCTCTGCCATTTCTCTGGCAATATATAATCAGTGAAACCCCAAGGGTACACCAAGTAAGGCCCGTAAGTGTGTAGGGAGACGTAAAGTTTGAGCCGTTCCTTATACGTGTTCATGATTGCTGCAACTATCCGTGTTTCCGGTTCAGAAAACGCTTTGGGCCCGGCGTAGCCTTCTGGGTCGCATGGGTCTTTTGAGGTCGCTTTCCCGCCCCACTCAAAGCCATAGTTACGGTTCCCATCGACTCCGTAGCAGTCATGTGTCGTATGTTTTGATCTTGTTTTTCTCCATAGACGATTCTGTAATACAAAAACCCAAACTTATTCTAACCAAAAATATAGTCAGGGACAAAAATAACATCATAAAATAACTCTGAGCGCTATGCCGTCATTTCTGAGCGGTACAGGTCCATTTCTCAGGTACAAGTGAGGAATTACGACTAATTATTAATGTACGGCTTTTTATAGCTTATAGATGATTAAAAATAAATGTCGAAAAACCTAGTGCCGTACTAAATTGGTGGTGCCGGAAGTTAGTACAATTTTTTTTTCTATTTACTCACGTAGTCGCCTGTACCGCTCAGAAATGACGGCATAGCGCTCAGAGTTATTTTATGCTAAAGTTACAGCCTTCTAAGCGTTATTCACGCTGGTTCATTTCACAGGTTAATTTTTTCCATGGGCTTGTAGTTTATTATAATATTAGTAAGATTACCTAATCATTTTAAAGAAATGACTGAAGCCCCGGTTTTGTAGGTATTATACTATGTACTAAGGACATACACTTAAACTAGGTATGAAATGATGACTAATTAGCAAAATGATCACACCGATTTTCCAGTCCGGGAGAACTCGTAGCCATCAGGATTGACCAAAGGTAAGATGTACCAGTCGATGCCTTGTAGCTCCTTGATTCGAGCCCTAGGACTTCTCGCCAGCCTGCGGATGATGTACATGGCCATGGCAGGCGCTGCCCACTCTCGTGCATGGACACCTGATAGTAAAATTTTGGCAGCTAACTACTGAAGAACAACTTTACCTATATGGGAAGTGACTCGTTATTTTCGCTTGTCAGTGTATAAATTCGACCCATGAAAATCGTACTCTATTAAGCGGGTTCTCCATGTCATCATCTCCAGCTGAAATATGTCCCACTGCTGGGCCATCTCACAGAATAAGGGGGCTTGGGCTGTAGTTCCTACGCGGAGCCAATGTCGTTTGGAAACTTCACACGAGTTATTCTACTGATTCGCAGATGTGTACAGCTGTCCTCAAGAAGTGTTTCCCTCTTAAATTACAATAGGAAAGTTAAGTCAATGCTAAGTTCTACGGATATTTACCTGCGTCAATAAAAATGATAGGGTTGCTGCCATTCGGGTTAGTGGAGATCTTAACAAGTTTCATTGTGCGATTTTCGGTGCTTTGCCCCACATCCTGAACCGTCACGATGTTGGAAAATTGGGTGGCCAATTCTTTTATAAAAGTCAACATCTAGAAAAATCATAAGGCAGGTATTTGAATAGATTGGTTCTGGGACAATTGTACCAATAAAGTCAGGTTATAAAATTTAAGGCAATTATGCATCAAGGTAAGAAAAGAACAACTTCTCTTAGCTAACAGATAATAATATCGTGCAAGTCATAGTTTTCAGGAGAGATAAAAAACTGTATTTGATAAACATACTTAATCTATGGTGTATAAAGCGACAAATAGACAATTCTACTATATCTCTTTATTGTATTGTGATATAAGCGAAGGTACATGTACCTATATGCTGTGAATAGTTAAAAAATATTTATAACAAGTTGATTCAGTTGGAAAAGTAAACAGCAGGAAAAGGGATGGGGGTAATATTTTTATCCTCGGTTTAGTTTAATAATTGCAGCTAAAGTAGTTTAAAACTAATTTGTTATAAACAAGGGTACCTAATTTTAATCATGGTTGAAGCTAATGTAGGTACAGAAATGTCTACGCTCATGCTATATAGATATTTAAGGAAAGAATTTGATTATACTATAACGCAGCATCACTTTAGTTCCAATTTGAGCATCAACGAAGCCACTCTGCACTTTCGTGGAGAGTTGTGGTGTTTTTTAACTAGGTGTTCAAATCTCAACGATACATACGTCACCGTAGGAGTTATAGCCATAAATTTTGTAGTCGTTGTCTTCAGTTCTAGCTGGTCCTTTGGATATGTCCTGAAAAGACCTGGAAACAATATGTTTTATATTTTCGTGTGATTATCGTACTAGTTATAGTATGACTTAGTCCCTGATTTCCGATAAAAAAGAAGATGTTATGCATTTGAAACCTACCTATTTCTGTTAGATATGAGTATCTTTTTATCTATGTCTTGAGATTCTATTCTATTTAGGTCACAGATAGAATAATGTTAGAGTGGTAAACATGAAACTTTGGCGTTAGCTTAGGTATTTGTAAAAAAATAAAATATTCGGATGTTTCTATATCTAGAGCGGTGTTCGCCGCTTTGACACTACGTATGAAAATGAATATTTAATTCGTGAGTTAAGCGATCTAATAAATTAATTATGTCCGAGTTAAATAAAACAGTGACTAACCAGCCATAGTTGTATTTGTACCGCACTGGCATCAGGTGCTTGCTAACAAATTGGTCCAGAAGCACTTTCTTGTGCGGGGCCACCAGAACGTCTGTGGTGCGTCTTAGGCCACGACTCCGCTTAAGGATTTCAATGCCGTCAGCGCCATGTAATTTGGTCAATTCGTCTAAATGTGCCCCATTTATCGGAATAATTTTCATGAGAGTATAGCTGAAACAAGAACAAAACAATAAAAAAACCTGCATTATGATGATGCATGAGGTTTCTCTGCAGTTAAAAAGGACTCGAAGTAGAGACTTCCACGCGTCGCGGTCCTGTTCTCTGTAGGGTTATTACCTATCTCGCTCGCAATCGCCATCGTGTTCATTTTGACAGTTCACGTATGGGCTGACAATTGGCATCGGAATCAGCTAGCTGTCACATTCATACTAGAACTGTCAAAATGAACGCGATGGCGATTGCGAGCGAGTCAGGTAATAAGCCTACTGGTTTCAAGGTATTGCTAGCTGCAACCGACTGAGAAAATCTCTTTCTCAAACGCTTCATGTGCATCGAGGCCGTCCTGGCTTCCTGCCACCAGAAGTTTATCATTACTTAGGGAAGGAAACTGAAGTATACTTGGGTACTGCAAAAGTTTCTGCCGTATACGTACTTGTCATATTTATTCTCCCCGCAAGCCGCTAGACAACAGGTTTGAAAGAGACCTGAAAATATGCCAAGCCACGTTTTTGCAATCTGTCTGTATTAAGTTCTAGTTAAACATTTTGTATTTTGAAATTATTAGGTCAAAACAATTAAAAAACGAGATTGAAAATTTGAATCTTACAAATAGGCAAGACACGCTCCTCCCACAAACCCACCGTGCCAGATTCTAACATGATAAACAGTTAATCTATAAATTCGCGTTAATGTGATAAAATTCATAAGAAAACCTGTTCCACTTTTTTTTATTTACTGAGGCTTTTCGTCATAACATCATCATGTCAGCCGAATGACGACTACTGCTAGAAATAGCCCCCCCTCCCCCCTAAGGCTCTCCACTCGGACCGGTCCTGTGCCTTCCGCATCCACCGCGATCCCGCGATCCTGACCAGCTTTGAGCAGTGAGGCTTTGGATTGAGCTAAGCTCAAATATTAAAACAGTACCTACAAGTTTATCCTATTATATATAAACTTACCGAACACAATCACGACCCACCTCGCCATCCCAAATCTGCATATTAAACCTCTAAAATGAACTTAAATCAATTAAAAAATCAAATTAACAACTTAGCCACAACACACACTAATTTTGAAACGAGAATATGATTCGAAAATTTTGAATAGGTAATGAATTTCTTTGTTCATTTTATTTTACCAATTATAAGCACAGATGGCATCTCAGAAAGTGGTGAAACAGGTCACATGTCTTACGACTGTATAGGTACCACTACTTAATCCAATGCTCACGAGGTTACCTGGCTACGCTGACGTATATTTGATTAAAAATTTATTTTATTTAGTGGTTTCAAAACAAAACACGATTCAATATAGGTAATTATTCTTTGCTGCTGACTAACTAGTAACTTTAATTCACAGAAATTGTATTACTTAATAGAATAAGAAGCAGGCTTTAAAGCAAAATACGACTGAAATTGTGGTCACCACAATTTCGAGAATATGGATGACAGAACCCACCGTATGATATCATTATCAAAGGCTGTTATTGCTTTATTATGGGATGCATAAAGGAAGGAACAACTTAAAACAAAACGATTTTTTTAATGATTCCTTTTTATTTCTTTTGAACTTTACTCCGTGTTTGACTCACATAGATTAAAATATAACTCATACGATTTATGATGTCAAAATAAGCTAGTTAAATTTGATTTACAGTGGACAAACAGAATCTCATGACATTAATTCCGTCCGTAACTATAACATCTTCAACCCGTTTTGTGGCTCTTTAGTTTTGACTGAATTCCCTCTTAATTTGTATAGAGAATGTGATGAAGCCGTCATAATATTTGGGTAGAACTTCAGCTAGTAATTCTTCGGGGAAGGTGAACTCAAAGTCTTGTGTCAACTCCATGGTGTATGAATAGGGGACCCCCATTGCATATGCATAGTCGTCACTACCTCCTGCTGCGGGGTACCACTCTCCGGCGCTCATGGTTTGGAACGAGTGTCCTCCCACTCTCAACACAGAATCAGACACCATACGCGCTAAGTTACGCATCCTTCGCCAATTTTCTGGCAACAAATCAGCAGTGAAACCCCAAGGGTATACCAAGTAACCTCCGTAACTATGTATGGACACGTAAAGTTTCATCCGTGATTTGTGATCGTTTATTATTTTTGCTACAGCCTGCGTTTCTGATTCAGAGAATGGTTTCGGTCCAGCATAGATTTGATCGTCGCATGGGTCTTTGGAACTTCCTTGGCCGCCCCACTCAACGGCGTAGTTACGGTTCCCGTCGACTCCGTAGCAATCTTTTGTTGTGTGTTTTGATCTAGTTTTCCGCCATAAACGGTTCTGAAAACAAAGATTCTCTTGAATTAAATTTGCTCTCCAATGTAACCACTAACCCTAATACGGACATCGCGAGCTTACTTTCACGAAAAAATTGGGTTCTAAGATAAGTACTTAATCATTTCAAAAAAACTTGATTGTTTCGAATATCTTAACCATCATGGGGACCCATTTGTGTGAAGAAATGTGTAACGTCCACACTTACTGATTTTTTAGAGCGTGAGAACTCATAGCCATCAGGGTTGACTACGGGTAAGATGTACCAGTCGACTCCGTTGAGCTCTCTCTTCCGAGCCTTGGGGTCACTCGTCAGCCTGTGGATGAGGTACATCGCCATAGCTGGTGCCACCCATTCTCGAGCGTGGATACCTTAAGAATTACAATGTCTGCGTCAATTAATTCTAACCTACTTAAGTCATGCGGTAAAAATCCCCGGTAAAATTTGCGATTACTATCCATTACTCAATAAGCATTAAATAATGCTGACAGTCACGGAAGCCAAAATGTCATAATCCATCATTAAAAATAATTATAAAGTCTGACTCCTATTATCTAAAAGACTTTATACAGAAACATGACTCTTTTAGCAATACTCCGTTTTATGAGGTACAGGGATGTTTCCTAATAACTACTCAATGTACCTCTATTGTTATTATTTAGTGGCTTCTTGTTAACGTTTTTCATGATTACGGTGAATTTTTTGATTGGTCACTCGGAGAATAAATAGAAATAAGCTTTAGTGACCTGTAATGCCTGTTACCAAGAATAAATCTCATTTAATTTCATTTCATTTTATTACAAACCTGCGTCAATGAAAATTATAGGATTGCGACCATTCGGATTAGTCGAGATCTTGACGAGATTCATCTTTCGTTTTTCGTAAGTATCTCCTACATGCTGAATCGAGACGATGTCCGAGAATTCTGAGGCTATTTTTTTAATACGGGACGTTATCTAGAAAAGCCAAAGAATTTATTATAACTAGAAAATTATGCACAAATATATTATGTACCTATTTGAGCTAAGCACGAGGTATTTATATTCTTCTTCATTTGGCAATTGCTCCTATGGTCACTTGGCCAAAGGTTAATTAAAAAACGTGATCAAGTGTTCATATCTGCTGAAATTGTCTACAGATGAAATTTATATTGAAGAGGTTACCCAGTAACCGATATTGAAACTCGATGTAGATCGAGATTAGCATAACATTCTTTTTATAATAAAAAAAATGGAATCGGTTTAGTATATTCAGAGACACCGTTACAAACCGAGAAACATAATCGTTAAAGTTTACCATTTTATTATATAAAAATATAGATATAGATATCCAAGGTACGTACATCATCGTAGGAGTTGAAGCCATAAACGTTGTAGCCATTCCTCAGCCTGCTATTTTGTACGAACTCAAAGTCTCTGAAATTAACTATTTATTGTACAGGATGTCGGGAAACTTGAGCTTAGGTGACGTGCTCGACGTTAGTTACCGCATTAACTTTATTACCATAGAGATGTTAAATTCGTTTCTGCGTATTCGGTACTTTTATTCCAAATATGGGGACCTGCAGATACTGTACTTAAAAGATTTCTTTAAGATTAAATATGAGGAAATAAGTTTCAAGCATGTTTTAATTTACTTATCGAAAAATACCAGTAACTAATGGGTACCTATCTCAAATGATGGTAAATTATAGTAGAGGCAAAAAATATGATTCGCAGATGAGAATAATTAAATGTCCTACAACTTCACACAAGGAAAGATGTGAAGTAACTATCACCATTATAAAATGGTCCATTTAGGTACTGACACATCAAAGACCAAACAAAATCCTTGGACTACTAGTAATAGGCTCCCTTTACGTTGCGTAGACGAGGAAAAATTACCGATTTTGTGAGGTTCCCACGGAATCAGGGCTCCTAGGGGGCAGGGGCATCAAACAGTGAGTGCAAGCTAGTTAAGACATAAATATAGAAAATTTATCAACACACTTTCCGTAGTTATATTTGTATTGCACTGGCATCCCATGGGTGTTGACAAACTCCTCGAGAATCCATCGCTTATGCGGGGCCACAAGAATATCCGTGGTGCGGTTTAGTCCACGACTTCTCTTCAAAATTTCAATGCCATCTGGATCATGTTGTAATATGGCCAACTTTTTCAGGTGGTGCTTGGTGTGTGGAAGGATTTTCATCAGCGTGTAGCTTAAAGGAAAGTAAAGCATTAAGGAAACAGGAGTAACAGTGTGTTTCCGCCTGTGCCGGTATTTTCTATGTATAAATTTTACCTTTAAAACAGTGCCACGAATGTCTTACTTTTTTTATACAACAAGGAAGGTTGACGAGGAAGCTTACCTCATGGTATATATATCCGCCACTCAGGAGCATTTCAAATAAGTTGCCAGTCTAGAGAGCTAAGATAAAATACCTTATTTGCCATTAACTTCGGCGGATGACTGCATCAAAGACAACACACTACTTAAGCCTTGCAATTTTTCTCAATGTCCAATATGCTACGTTAGACTAAACGACTTACATTAAAATATTGCAATTAGATAGAAACCACGCTGCCAGTACATACATAGGAAACGAAAACGCGTAAATGACACCTACTATAAATTTGATCTGTAGGCGAGTTTTTGTTTTAGAAATAGCGCCTGAATTGTTATACGCAGTCTACTACTTAAAGACTCGTGTAGGTATTGTAGTTACGAGAGACTTACAGCAAAATATTTGAACGTCTAATACAATCTAAACCTAAAAGGGCCTGAAACGTTGTTATAGGACACCCGTTGTTTACCAGGAACTGGTACTTTCACGGCGATATTTTATTTAGGTTTTAAGGGAGCTAAGCTTGTCACGTTTTGTTCAGTTACTTAGTCATAAAGTAAAAACGGACACACAGAGTTTTCCAACTATGCAGTGTTTACTGTTCTTTTAGATTCATATTATGCAACATACTTGTCATATTTGTGGTCCTCGCAATTAATCGTAGAAGAGAGTCCAAGAAGACCTAGAAAATAATTAAATAAATCATGCAGTTGGATGATACTTAATCGAGAATACCCAGAATACAAATGTTAACTTTGTGGAATTTACTAGATTAAGAAGTATATTTGTATCAATATTTCGATAAAACATTCAGTTGAAAAGTATAATCGTTTCTACAACCAAGATTTGATAGGTAACTTTTTTTGGTTTAGTACAAATGCATAGGTACTATAGGTACCTGGCTAGTAAAAATTAAAATAATTATAATAACTTTGTGTAATTCTCGCTTAACTCAAAGTTCACTCTATACCGTAACACGGGGTGAGAAGGGATTGCGGGATAGAACTAATATTTTGTGTTTTAAAATTTCTTTCTTAAAATTTCTAGCTTAGCTTGCTAACTCGTTTAGTTATATTTTTAGACAATATTAATATATATTATTAATATTATTTTATCTCATTTTTTTTTGGTAATTTACTATCGTCATATTTTTATTTATTTCCTTCTGATCTCAATACGGGGTGAGCTGGGATCTATGTTTTAGTGTTTATTGCTTAAACTATGAAACTAAACGACAAGTAATCATTATTAAACTAAAATTCATACCGTATTATGGTACCACGAAAGTGGCCCACGAGTCATGAATTAGAATTGTGCATTTTTTTATTTCTTCAAATAACCTAGTTTCGTAATAATCTTAAAGCCACTGCTTATAAAATATACGGGAAAAATGAAATTCATACACACTTACCAAACACGATCGCAAGCCACCTCGCCATTCTAAATTTGCTTATTAAAAGACCAAATGAACTTAAATCAATTATTTTTTTTAATTAATTAAGGAATTAGAGAAGGTAACAACGAACTACTGGTCAAAAACAATTTGAAAAATTAAGTTTGGTAAATTTGATCTACTCACTCGTCTATACATAAAAATAAATGCCTATGTCCCTTGGTCACTCTATATCTCGCAGAATAGTTTTTTTTTTTAATTTTGTTCCTTACTATCAGAGCAAGGTTTTAAAACACTACTCTAACTAGTTCAGCATAAATTTATTATCTGATCATATTATACTACCATAGGTATACTGTAGATAATGACATCGCCTTTACATTGCATTAAATTGCGAATAATACCTTCTCAAATAGCTAGTTAAGAAATAATGTTAGTAGAATGTGAGTCACCCATGGGGTAAGTGAATACCATATACTGTAACGTAATTTAATTGATAATATAAAAAAAAACATAAATCAAACACTATTTCGAGATAATCGCTTGTAGAACACAAAAAAATATATTTTTGGATTTTTTTGTGTAGTATTTTTTGGAAAAAATTGCAAAATATGTAAAACGGGAAATGACGTCCAATGGCCGGTCCAATACTGCCATTATAAAAAACCTTGTCTTCCGGGTTTCCGTTTGACATTTAAAACTTTCACAACACAACACTACTGACAGCCGATGGTTAGTTCATTCGCACACCACGCGGCTTTGTTGCCATCGGGAACACTAGGTAACTGTTTGCCAGGCATTAATTATGTGTTTTTGCAAGTTTTCTTTAAAAATCATAGTTTTTGTGAGGTATTCTGTTTGAGTGTGTCAGCTCGTTTTACGTTTATCGACATTGACAGCTGCATTCACAGTCAAACTATTAAGCACAGGATTTGTCAGTCAATTCAATTAATGTCAAACAGCACAAAGCGCAAAATTTCGCAAATACTTGACTTTTGTAACATACGCCTTTCCTGCTCAAGCAACGATTTAAATGGATTTTTCCACGAAAATACAAGATTTTCACAACTATCTAATAGAGCCAGACAATAAAAAGTAGCCCTAAAAAAATGAAAATATAATTGTCAATTGATTGTCTTACTGTCCACTAGGTAGGTAGCTCCGCATTGCGATGTTGATGTGGATGATAAAATAACGCGTAATTTTTTTTTTTAAAACTACTGTAATTCTTCCATACTTGGTCTGGGAGCAAAGAAATAACATAGAATGTACCAATCGCTTTTCTACCCACGCATTTATTGAAGTATGTATGAGAAATCCATTTTGTTTTGATATTAAATAATGATTATTACCACTCTGTTTGTTATTTACACCAAAATAATACATAAGAGCTAGGGATTTAAGTTAGGTATCTGCGATGTTGATATTACTCGTATTATTTGACATTATCCACTAGATGTTAATTACAGCGATAAAACCTTTCAAGTGTCAAATGTAGGGTAGCAATACTTTCAGTTTCTGAATTATTTTTTTGTTAGGAAATTATCAATATTTAATTAAGACAAATTTTAACAAATGAGTTAATTCATCTAATCATACAGCATCTGCTGAGCAGGAAACACTTAATTTGTATCACGTTCAAAATTTCACCCTGTATATACAAGCCCATCGAGGGAATGGGTTAGGTAGGTAAATCATGTTGAAAATCATATTAACAATGCAGCTTGCAACCCATCACAATTTTGATCCCCCCGTCAGGGATATAGACGTGATTTATATATATATGTATATGTGTAAAAATAAAAGTGTCAGCGTTGAACCGTAGTACGTTACGCTAGGTAAATAAAACAAAAATGTTAGTTTTTTAAAACGCAATTTATTTAAAATTTGACGTAGCTGTCGTGATCAGCTCAGAATCACGATGTCATTTAATTCAACAGTTTTATTTCAGTAATAAAGTTGGGTATAGAAAAATCAACAAAATCTCATGACGCTAAAGTCAAAACTAATCACGGCAACTACGTGTGCTAGGCCTGTTTTTGAGTCTCGTTACGATTGTCCAAATTCTCTTTTGATTTGTGCAGAGAAAGTAATAAAACCATCATAGAATTGAGGCAGAACAACGCGTAGCAATTTGTCGGGGAAGGTGAACTCGTAACCGTCTGTTAACTCCATGGTATAGGAGTACGGCACTCCAGCTACACCAAACGCGAAGTCGTCACTACCTCCCGCTGCAGGGTACCACTGGCCAGCACTCATCACGTTAAACGGCCGTCCTCCTGATCTCACCACAGAATCAGACACCATACGCGCAAGATTATGTAGCTTCTTCCAATCTCTCGGCAAAACATCGCCAGTATAACCCCAAGGATACACCAAGTATTGCCCGTAAGCGTGTAAAGACACGTACAGTTTTAATCGTGGCTGGTTCTCCATCATGATGTTTCGGACTATCTGCGTCTCTACTTCTGAAAATGGTTTGGCACCCGCGTAGGTCTCTGGATCACAAGGATTGCTGGAGACGCCACTGACGCCCCACTTGAAGCCATAGTTACGATTCCCGTCGACTCCGAAGCAATTCTTTGGTGATGATTTTGATCGTGTTTTTCTCCATAAACGGTTCTGTAAAACACAGATGGCTGTGAGCGATCACCAAACCTAAATTTTTAATACGTAATTAAGTACATAATCGATCAATTTTTGTTTGCCACCCTAAGGTCTAATGTCATTTACTTGTACACCTCAAAACACTAGTCTATTTTGACTTGAAAGTCAATGTGACAATTGGCTTTCTTATGTAGGAACTATCGCGAAAAGTGGTTAGCACATACTTGGTCGACTATACATTTTGGTTCGAAAGTTAAATAAAAATGAAGACTACTTATGTAAATACCAGGTAAACCTTTGGTTTAATTTTCAAGGAATTTGCCAAACTATTTTTAAAACTATTGGAACTTCGTAAGCTAATGATCGCACTCACCGATCCTCCGGAGCGTGAGAATTCGTAGCCATCAGGGTTGACTACGGGTAAGATGTACCAGTCGACTCCGTTGAGCTCTCTCTGCCGAGCCTTGGGGTCACTCGTCAGCCTGTGGATGAGGTACATCGCCATAGCTGGTGCCACCCATTCTCGAGCGTGGATACCTTGAGATTCAAAGCAAAATAGAACATACACTAATATAACAATGAGGGAAACTTAATTTGTTATGTGGGATATATTCTCTGGAAATATTGATCAAATTCCTTAAATTTGTTTTAATAAGAAAAGCACAGAGTTTGATTATGTTCAGTTCAGTATTTGAAGAACGTTCAACTGTTCAATATTATTTTGAATTATTTTATTAGATGATGATTGGAGTTTTTGATTTTGGTCTAACAAGAGATATTGCAGTCAAAAACCTTTTAAATCTCTATATAAAAAGTGTGATACGTTAAATGTAGGTACCGGTCCTTAATTTGAATCAGTCCACGTCAGTTTCGTGACAACAGTATCCGCAAAGGTTTGTTTGTGTCTATAATTTTTTGGTTTAAAAATGATATGACTCCTAAAGTATTAGTATTACTTAGTTTTTTACCTGCATCTACAAAGATAATTGGATTCCGTCCCCTGGGATTGGTGGAGATCTTAACGAGTTGGATCTTCCGGCCGTTGTAGCTCTGCCCCACATTTTGAATCGTCACCAGATCGGGCGCTCTCGAGGGTAATTCATTTATATAATTTGTTATCTAAAAAAACAAACATTTACACATATTGAAACTGAATTATTCAACTACGTTCAAGTCAGCTGCTGTAATTAAACTAAATTGTGTGGCCATGTTCTTGTATATAATTATGCGGTCACTCGTATACTAGACTCAAGTAAGAAGTTTGACGATGAACGAACATTAAGAAAATGAACTGTTTTAGAACCTTTTTTAAATTATTATCAAAATGTAATGGATGTCACGTTATTTGCAGAAACGCCACATTTTAGAAACTAATATAAATACTTGTATGCTAACATTATACAACTTTGTATGGAAAGCTACCCGTTATTTTTGCTTGTCAATATATTAATACGTACAGCATCAAAGGAGTTAAATCCGTAGAGGTTGAAGCCCCGCATCATTCTTCTTCTCGGCACACGTTCCACGGACTCGAAGGCTCTGAAAATATATATTTGTTACTGTTTTACAACTTGGCTTAAACATGCGAGGTATGCTTATTTATTTAGTACTTAAACTCTACGTATTTTTAGAGATGTTTAAAAAAATTATAGCATAACAAAAAAACTAGAATTTTAAGATGTACTCAATAATTAAATGTCTGTGAAAAAACGATCGTGGGATTCTTTGAGAAGCAATTACAAAGTTTTGCGAGAAACCTATATTAACTTTACTTTTCTAGCAAATGTCTTTGATCAGGTATCTCTTTTTAATTTTCTAACTCTCGTCTCTATATCAGTGGAACACACATTCACGTCGATTAAGTCACCTTTGAGATTGGAACAATCGCACACACAAACAGCCAAATAAACAAAAAAATAAAAATCATAGTTTGGGTTCTATTGCCTTAATAAATTCGTAACAATTTTTCTCAAATGGTTTATGTACAGACGCCGATCAGTTACAGTTTAATTGTAGTTGAAGACATAAAAACGAGCATTCTCAAAGCTCATTCTATGAAAATCTGTAATGATATGTCTAGAGCACTTGACATGTTACTTATTCAATAAAATACGCTGATTAATAATCAGAATAAACCAACACTAGTTTAAGGATGAGAACGAAGGCTTTATTCATTTTTGTAGTTTATTTTTGCTTTAATTTCTCTCGAATCAAATAATTTTATCATATTACATTTTTAAAGATATTTTTCCTCCTATCATTATTAGTGAAGCTGTTTCCGATTAATTAAGTACATAGTGTTCTACCTTAGTTCTCACTAGTACCCACTTTCATTTTCCATTCTTAAAATAAAAAGTTTAAAATTTAAAAAAAACACGGAATGAAGTGCCATGCTGCTGCATTGTTTCGAATAGCTAATCTAACAGAGTGGGTAATCCAGTCTACGAATCCGGACAAATTAAATAAAATGTACTATTTCCTTACCTCCCATAGTTATATTTATATTGAACAGGCATCCCATTTTGAGCCACTAGTTCCTCCAGGAACACGCTCTTGTTCGGCGACACCAAAACATCCGTAGTGTCGTTCAGGCCATGGCTCCTCTTCAAGATCTCCAGACCTTCGGGGTCATCATGCAGCCTGGCCAATTCTTCTAAATGCTCATTATTGTGAGGAACGATTCTCATAAGAGTGTAGCTGTAAAAAAATACGTTACACATACACTACATGAATGAAGTGAACTTAATATATAGATTAAACGAGAAGCTGCGTTACAATATCCGCGTACAGTGACAAGAAGAAAACCGTTCCTCTTCGATCCATTCGTGATCTTGTCCGAGACATTGAGGATATGGATACATATATGGATATATTTTGTCGTATTTTGAATTGGGATAATGCATTTTCGTTGAAGATTTTAATGTCAAAATATTACACGTAAGTGACTCGTGTATTTAATTTTAATAATCATCAATCAATCTCGTAGTTGTTTTTTAAGATATTTTCAGAGAATGAGTTGATTGCTTTAATATTAACCTTTCTTCATTCTGTTACTACGGTTGCCGGAAAGAGATCACTTTGAAGTAAGTGATAATTTAACCTTGATATTTTTGTTATGTATCTGTTTTCTGTATTGTTTATTATCTTCATGAGATCTGGTATAATATATACTTACAGCGAATTTGGAATAGGGACGAAACCTTTAACTAGACAAAGGGCTTAGCGGTGCAAACGATATTCAATCATAATTTTTTAATTTTCTCTAACTTACTCGACGTACTCTTAATTAATTTTTAAAGATGCTGCCGGGCAGCAATGTAGCGCTAATTTATTTTGGTTGTTACATTCTGTGTCACATGTCAAACTTACAATCTTAACTGCGTCGTTTGCTATACATTTCGTGCTGAAAAATTTTGTATGGATTTTTCTTTTCGTCTTATTTTTAATAAAAGGTATCTTAATTAACTCTTTCGGACCTAAAATTTTACGCTGTTTTAAGTTCCGCCCTTACTACAAATCCACGCTGTATATGACGTAAAGAAATTGTAATTTGAATTTTACTTGATTGATATTCGGTTCAAATTGTAAAAATAGAAATTTTACGTTGGACCTCTGAGGTTATGTAGGTTCAGAGTCTTATGTAGTGTTCAATAAAGAGTCATTAGATTGTATTGTGTACCTACGAGTGTAGTGCTTGATTGATAATGCTAGAATGATGTGTAGGCTTATTACTTAACTCGCTCGCAATCGCCATCGTGTTCATTTTGACAGTTCATGTATGGGCTGACAATTGCCATCGGAATCAGCTAGCTGTCACATTCATACAAGAACTGTCAAAATGAACACGACGACGATTGCGAGCGAGTTAGGTAATAAGCCTACAGATCTCATATACTTACTTATCATATTTGCTGTCCCCGCAACCAATTGGCCAACAGAGTCCGAGAAGACCTAAAAAATTAAGTTGAGAAATTTAATAAAGTTTATAAGAAAATAAAGTTTGGAGAGAAAATGGTGAGGAAATTTTTCTGCTTTGAAAAGTATTGCTGAAATGGTGATATACGTAAATAGGTTCCGTATTTAATAAATAGGAAATAAAAAAATGAAGTACAAGAACACCTAAGTAAAGGACATGGTTTTAAGGGTTATGTAGTCTTTTGACCACGTGAACCTCAAAACTCTACAGGGTCCAAACAGGGTTTTTTTTACTTAGGGTTCGTTTTAGATACATATATATTACTACTTATTGCGTAATTATGGCTGCTATGACAACAATTAATAAAAACAAGGTAAGAAAAGTTAAAAAATTAACAACTACCACGGTTCAATTGGTCTCTACCATACTATGCTTAGTATATTATAAGTTATTGTGCTGTTACGAGGCTAAGTCTAAATGTTTCTACAATGTAAAAGGCTCTTCCTCTACATTTAAACATTGTAAATAAACCTTTAATCAACTAAATCAGCCTTTAGCCTTCATCCAGTGACTAAGATAGAGGTATTTAACGTAGAGTTCATTGCAATTTCTTGAATTTAACGTTTTCTTTTTGCGGGTGGTAGGGCATTGTACAAGGTCCGTACAGATCGCTACTACCGTCTTACTTGCTAATCCTGTTGCCAAGCAGCAGTGCTTGCGCTGCTGTGTTCGAGCATGGAGAGTAAGACAGCCGGTCAAATTACTAGCACATGAGGTAGGATAGAATCTTAGCCCTCTAGGCCGGCAACGCATCTGCATCCCCTAATATTGGGGGAGTTCCTGGATGGTGGTGACCTCATCATCAAGTGACTCACTTGCTCGTTTTCCATCCTTGTCCTTTCAAAACTTTGTTACTTCACTACATAGTATAAAATAAAGTCGCTTTCTCTATCCCTTTGTCCCTATGTCCCTATGTATGCTTAAATCTTTAAAACTACGCAACGGATTTTGATGCGGTTTTTTTTAATAGATAGAGTGATTCAAGAGGAAGGTTTATAATGTACTAGCGACCCGCCCCGGCTTCGCACGGTATATTATGCATGTGTTATACATATAAACCTTCCTCTTGAATCACTTTATCTATTAAAACAAACCGCATCAAAATCCGTTGTGTAGTTTTGAAGATATAAGCATACATCGGGACATGAGGACAGAAAAAGTGACTTTGTTTTATAATATGTAGTGAAGTGATAGTGAAAATACATGCATAATATACCGTGCGAAGCCGGGGCGGGTCGCTAGTGAGAAATATATTGATTGTTGGAGAGGCCGTATCTCAAGTCGCTCGTACCAAGGGTACCCTAAAAGCTTGTTTAATTGGCGACCAGCATTGCTCCGCTAAGAAGCGGGGTAGTAAAGTAACATTTAAAGGGCTTCCATTAAACGTCGGGCCACGATATTTGTGCCGCAGCCGGGACAGATTGTTTGTGGCAAACGAGTTTTTAATTTGTGGCGACATTCATCGTGTTTGCCTGGCTTCACGTAATTGAACAACCCTGCCGTAAGGTAAATAAAGCAGAGGGTTAGCTTTGTAATTGGTTAAGGCACTTCGGCGCGTTCAGCTTGGTTTGAAAAGAAAGTATAATAAAAGAAACTTTATATTTAGGTAAACGTATGGTTTCCTGGACAAAAAAATACCTTGCTTCTCCAACCACGTTTCCAAGACAGCATTTTTTAATGTGAGAATGAGAAACGAGCATGCGGGTTACCTGGTAGATGGCAATCACCACATTACATGAACACTCATAACATAGAAAGGTTAAGAGTGCGTCACATGTGCAAAACACATATATACATGCGAACACACCCACACCGTTAGTTTCATAGCTTTGAGGATGGACCCGTACGGGTTTGACACACATCAGCGTTTTTGTTTTGTGTTGGTGATAGTTATGTTTGTTGATATATGTATGTATATATATACACAGTTCTCACGGACATAGCTGTCTTGCCCATGTGGTCGCGGAGTTGCAAGGTAAATGTTTTTGTTCGTTATTATGGACCTCCATAACAAAGTAACGCTTGATTCAATCAATAAAAATTGTTATCTTTTTTATGTTTAAGTTACTTAACTTAAACGCAAAAGCTTTCGGTAGGTGTCTAATGTGAACCAAGATAATGTATGACTTTTTATTTAGGTATGGTAAAGACTTATTGGTTAACAATTTTAACATTTACACTGTAAATTTCTAAATGTCAGTGAAAATTAGAACGCATAGAAAAATCCGAAAAATAAAGCTATGGCCGGGAATCAAACCCGGATCCTCGTCATTCGGTGACGCGTGCTATACCCCTACACCACCCATAGCAGGTGGGTAGTCTTCGAATTTTTCTACCTGTTACTAGATGTCACGTGACCTTTTTGTTACTATGCGATTTTTTGTCGCTAAGCGTCATCTGTTTGAATGATATGTCTGTACAACACAATTACAAACTCCCGCGGAACATTCACTGCTCACCAGGGACGGAAGGCGCTGTTTTTCAAATGATAGGCACTATCCAATGAAATCAAGAATTCTTATTTCTTGATTTTTATGTTTATTTTTACGGTTTTACCGTTTGAAATTAAATTTCTAAATGTTAAAAGTCTCTCAAATCTAAATTTACACACACTTTTTACACTTTTAAATGGAAGTCGTGGAATACTATTACTGGACTGGACTATTACTGGTCGTGGAATATTATTTACATTAAATGTACTGGTTATACTGCGCTGGCAACACTGTGGCACGGCCCCAGCTCTTTTACAGCCAACGCAATCTAGATGCGGCTTCGCTCTGGACCAATTCCGTGATTGATGTTACAACTGCCTTTGATCGGCCCATCTCAGACGGATTTATGATTATTTAATTATATAAAGGATTATTTTCAATAAATATTAGTTCTAGTTCAAGCACTGAAATTTATTTTAAATGTCAGAAGATAATGAGAAATAATTATTTGCCTATTAACGCCATGCGGTAATCGTAGACCCTCCAAAGCACGAAATATTTAAAGGATTAATGTGACATTACTGTCAATAGCTTCGGTGACGCAGTTTATTAAGAAAAAGATTCCGGCGAACAGAGAACTCTTCCTTCTTTTTAGAAGTCTTTTTAGGTCTCAATATGGTTTTTTATACTTGAGGCCACGTCACTGACAGGTAGGTATATTCTCGATTTTTTCCTTTACCGAGAAGTTCGTGGCAAATTAAAAAAAGTAATTTCGCTCATATATTCCAAAAAACTCAGAGGTGCAAGCTCGGGTTCCAACCCACGACTCTATATGCTTAAGAGGTCAGAGATTCAATCACTACGCTATCACAGCTTATGGACACACATAAATTTTGCCTCAGTGGCAAATACGTAAAAACTAGAAAAAATCCATGCTGGTCTGGGAGTAAATAAAAAACAGAATGTACCAGTTGCTTCTCTTCCCGCGCAGATGGTAAAAACCCATCGAGGGAATGGGCGAAAATTACAGCAATAATGTTATAGGCGATGCGGCTAGCAACCGATCACTATTTTAATTCCCCTTTCCACCTATACGCCCACAATCATGCTAAACGTGGCCTTAAGCTTTTGTTACCTTAGGCCGTCTACCCTATAAGAGATAAAGACGGGATATAATGTATGTAGAAAAATCACGATTGTTTGCCATAAAAGAAGGACATAATACTCGTATGACGTTGTATCTATTATTCAGATTAACATTTCGAAAGTGTCTAATTCACACTTTCCATGGCGTATGGTGAAATAATGAGAGAGGAAGCTCTGAAACGCTCCCATTATTGTCGTCATAATCGCTCTACATCGTGAACTAAATCGCCATTTGTAGGTAATCATGGTCGACAGTACCTATGCAGTAATGCACCAGCAAACATTAAATTCGATAATTGTTTCTGAAGCAGAACGCTCTAGAGAATGAACACAATTGTTTTACCGTTTCGCTTCTTTATTTATTCTTGATTAATAGATATCTATTCGTTTTGTCTGTACTCATGCTTTTTATAAGCTTTCTATTAACTTGCAACATATTTAGGTATGTGTGTTTGTCTGGGTGGAATTTTGCGACTCAATTTTTGAAGCAGACATCTTCATCCGATTGAGCTGAAATTTTGCATATTTGTGTAAGTCAGATGACAGTACAATAATCTGGTAGTAAAATTCTGGCCAGGACCGTCTCCGAAGGAGGGAACTCTTAAAGAGTTAAAAAGTTATAGGTACATCTACACTGCAATTTGAGTGCGATTAGTATAAGAATCAAATTACAAGATTTCACAAACATATACAGTTAAGCAGACTTGGAAAGGGTAAACAGCGAGAATCATTTCTTCGATTTCTGAGAATCTTCTAAGTCTGTAAGCAGTGAAAGCAGGATGTTATTGGTGTAAACACCCTGACTCAATGGGTTGGATAATCAGAGAGCATAAATACATGCTAAACCATGGTGTTGCTTTACAAACTTAGGTTACAGTGACTCAATGACTTCCTTCCTGGATGAGCAAAAGTGTAGTGAGATAAAATACTCTACATTAATCTATACAATTCTAATTCATCTGATTGGTGTTAAAGTGATCTCTGTCAAAGATTAAGGATCAATTAGGAATGAAAAAATGTTAGTTTGCACACTTTGTTTAGCGTATTGACAAACATTAACAACACTTAATAACGTAAACTTGGTATGTAGGTGTAGATAAAACAATAGGATTCCAACTCAACAATTTTATGATTGATATTAAAAATAACAAAATCATGAATTACTTTCGTTTTGTTTGGTTAATTTATAGAGGCTATTTGTATATTGAATTAGCACGCCCTCAGTTTTGGGTCTGCGGGTGAATTAAAATGACCATTCTCATCGCGTTGGATTTTGGAAAAATCCTTTTCGCTCATTACTTATGCTTAATAAAGACTGACCAATTTAAAATTTCTATTACGAGTTTAGGCTTTGCGTTTTCTGAGAAGTTTGTCGTGGTTAGGGTTTTGTAAGTAAAAGGTTCTAATACAATTTAGACATATTATCAATTAATTATAAAACACTAATTAGTCTCATTTATTAAAATATGGTTACTTGACACAGATCTTTATTTTTCATTTGTGCATTTTTTTATCTTTGTCGTTTAATTGGTTTGCAATAAGGAATATAAAATATACACGATTTTTCACTTTTACAATTAAAGGACGAAAATTGCGAAAAGATTGTATATTTTACACCAAATTAATTTAACTCAAAATCAATCAATCCGTTGCACACTCACCAATCACAATCACGAGCCACCGCGCCATCACAAATTTGCCAATCAAACCGCCAAATGTACGTAAATCGATTTAAGAATCGAATTAACCGTTTATATGGTCGGTGCGCGCGAGAGTTGCGTGCGGCGCGCGCGCAGTACCGGTGCGGACTGCGCACGCAACCGGCCCACAAACAACCGTAAGGAACGAACGAGGACGGTTGTCGGATCACTCGGATCGGATAATCGGTAGACGAGCCTACGTTCCAATTATGAATTGAATTCGTTTTCAAAACCTAAAAGGTGAGCCCTAATCGTTGCTCAATGGGTTTCGAGGGTCGAGCTTAGGCAGACCCGATAGATAATGACACTATTGCATCTTTTACTCGTAGATTGTCAATTGATATGCTACAAATAAATGTGTCTCAAATTCCAACATAGAAAATGTTTCAATGAAAGCAATGTTTCATTGACTTTCATGATGACGCTTCTCTCTGCATCACCTAAACTTTAGGACCTAAAGACTCAGGTGAACAGCATCACGATCTCGACCGTTGCAATAAGTACGATCTTAACGTACATAAAATGCATCATATATTCACACGTTGGTCGTCGTCATTCAATCCCAACATACCTAAAAAAATCCGTAATAAAAAAAAATATTTTTTCCGGTAGGTACAATTAGTTCGGTAATAGAACGCAGTTCGGAGTACCGTGCTAAAATGCTTACCTAATCGTTTAATTAAACCGAAAAAATCCAAATCATAGCTTTACGACTTTTGTTTACCATGTTTTGGTAATTAGCATGCAATTTTATAGCCATGCACTTTTATTGGCTCGGTCAGGTTAAATGAGACTCATTTATTTACTCATTACGATAGTCTGATAACGTTTTACGGTGTCCAACTGTATCTTGCATTAGGTTTGATTCATGGAAATCTTGACATTGATAAAAGCAATATTTAGGTTAAAGGATTCCGTTCGCAATATTATCAGAGTTAAAATCTTATCAGCATAGTTTTAACCATTTTACACGGTCAGGAAGTCAAGCAAAGAAAACAAATAGAAGTATAAGTGGCTATTAAACGTCATCGTAAGTAAGTATTTCGACGGCGATGTGGCTAGCAACCCATCACTGTTTTGATTCCCGTTTCCATCCATACGCCCACAATCATGCTAAACGTGGTCTTTAGGTCTTGTCACCCTAGGCTCTGTCTACCCCGTAAGGGATAAAGACGTCATTTATGTACATTGTATGTATGTATGTAAGTATTTCGCAGCTTGTCCCGATTGGAGTTCCCGGCTCTCTTCCTTCTCTGTCGATATCTTCATCGTGTCTTGTCTGAAGACAGCACTTTAGTCTTCTCATGTTGTTTTTTTCCACAGTCTTTAATGCTTCAGCGACTGGTAGACCAGTGGGACACGACTTAAGACTAACGTTGTGATATTCGCGCTTTTCACAGAGTCCTGGCATATACAACATTTAGAATACGCTCTTCTAATTTATAGGTCAGTTACCATAATTAATAAAAATGTAAATATATCAGCTCAAGCTAAATATACTCTCGAAAGTGAGACTAAACCTCCCGGATCCGTTACCGAAACGTCTCTGGGTCAATGTCATTTGACATTAAGCCGCGGAAGATTTCGTCTTTGTCTGAATGTAGTCCTACTGAGTCACGTGAAGTGGCCGCCTGCTTTCTTGCCGCGTTATTTAGGGCCGTGCAGCGCGATGCGATACAATATGTCACCCGACTTCGCCCATATTTTTATAAGCTTTTATTTAATTACGCTTGCTATGATTATAGGTAGACTGACATTTGGGAAAATCGCGATCAAGGATCCAATCAAATGGATGCAATCCAATACAAATATCAAACTACGACATAATGTATTCATAATAGACTAATCAAATATGACACTCCACGTAACATAAAACACCGTTTCTAGACAATCGGGTTTCATCGGGTTTAATGAACTACTCCGTAGTCTCAGAGTTGCCAACGCGCGCTTGTACCTACCCACGGACCAGAAGCCAAGAATAAGATTCACATAGGCACAGATTGAACAGAACCTCTAGTGTAAGTTTTCACATATAAAAACGTCTCGAACGCGTTCACGTAAACGTCTCAATTACTATGGAAAAATTGGCAGCGCCACATGCGGATCGAAACGGCAACAAACTGTTCTCATAGCATTTGACATTTAAACGCAAAAGCGTTTGAGACGTATTTTGTGACCGAAGACTTACACTAAGCATAATGAAATTCTGGTGAAGCAGCCAGGACTGTCTCCGCAGGAGGGAACTCTACAACGATTTGTCCGATTGACTTGAAATTTGGTAGATATACGCAGACGCACTATACAAGATAGATGACAGTGCAAATGCAGTCAACAAAAAATCTTGTATTAAAAATGAAATTTTTAGGTTAGATTATTTGTCAGTAACATGCATTTAGTTAAGTTATTATATAGGTATTCACTTTTACCTTCTGATCCTGTTAGTTGTGAAATAAAGTTTTCTCGTGCCTATTGATGTTGGCGAATCTCATTTGGGCGCATAAGAGTGGAATAGATTATTGCTCGCGGTTGTCTAGTTATTTGTGCGTCTAGGTGAAATTATCAATAAATGTTTATTAATTAATGGAAAAACAATCTCAAAACACAACGAGCGATATTAGAGTGGCGTGATGGCGTGTGGGGAAGATGAATAAGAAAAATCATTTTCGTAATTTATAACAGTTCAATTCACTTATTTTAATATCAGTATCAACAGTTTTAGCATAGCATATTCTCCTATTTTTTTTAATTGTGTCAAAAAAGGAAAGACATTATGATTACCTAGCGCTCTCAGCAGTAATAGTAATTAGGAATTGCTCCAAAATAGTGAAATGAATCAGTAAAAAGTAAAGGTAGCAGCTAACATCACGTACTTATGAACAAAAAACATTTATTTTGTTACTCTGCCAGCATAATTAAGCAGTTCAACGTATGTATATTTACATGATTGCCTTTAAATTAGCTCTTAAAATATTTTGTCTTAAGATTAAATCCGATTTATAAATAAATTTAAGAGCAAATCCAATATTGGGAACCATGCGCCTACGCCGGTATAACGGGTCGCCCGTAGGCTCGGCACCAAAATAAAACTCTTTTGACTTTTTGTGCAAAAAGAAAACATTACCGACGTAACTTAAAAAGAAGAGTGACTTTACTGCTACATGCTCTCAAATGGACTACTAAACAGTCAAATGACTCGAGCAATTTGACAGAATGTAGGCTAATTATACCTTAAATCGTGGCACTTTACCAAAAAATAATGAGTTATTAATTACAAAGTTGTACTAAATTAGCAAATCGAATGTACTAAGTTATAAAATCGACAGTCTTTAAGTCCTGGGTTTTAACGTTGACGACAAGTTGACCCGTGGAAAATTCACCTAAGATGTATTGTTGTGTGTGTAAATACCCACACACAGTAATAAAAAAAATGAACCTTACCTTAAGATCCATGTGTTGTCATCTGATTCCATACTTATAGCGTTGCTCCTCGAGTAACTAGTGCTAATACCTAATTATTTATCGTATGCTATAGAGTATTTTTGTTCTTAACACTGACTTTTTCAATTTTTCACTTTAGCCCAGATCTAGATGTAATTTTTTGAACCTAAGCATCACTGAAGCCGACCATAATGTTGCCTCCAAACGTGTTCCAGTTCCCATTTCGCCTTTCTAGACTTCAGTCAATAGACATCAAAATACAACAGCTCTATTGTACACAATCTTTTCATTGCATTTATAACCTTACCACAAGCACCTTATTAAGTACCAGGATGGCTCACATGCGAGCACGAAAAACTCATTTAAAGTCCTCTGAACGGTACCTTCACTTTCTTTATCTTTGTGTATGCACGGTCAGTTCGCGCGACATCAACAATGACACACTTAAGCGAATTCTGCACTGTGATACGTTGATATACAAATTTTAACATACGCTGTTTGTAGCGTACACATAATACGTCGTTGTTGTGGCTATTGATAACTGTATGGTGGAAACAAATGCGATAAACGCGAAGTCTTCGGATCATATTTTTGGTATAAAAATGCTTGCGTTTGAGAGAATGTGTTGTTGCAACCAATGTTTTGTGTCTTTTATCAATTGGTTGATCATTATTATCACCGATTGTTCTTAGGATATTATTTAACGGTGTAAGTACAGAAGTGTTAACAAATAATTATATAATTAGCACCAACAGCTTATCCATCACGGATGTTTATTTATAATTATACGTATATACCCTTACCCTACCCCTACCCTTACCCTTACCTTACCCTTAGGCTCTGTCTACCCCGTAAGGGATAAAGACGTGATTTATGTATGTATGTATGTATGTACGTATATATATTATATAAGTATACAATGTGCGTACCTACCTATGAGTGCCTTGGATTGTAACATTAGACTTTGTGTCGATTGTATCCTTTGTAATATTTTTTAATGTTTTTTTTGCAATTTGTGATGGTTTCAAATTCGTTACCATCACAGGCTACATTAAAATTAATGCCTAGACTGAATTTAACGACCAATATTATCTTAAATTGATTGATGGAGCCATCAATTAATTGTATTTCATTAAATGTCCGACAATGTGACAATACGAATATAACCTCATAATAAAGAGGAAAATGTGTTTTCTATTGTTGACGTTAATCTATACTAGCTTGATCCGCATCTGTCTTACGTTACTTCTTTTTATCTCCATTTTCTATTTTGCTAAGTTTATTTTAGTAAAAAATGCAGTTTTTCTTGTACTAAATTATGTTCAACAAAATTTATTTTTAAACATTAAAATACTTCAATTGACATCGTTCGCACGTGTGTTCTTATGAATATTTGTAAAAACTACGTCGATAACCCTTTTCCAGATTTCCGTTAAAACGTTGTCCGAGATCTTTTCGTCGGAATTCTCTACTCCTGGGACATCATCGTATGGTTGCATCACGAACTCCAAAGCGTACGGGACCCCATATATCTAGAATATGTTGGCATAGCAATTAATATTTAGAAGATCATTAATATCAGGAAAAGGTACTATTCAAAGTAGTACTCGTAGTACTGAGGTACCAAATACATTATGTTTAGAAAAAGGTTCTTACTTCTAAGTAATTAGAATGAAAACCAGTAAGTAGCGTAGGTAACAATAGAGTGTTATTACGGGCAAAATGCAATGGTCCGGTAAACAAGAGAATGGATTATGATGCACATAATATTTAAATATATTAATTGCGAAAGGCCCTTCCAAAGACTCTGCTGTCGACCCCTAATGATATACAATACATAGTTATGGCAATCATAAAAACTAAACTAGGAATAAAATAAAATAAAAACAAATGAACGAAAAATATCCGAACGATAAATTCAGTTTTTAAACCATGCTTTTTTTCTGACTGTACTTGCATAATCAATCTGACAACCCATTGAACAGTTTCCTTCTGCGGAGTAGGATCTGGCTGGGTCACCAAAATTTCACTTCAAGACTATTGCATGCATGCAGGCCAAGCTATGCCAAATTTCATGTCAATCCGACCACTGGAAGTGGATCAAATTCACTTACAAGATTTAATCACAGACATGGAGACAGTTGAAACTAAACAAAAGCTTATAAAAAACATTTACATCGCTACTCCGCTGCCACAAAAGCGGTTTCAGCGGTGTGGTAGCAGAGTAGAGGTAAATGCTTTTTGTTCATTAGAATAGACCACAAAGTGCAAACAAATTAATTTGACCAGTCCTACCGTTGAGGCAAAGTCGACGCTAGACCCATGCACCTTGCCGTACCAGTTGTACAAAGTTTCCGTGCTGACAGACACCACTTTGAAACCCGCATTACGTATCGCTTCGTCGATCTCACCCTTAATATCGATATACTTGTCGTCTTCCGTAGTAACTTCTGTAAAGCCTTTTGGATAAAGAACAGCATCACCCTAAAAAAATTCAAAAACATCACTAAACTAACCCTCACGTAAATTTTGACAAAAGACCCAAAGAACTGGGATACAAATACCTTAAATACATCAGTCTGGTAAGTCCCAGCATGCACATGGATGTACGCGATAATCTTGTGACTGTAATGGTGCAGTACATCGCCAATGGCTCGGCTCTCCAGTTCTGAGAATGGCGATGGTCCAGGGTACTGCTGGTGGCAAGAGTTGGTTGCGCTTGCATTCCACGACACGTCAAAATTTCTGTCCAAAGCCACACCCAAACAGGCCGACTGTGGTGACTTGTTCTTATTCCAGTATAATAGCTGTAAAAATATCCAAAAGATTTTAATTGTGAGAGAACCGCTTTGAAAATCTTGAGACAGTAACAATGTGTGAATTAGTACTTCAAGTTATTTAGATTATTTGGTATACTTACGGTCTCGTCACCGATCCCGTCTGGATTGGCCATCGGAACTATAAATATATCAAATTTATCCAAATACGCTGTGTAATATTTGATTAACTTCATAAATGATTTTTTCTCGTTTAAGCATGGTACTAATCTAAATCCCATAGCACTGAGGCCGTGCACGATAAATATAATTTTCTTCGCAGGTTCTTCGTCCATGTATTTGTCTTCATCTGCTCTAAAGTATCTTGACTGTAGTTTAGATTCAGTAATTTTACAAATAACTATGTCGTTGTATTCAACAGTTCTGGTGAGCACTTCAACCGTAACGTTGGCTTCGTCAATATCTCTCAACATTGTCTCTAAGTCGTCCTTCATCTAAAAATCAAGTAGAAAGGTTTGTGCTATTTATATTTATCTTAAGTGATGTAGCTGTATTTAAAGTAAAATAAATGCTTACAGAGTATTGATTAAATACACTATCCATGTTTGGATTCGACGGCCCTTTGGTTGGTTCTTTTGTGCTACAAATATTTTAAAGATTTTAAATTTGGCAATACAAAATATTATAACTGCAAAACGGAATGCTGCATGCGTCAAAGTTACAGAAATAGACAGAATTGTTTATTACCTTCTACCAATTAGTTTTTGATGACAGGTCAACATAAAGTTTAAATGTCCGCTATAGGTAAATTATTAAGAATACAGAGTCGTTGGAGATAACACGAAATGCCCGCTCAGTGTTTTTAATTTATACTACCTACGCAACTTATCAATGTTAAAATGTTGTGTATGGTTTATAGAGTAATGTAAAGCTATTTTGTTTTACTCACGTTGGATCATCTTGCACTAACTTATAGTGATCGGGGTTGGGAGCCAATCTTGTAGATCTAAAGTCAAGACGTGCTTCAATAATTAAGGGCTTTGAATAAAACTGACGTTACGAGAAATAACAAAGGCAACAGTGATAAATAAAAAGTAGTAACATCGCCGAGTTGTTTCTAAATTCAGTATTGACTCAGATCTAACGTAGCTAATAGGGGCTCTACATTACAAAACAAAGAATATTTTAATTATTTGTAAAGTAAAACAAGAAAGAGAGAAGAATGTAGGAAACTTTATAAAGTTGGAGTGAGAGGGAAAGTTGAACGTGTTATTCTGACCGCACATAGTCCCGGCGTTGGTCGTGGTGACCCCGCACTTTTGGCCACTTTGCATGTGGTTCTTTTTCTTTACTTTGGACGTTTATATCATTATTATCTTGAGTTTGCTGGGTTGACCTATGTCTGAAAAGTTCTTTGATGTTAGAATATCGCTTTTCATTTGTCTAAGTGTCAATTATTTCAAGTTTTGAGGTATGATGTAACCAGATATTATCAGTGTTTGAAGAAATGTTCTGTAAAATTTCGATAGCAAAATACATATCGAACGCGTTTGCATTAACGTGACGAATACCTTGAGAAGAGTTTGTCGCTGTTTCGATTCACATGCTGCTAATTTTTCCATAGTAATTGGACGCGTTCGAGAAGTTATTTTGTGTGAAAACTTTTACTTGAGGCTCTGTTCTGTAGTCGTGGATTTAAGTTTTGAATTGATTGTCTTACCCACGTGGTCTTTTGTGTAAACGTCTATGCTTAATGGCGTTGGATCTTCTTGCCGGTATGGAATCAAACCGTTGCCTGAAATCAATGTTACGGATCATATGTTGAGATGAAATCTCTGCTCTGGGCTTATTATTATATAGCTCTTGGTCCAAAAAAAATATCATACCTACGTAAATAATTACGCATTTGTGCATTTGTTTTGTCCTGCATCATTGTTTTCATGTGTTATACGTACAATAAAGAGTTATAAATACCTACATACATACATTAGAACTATCATCGGATACATGCCTACAAATACTAAAACTAATACCGTATTTTTTTTTCGATTTATTTACTTACCAGACAGGCAGGTCCTCAGGGGTTACAAAAGCTGAAACAAATTAAATGAATAATTAAACCGTTTGGTGTTCTACGTATTATTTTATTATATTTTGCTAAGACCGGAAAGTGGGTTATAATGAAAATTGTTAACACTTTCAACTGGAATCTAATTCTTTTGGCTAGTAAGTCAAAGAATCACTGGAAAAAACAATTTGGCCAACTGTAAGCATCGTAATTTAATAAACATTATCCTTAAGGGTATCTACAGCTTTCTAAAAATGACAGAGTCAGTCAGAGTCAAATAAACCACTACTTAATCTGACATGACATAAGCAAAGTACTGTGAAGCTACCTTGAAGAGGTACTTTTACGAATACGGGGATCGTTGTCGATATCCTAATCAAACTTGTAGAGGGCTTAAGGCCAGTGAATCAAACGTTGGATTAGCAAAGACCACATTTTATTAGATTATTTGAAACATTACATATAAAACACATAATACCAGGTCACGGGAAGTGGTTCCGATCATCGTTCAAGTTGGTCTGAGACGTCTCCCTGTTCTTAAAAAACAATCAATGTCTAATCGAATGAATGTTCAATTTGTAAACCACGAGACTAGCCTTAAGCCGGCCTGCCCGATGAAGTAGCTTACCTATCCCTACAGTACTAGGAACTAGGAATAGCTATAGCTATAGCTCTTCGGGCTGACTGGTAAGCGGCTAATCACAAAGTCGATAAATCGAGCATTCGTTCGATTTGACGTTTGTTTATTTTTCAAGAACTCGGAGATGGGTCTCAGATCAGCGTAGACGGGAAACCAATCCACTTCTCATGTATTAAAATCGTTTAATTTAAAAATGTGAATAAAGTAACACGTTATTATGTCTTTTTAATTAATCGACCCTCAGCCACCATAGTTTGGTCAGGAATGCTACACTGTCCGGTTTTTAGGAAGTACCTCCTCACAAGGCAGCTCTACAGTACCTTGCAGCTACAGCAAGGCAATTCTAACCATAAATGTAATTTTCTAACACAAAAGTTTGTATACACCTAGCCCAACCTATTAAAAAAAACTTACTACCTAAGTTCCTGCGGCTTGGCACCCCTGATGAAAAAAAAATTGTCAATAGAACAGATTAATAGATAACCATTAAAAAGTAAATACTTTATTAATTCAAAATAAAAGCAAAAAAACAATATATACTAAAATTTATTTAAAACAGCAAAAGAAAACAATAAAGAACAAAAAATAATTACGCACTGTTTATGGGTTTATCCGCTTCGTGCTGGGCTGAGAATAGGTATCATGTAAATAATTTAATAATTTAGAAGCGAATAGAAAAAGCGAGTCTTTCCTTCACATTTTGTAAAAAGCAAACTGTAGTTAAATTAAACTGTTTGATTGAAGATAGAAAAAAGATTGGTACTCTTCATCAATTTCAATATTCCTAATAAAACATTATTTAACAAAAACGAAATAGCTTTTGCATTTGTTACCTGTTGTAAGTAACATATTGTTTCTAATTAAACGAGGTACCTATCGCGAGTTTGATCGCACCTTGTAACCTCCAGTTTGGTAGCGAAAATAGCGCAAACATAGTTTTATTTTAAGCAAGCGTGTATGAGAGAGATGAATACTTCATACCCTCGGTAAACGCAGACGTAATAGTATTGCTATTCTGCTTACCTTTAAATTTATCTATTTTTTCGGCTGAAAAAAATATTAAATAATTAGAATCGTAATGGTGAGTGAATTTATACAATGTCTAGGTACAATGTATTTTGGAGTCAACATATACTACCTATAGAAATTTTTACATATGTTTTTATCCGTTTTCATTTAGTTCTTATTGTCATTACAATACAATACAAATACTCTTTATTGAACACCACAAATCAGTACATTCATTTTAATAAGTTATTAGTATTTACGGCAACTTAATTTTACCCACCTAGTTGGCGATCGTAATCTTCACCCGGCGGTGGCAACGGCCATAATGCTTCTGGTGACAATGGGTACCCTAGGAATAAATTAACAAGGCTTATTAGAATTATTGAGAAATATTTCAACGGGTAGTTTAGTAAAATACAATTATCTAGTATTATAATGAAAAAACAAATATATTTACAAGATCTAAAAGTTAACTAAATATACAATACTTAAAACTAAATAAATATAACTAACTATAAAAAGAAAACACCATCTAAAAGGCCCTCCTGCGGCATAGACCCCAACACACTGGCGGCATTACCTCTCTGTACAGCCAGAGATATTCGCTGGGAGAGGTAAGCGTCAGCTCTGGGGTCTTAGTTTAGTTACTTTATTTGAATACTTCTGTAAACATTTTTCATCTTAGTTTGGGATTGAAATTGATGTCACCTAATTGATGTCGTATAGTTTGAGCATCGACCAATCCATGATATCATTTGTCAGCCACATTCAAAAAAATTGTAAAACGTTTACAAGGGTGTTCTAGCCCAACCACCCCCCGAATTATTCCAGATTAATTTCAAGAGACAGTGAATTTTATGTAATTAAGAAAACTTAGTAAGTTATTTGATTGATGACATTTTAATTTATCATTACTATAATTAATTGGTCGCTAACATGATGTCGGAGAACGAGGAGACGACGGCTGAACCCAGTACCGAGGATCTACCCCCAAATTCGATATTCGAAGTTCGTGTCATACCGTCTCTCTCACTCTCCCATTAAACACTATTATTTAGATACATACATACATACACAAATTACGTCTTTATCCCTAATGGGGTAGACAGAGCCCAATGTAACAAGACCTAAAGGCCACGCTCAGCATGATTGCGGGCATATAGGTGGAAAGGGGAATCAAAATAGTGATGGGTTGCTAGCCGCATCGCCTAATAACATGAAGCCTAAGATTTTCGCCCATTCCCTCGATGGGGTTTTACCATCTGCGCGAGAAGAGAAGCAACTGGTACATTCTATATTTTTTCATTACTCCCAGACCAGCATGGAAGGATTATAAAATTGCACATTATAAAACCGACCTCGAATACTTGTACTAGTTGGAGCTGGTGTACTGCGTGTGCGCATTCCGTTAGCTTGCCAGGCTGAAAAAAAAATCCATGACGTGCCAAACTATCGACTTAAATTGCTTAGATAACAGTGGGTAATTGCGATACAAGTATTTCATTATGATGAGAAATTAAAAATACTTTTTGTCTGTAAAAAAACATTAAATGTGTTTTATTGAATCAGGCGTTACTTTGCGGAGGTCCATTTCAACAAACAAAATATTTACCTTGCTTGCTTGCACGTGCAAGATAATCAAGTGATAAGATAAGTTAAGTGTGGTGTAAGGGATAATTAAGTTTGTGGGATTTATATGTGTTTTATTGACAGCAGTGGAGGGAGGGCATGAAAAACATATATATTTCACACAGGCTTGATTATCTTGCACGTGAGTAGCGGAGTAGCAAGGTAATTTTTTTGTTAATTTACATTAAATGTGTTTAAATAGGTACAATTAATAAAATATAACTACGGTACCGATTTTTATGAAACAAAGGTTAATCGTTATTGTGACCATGAGTTATGTTGCGGGTTGCGGAATTTCATTGGAACTAATTTCTTACACTGGCAAATCATATAAATCGGCTTAGTAACGCC